>ML783939.1:325726-343734 GCA_009831015.1 Picea engelmannii | reverse complement strand
TGGTTCAAGGAAAAGAAGGGAATGCAGACAGTGGAAATGACAACAAAACCCACAGACTTGGGATCGGATTCAGGTGATGAATCAAAGATCTCATTGGTTGGTATGACAGGTAAAATTGGTGAAGGCATTGATTGTAGAAACAAATTGTTTCATATAAGGGTAATCATGCGACACACTAAGATAGACACGTTAATCGATAGTGGATCTCAATCTAATCTAATCTCATAAGAATTGGTTAAGCAATTGGGGTTAAAAACACAAACTCATCATAAGCCTTACACACTTAAATGGATAAGTAATCATCATCAAATGCACATAACAAAGCAGTGCACAATCAAATTTGCAATTTCATCTAAGTATGTGGACGAAGTAACATGTGATGCAGTGCCATTAAGAGAATGTGGAATGGTCTTAGGCAGTCCATATTTATATGATCGTAAGGCAATCTTCTACAGGACAAAGAATCAATATCAATTTACCAAAGTAGGTCAAGATTATGTGGTTCATGCTCATCATGTTAAAGCAAATAAAACACTTCAAACAATGGAACAATTAAAGAAGGCAGTACAAGCAAGAAACAAACCAATAATTGTTTCAAATGAAGTAATTTGATCTTAAGCAAGAACAAGAAATGATTGTTGAATGGAAAATCAATCATAAGTTGCTTCAAGATAAGCTCATGTTGTGCAAATATTACAAGTATATCATCTCATTTGCAGTCGTCTTTTTGATGTTGTCATTAGTAATGTTTTCTACATGGATGATAGTGGCTTCAGTACGATGTAACAAGGGTTCAAATGGCTAACAATATACTGTCAATTGTCATGATTGTGTTACAGTTGATCTTGATGAGACAGGTGCACAGGACAGAGTTCAGAGACAGAGGACAAGTTGGGTGGCCTATCCTGAGCTTGTTGATTGGTCAGTAAGCTTTTGGGGACCAAAAGGTCTTTTAGTGGGGAGGTGTGATCCAAAATCAGATCCAGGAGCCTGACAGGGCTAAAAAAGGCTCAAAAATGAAAGTGCTCAGAATTTGACGAAACCAACGCCATTGCGTCTGTCTCGTCTTCCTGATTCCTTCCATATATTTACTTCATCAAACGGGCTTCGTATGCGAAATATATCGCATTCAGTTCGAAAACCCAAACAGGCAAAAAAAGTGGGTCACTGTACAGTCCGTACAATGCCACGTGGCAGGCTGACTGTACAGGTCGTACGGCTGTACAACTGACGTGACAGCTTCTGGTGACAACACATGGCAGGTGATGGAGCATACGACAGGTACAGTTGGACCAGTCAGAGGGTGACACATGTCCCCACTGTAAGGGTGACACGTGTCACCAATGTAAGGGTGACACGTGGCACAGGATAACGTGGCATGGATGATGTCAGTAGGCTGACTGGGCAGGTACGGTGATAGGTGGTAGGGTATGTGGTAGATACATGGACCATCTGGTGCTCGACAAGTGGCAGTGTCTGATTGGTTGGGGAGGTGCCACGTGGCCCAGTCATGGGCTTCCACGTGGCACCCTGTGGTTGGCTCTTCGATTTATGCAAAATTGGTTGGAGTCAATGGGAGTTGAACCCCCGACCTCCCATAGCATATGGACTGGCAGGGCCGGTCTAGCCAACCCGCCCTTGATTGGTTCTTAATAACTATATGCTAAAATAATTATTTGAATTGATTGGAATCAATTTTCGGAGGGGGAAAGGGTTGGGGCTTAGCCCCAGCCCTTGGCACTTGACATACGACCGGACCGCCCACGAGAACCAAGAGCCAAGGAACAACGCGGAGGTATGGGGATTCGGTCCTATCCACACCAATGGACTGGGAGCTAAGGGTGCAGGGGTTATGTTTGATAGCCCATGGACCTATGTTGATGCCTCAGGACCAGGAGCTAGTGCGCACGGGAAGGGCCAGTGCATAGCCCGAGGGGCTAGTGCTCGGCCACATGGCCCCATGTGACCCTGCCAAGGGGGAACGTGCCGTAAAAAGGGGGATTATACCCATATTTTTATACAAAAGTGGTTTTTATTATACAGTTGTTGATTTTTATTTGATTTTAGCCTGTTATTAATGGATTTTGGTCATTTTTTGGAGATATTGGGCATTTTTGGAGGCCAAATTTTGGGAGGAAGTTGGGGATGGATAACCAACTTCAGATCTATAAAAACCAGGCCTGTTTGAGGTCATGGAGGACAGTGAGAGTAGAGTTATGCTGAAGGGAGGCCAAGCCAAAGCCATTTTTATGCAGGGAAGCTATTGAGGAGCAGACGCTTGCGGGCCATTTCTGGGAGCTCTGGTCATCCGTTTTGTGTGTCATTTTTTTTGATGGGTTCTAGAGATCTGGAAGAACATGACCAGATCATTCTTGTAGCCAATTGGCACTGTTGCGATGCACTTTTGAGCTTTTGAACATAAATAAAGAAGCCTCCCCCACAGAGACAAAGGCCTAGAGACGTAGGCAACGTTGTGCCGAACTCCGTTATCAATTCTCTTATTATGGTTTGTTGTTTATTACTTCATTTCATATCTTCATATATGTATATGGCTGTCATAATTCCTCTCTTTTCCTCATTCTTTCATTAAGCTTCTTAAAAGGGTTAATTAACACATGCAAATTAAAAACTCAACCACAATCATTAAAAGATCCTACGGATCACTTGACATCAACCCTTTACAAACGATTACATCAATGACCATATAACCAATAATAAATATATAAATGATATAGACACATAAAAATGACAATACTTGACATCAACCCTTTGACATCAATCCTTTGACATCAATGACAACATAGTACAACAATCTCCCCCTTTGGCATTGTTAGAAACACCAACATTGATGGCAACAGTTGGACATGGAAATGCTCATGCTCCCTTTGTGATCATTGCTCCTCATCAAATTTCACCTCTCGACATCAATGTGATTATTTCTCCCCCTTTGACATAAATGGAAAATGGTATTTCTCTACTTGGGGTTGCTCCCCATGTCTATATTCCTTTGAGCTTCCTCTGAATAATATCTCCCCCTTTTGACAAGGGATATCACTATGATACAATGTTGATGGCATGGTTGCCAACCATATCTCCTCCTAGAATCATGTTGTTGCAACCAATCATGGGAAGAATAATAAATCCCCCTTTGTATATGTCTCCCCTATATTCTATGCAAGATGAACAATATGTTTCCACTGCAATATGCCTCTACTGCAAATGCTACTGCTCAACCAAAACATAGATCAACTTCTCAAGAATGATATTCTCTTCCTATGATGATCCTTGGACCTATCCATGAATCAAACGTGTGCCATACCATGCATCATGAAGAAAAAGATATGTCAACAATGAATATAGAATCATGAACAAAACATCAACCATGTACATCCTTTTCCATATTGTCTGTCAACCATGCACAACACCCATGTACATCAACCAGTACATCAATACCATACAATATATCATAAGATATCATCAATGGAGTGTATCAACCATATTCCAAGAACATGTGCCAACTGTGTACAAACCACATGCCTCTACCCACATGTCAACCATGTGCCTCAAACAAGTGCCATATCACTCATGTTATGTCTCTACCATGAACCAAGTTCCACGACCATGTATCTAAATCGTAAATATATCAACCAAGCATCTAAACTATATCATCCCATACATCACGTACCAAAGAAAGTATATAATGATGAAAGTATACAAAAAACCATGTCAAACCCTGCAAAATACAGTTATACCATCAAACCATGCTTCAACTCATCTGTACACTCCTCTTCTTGAGGCTTTTTCCATAGGTATGTGTTCTATTCCACAGACATATAGCCTATGTATGTGACCTTTCTATAGGTCATCTCGCATCTGTTTGTGACCTCTCCCATAGGAGCCCACGTATACTTCAGAAAGAGTGAAGCTTTGTTGATTCGTTATTCATTCATTCATGTCTGCATGTTCAGTCTTCTTCATCCAATTCTGAGAGTGCCCTGATTTCTCTGTACTTGTACTCTTAGTTTCCATCCTTTCAATATTGTCTTCCTTCCAAATTGCATTTTCTCTTCTTTCCATGCTATAAGAAGCAATCCTCATTCACTGTCTCCTTGATTTCCAACAATCCTAAGCTTTATGGCCAAACCCACTGCAGCTGTAACAACTCATGGTGTGACAATGAGAAACATGGTGTCCCACTTGATTACAACTCCAACATCTTAGCATATTATGGCGTATTCCAACATCTCTCCTTGCATAATGTCTGCAATCCAAAGCTTTGTGACCATATTCATTACATGAGAAGCAGTGACGATGAAAAACATTTTCAATCCTTTGCTTTGGTGTCCATCTTGAAGGTGTCTCTCTTTTGAATTTTCTTTGGGATGTAAATATGGTTTGTTGATGTCTTCTTTCTCTATTCTTCTGAAGGTTTCCTTGATTTTTGTAGGTTCTTTACTTTCATATTTTATTCCACTTTTTTAGAATGAAGGAATTACCTCATGCTTCTTAGAAGTGCTAGCTTCAAAGTGAGCATCTTCCTTGATTTATCCAAGACCTGATTTATCATTTGGATATATTTGGCTATCTAGGATTTCATCCAAGATTGTTGAATTTTTCATGAACTTGATATGAGTGTTTCACTTCTCTAGTTTCTTTCTGAGATCAACAACTTCAACTTCAAACTTATGATAGGACTCTTCCTTTTCATTTACTTGATTCTTCAATATTTCCTCTATCCTTTTGACTTTTTCAATTTGGGTCTTTAGATTTACATTGAATTCAAGGATTTTTCGAATCTCATCATATACCTTATTATTTTCTTCTACTTGATTAATTATTTCATTCTTTAGTCTCTATATCTCTTTTTATTTTTCTTCTAATTGGGTCCCTTAGTTAGTTTCACTTTCTTCTTGTTTCTTGATCATTTGTATTAGTGTCATGGTAATCCTTTGGTACTTTTCTAGGGTTTCATTAATGTAATCTTCAAGATCCTTAAAAGCATAATGATCACGTTCTAATTTTTATAAATAATAAAATACTTTATCTTCATGCTTCAACAAAAACTCTTCCTCTTTATCTATAAGATAATTGTCAGCTGATTCTACACAAACTACCTCTATATCTTCTTCTTCACTTGTAGGAAAACATACAACATCATCACACTTAGAATTATTGCAATCAGAGGATTTTGGAGAGTCTTTACCTTCATAGTCCTTGATAGAATTGTCTTCGGTGTCTTTTATTATTTCTTGATACACCTTCTCTAGCTTCATCCATAGGTCCTTGGAGGAGGAATGTGTTCCTATGCTTTCTTTGATAGAATATGAGAGTCCATTTAAAATGGTCTTGAGTTATACTCCATTGTTATTATTTGCTTCCTTTTGGGATGCACCTTTTGACTGATTCTTTGAGGGAACTAATCCACCAACAACTGTGTTCCAAACACCCACTCCTTTTGTCTTCAAGTACCCTTTCATATTTATTCTCCATTCCAAATAATTTGTCTCATCAAAGAATGGAGTGTCATCTGCATGTTCTTCCATTTGTATGTCTACATATCTCCTTCAAGCTTGTAAGAATTATAATGAAGGTATGCTCTGATACCAATTGTTGGACACACTGACCACACTAAGAGGGGGGGGGTGTGAATCAATGTGACACTATTTTTACAACTTATTACAAAACTTTAGTTAGTCATCACCATTCACAAGATCATTACTCACTACTTCTATTCACACTGAGTTTCTTGCATGTAAACATATCTCAATGACAGATATTAACAATAAATAACTATTCACCATTACAATAAAGAACACAATGAAGACCATATATATGTAAAAGTTTCTTTTGTATTGCATACTACAATCCATGGGGGTTATCAGCAACCAACTGAAATGAGCACCAACTCTCAATGAAAGACCCAGCCTGCAGATCTCAACACCAACTAAGAAGAGGAATCCAAATGTTAAGAAAACGACACAGCTTGTAAACATAAATAAATCTGTCAAACTGTACCAATAGTCTATACCAAGACAAGTGCATCAACTATTCACAACACAACATGTCACAACAACCTCTCACCTCAACCTGTCTTATCAATCTCATCATTCAAATATGATCTAATCACAAATATAAATCATCAAGTCAAGTTTGAACCATAGGCACAATATCACCAAGTTAACCAACAAGATACCTCTATCAATACATCATACTCTCCATAAACCAAATACCATAAACCCTTACACAATACCATGTGCCAAACCTCACGATTATGTAGCCTCAAGCATGTACCATGTCATGACCAAATGTAATCATCAAACCATGAATTAATTAATAATTAATCATTGTTTAATTGTTTTCTTGTTACAACCATTTAACCCATGACTAACCACTTTAAATGGCCAACTTCTTCTAGGAGCTTCTAGAATATTTTGAATTATTTATCCTTCTTGACTTATTTGACATTCTACAGACTTCTAGATAACTCATGAGGTTCACATACTTCACATGGCCGTAACTCTCCAACCGTGAGGAGTTATGTGAAAATCCACATATCATTGTAAATGGAATGACATATACTATCCATATGAAATAATTTCTCTTCCAAATTCATTGATATTCATTACTTTATTCCTCAATCAAACTTGGGTTCCCTAACCACACTGTTGGACTACTCAACCACCTAGCCATTTGGACTTCACAAAGCATCTTCCCATGAGGGATTTCACCATAAGGGGACCAATTTGAGAAATTTATCCAAGAGTATCTTCCCATGAGGTATTTCACCATAAGGGGACCACTTTAAGAACTTTATCCAAGAGCGTGTTCCTGTGAGGGACTTCCCCATAAGGGGACCACTTTGAGAACTTTATCCAAGAGCGTGTTCCCGTGAGGGACTTCACCATAAGGGGACCACTTTGGAGTTTATCCATTTGGTTCTTCTTATCAACCATGACATGACATCAATGATACAACTCCCTTTAATATCAACACATCGTTATGACACCACTTGACATCAACCCTTTGACAACAATTACATCAATGGCCATATAACCAATAATCAATATATCAATTATACAAACACATCACTATGAAAATACTTGGCATCAACCATTTGACATCAATCCATTGACATCAGTGACAACATAGTACAACATATGTGGTGTCATATGATAGGATACTCTTGAGTCGATCAACGAAACATCTTGATACTACTGTTTACTGGTTGATGCCAAGTACACATTGTAGAAATTTCAATACAAAGTATATATTGCCTGGATTCTCCTGATCTAACAATTATATGCCATTGTTAAATACAGAATTGCTTCTACTAATATTCTTGCGGATTTTGAAACACAATCGCCAATTGAAATATCAAGAAGAAAGATCAATCACATATAACACAGATGTTTTACCGGGAAAGCATAAAGCTAAATACCCCATTATCATATAATATGTATATATCATGGATCATGAAACAATCTCATACAACACTCTAACCCAAAATTTCTCAGTACAATAACAATCGTCTCACATTGTCATACAAAAATAAACAAATACATGTGTCAATTCTCTACCTCCAGATAACCTACCTCCTCTGCACAATCCCTGCAATGAAAACCTTGCAAATGAATTCCAATTATTCTTGCCTAGGCTGTGCATTGCTCATGGGCACATCCACTGTGTGTGTGGTTGCATGAGTGCACTTCACTCAAATCACAACTGATATCCAGACTCTCCCTTTCACCTGTTATATCAACTGGGTCTCCACTGGATCTGACATGCATGTAGTTAACATTGGTAAATCTTTAGTTGCATGTGAGTTCACTAATTGTGAATTAATTAATAATTAATTCACTGAAATCTCACTAGTGTAAGTTCAATTACAACTAGTACAACTGAGCTTAACTCACTTAACTGAGTTAAACTACTTCACAACTCACATAAATACACTTATAAATCTGTTACAACTTCAAGTCACTTAGTTACAACTAATTCAACTTCCATGTCCCACCAATCAACCTTTGAACTCGAATTTCCTCTAGCTAACTGATTTGCCATTTTAGTTAACGATTTCAAGTAATTATGAGATAATAGATTAATATTTATTGTCCAATTTATTTAAGGGAAAAATAAATTAGACACACATTTCTTGTTGACTTTTCAACACTCCCTCTCAACAAGAAACAAATTATTCTTCACCCCAATCCTGTCTCTATGGTATTCGAATTTGCTCTTGGTGAGCACCTTCGTCAGAATGTCTGCATCCTGATCTTCTGTAGGAATGTACTGAAGCAACATGATCTTCCACTGCACACAATATCTGATATGATGATACCAGATATCTATATGCTTAGATATATCATGAAACACAAGATTAATCGAGAGTTTAATGCAACTCTGATTATCACAATGAATCATTGTCAGATCTAAATGAGAACTAAACAAACCAACGAAGATCTTTCTCATCCAGATAGCCTCACATGCAGCTTGACTCGCTGCCATGTATTCTGCTTCCACAAACTGAATTACATGGATCTCTGTTTCCTACTGTACCATGAATCAGTTGTAGATCCAATACTAAATATCCCCCCTGATGTGCTCTTTCTGTCCATTGGGATGCCTGCCCAGTTTGCATCCGTGAAGCCATGAAACTTCACCTCATTCTTCTATCTGTACCATAATCCATACTCAGATGTGCCCCTCAGGTATCTCAAGACATGCTTACCCGCCTTCCAAAAGAGCTTGGTAGGCTTAACCATCACTTGACTCAGTTGGTTAACTGCATAGAAAATGTTTGGTATTGTGTTCACTAGATACATTAGCGAACCCACTAACTGTCGATAGACAATAACATCTACTACCTCTCCAGAAGTAGCAACCTCTTTCCTTGAGTTTCCTGGAAGAGGAGTATCCATGGGTTTACATCCCTCCATGTGAAACTTACCCAGTATCTCCCTTGCATACTTGCCTTGAGACACAAAAAGTTCTCCATCTAGTTTCCATATTTCCAATCCAAGGAAATAATGAAGAAGGCCCAAATCCTTCATCTCAAACTCCTTTGCAAGGTCCTCCTTTCATGAGTGTGTCAGTTGCTCATCACCAGTCAGTATTAAATCATCAACATAAAGAACAATGATCAAAATCTTACCCTCCACCACAATTTGGTATCGGTTTTCATCCGCTTCACTTTTGGTGAAGCCCAGTCTGGTGAAATAGTTGTCTATCCGAGTGTACCAAGCACGAGGTGCTTGCTTCAGTCCATACATCACTCTCTTGAGTTTGCACACATGCGACTCCCTGTCAAAGGTATCAAAACCTTCTGGCTTCTCAATGTACACTTCTTCCTTGATGATCCCATTGAGAAACATAGTTTTTACATCCATCCGATGAATGTGTTAGCCCATCTGCATTGAGAGTGCAAATATGGATCTTATGAAAGAGTACCTTGCAACAACTGCAAAGGTCTCATCATAATCTATCCCCTCGATCTGTGAGAATCCCTGGGCCACAAACCTGGCCTTGTATTTATCCACACTCCCATCAACATCTTGCTTTACCTTGTAGATCCATCTCAAACCTACCACTAATTTTTCGACTGGTCTCGGGACAATTTCCCATGCACTGTTTTTTACAATGGAGTCATATTCCTCCACCATTACATCTACCCATGTGGGATCCTGCACTACTTCCTGAAAGGAATATAGTTCAGTCACAATAAATTTACTCATGAGAGCCATGTATCCATTAAATCAATTAGAAGACTGTCTATGTCTACATTATAAAGTAGGGGCTCCTATGTTCTGTGCAGCATCTAGTCTCAATCTATCAGCTTCTATGGTGTGCTTTTTGCCATTTCTGATGGATGGTTCTACATGAGTGGATTCATCCACTCCATGAACCTCCTCATGTGGCTGATCCACATCTTGAGACTCATTTTCAGGAACCAGTAGTTCCTTCTCTGCATGCAAGTCTAGCTCCCTCTCAAGCGACAACTGCATGGCTTTCCCCTCATCGAATTTTATATCCCGTCGCATAAAAGTCATCTTACTGTTAGGAAAATACACATGATAATTATGGGGTGTTTCTGTGTACCCCATAAATATCCTAACTTCAGCAGTCGGCTCTAGCTTCTTCCTGGCATCCTTGGTCACATGCACATAAACAGATGAGCCAAAAATATTAAAATGAGAAACATCAGGTTTCTTACCAATGAATGCTTCTTCAGGTGTACTCATGCCAAGTACTCTATGAGGACAACAATTTTTCACATAAACCATAGTGTTGCATGCTTCCACCCACAAATTCATTGGTAGGCCCTGATCATGCAACATCGCTCGTGTTGCACCCATGATCATTTTGTTCTTCCTCTCCGCAACCCCATTTTGTTGTGGGTTATGAGCCGCTGTGAGTTCTCTTCGAATTCCTTCTTTGTTGTAGAAGTATTTGAATTTGTTAGAGATGTATTCTCCACCATTATCACTCCTAAGAGCCTTCACTTTCTTCCCCAACTATTTCTCCACCAATGCTTTAAACTCATAGAACTTTGAGAATGTTTGATCCTTCTTCTGCATGAAGAAGATCAAACATTTATGAGAAAAGTCATCAACAAAAATAAAATAATACTTATGTTTTTCTATTGAAGCAATCGAGAATGGTCCACACACGTCTGTGTGAACTCTCTCCAAGATCACCAAAGCACGGTTCTCCTTTTCATGAAAGTTGGACTTTACATACTTCCCCATGGTGCAACCCTTGCACTGATCTAACTGATAAAGTGTTCCCATTGGAAGTCCAGTAGATATTTTCTACATGATCTTCAAGGCTCCATGATGAAGATGGCCCAATCGCCTGTGCCATAATTCTCCCTCATCCTGGCTCACCACTTTTTTTTCCTTGCCCATCATGGAAACGCAGCCATCTACCTCTAGCTTGTAAATATTTTTAACTTGAATCCTTATCTTCTTGACTTTACCCTTTGTTTTATGTCGCAACAAATATTTTCCACCGCTGAAAACAACGTCATAGCCTCTGTCCTCCAACATTGCAACTAAGACCAGGTTTTTCTTTAGACCTGGAACATGCATAACATTTTTCAATTGAAATGGTTTACCTGAATCCCTCTGAAAGGTAATGGTACCAAGTCCAGTCACACTGTATTTTCCATCGTCGCCCATCTCTATATGCATTTTGAGATCTCTCTCCTCCAAGTCACTGAAAAACTCCTTATCTCCCGTCATGTGGAAGGAAGCGTCACTATCCAAATACCACACCGATCCCAATGCACTTGAATCCATGCATGCGATCAAGGAGAAGTCAAGTTCAAATTGTGAGGTAAGGGCCTCACCAGCTGCAACTCCAACAACCTTCGTGTTCTTCTTCTTCTATAGACAATTAATAGTGAGATGTCCATGTTCATGATAGTGAAAACACTTCACTTTGGACAAATACATCTTCTTGCCTTTAGACTCGGATTTTGAATGGAATTTATTCCCCTCCCCTCTCCTTGCCTTGGAAGCCAAAGAAAAATCCTCTTCATCATCATGCTTTGATGAAGATCCATCTCTGGTTTTTCGCCTGAACTCCTCCTGCACTAGATCCGACCATAGTCATTCCCAATATGGAAATTTTTCCCTTCCATTGACAGAGTCTTGATAACTGTGCCAACTCTTGAGAAGTCCTAGGAGATCCAAGCTCACCAAATCATCATCAGCGACTGTTATTACCACACTCCCCAACTCATCCTGACAATGGACAAACTTCGTGAGATATTTTGGAATGGAGTCGCCCTTCTCCATCTTGATCTTTCTGAGTTTATCTTTGAGCACCAATTTCCTATGTTCGTTGTTGTTTTGGAATAGATCCGTCAAAGCCTTCCACATTTCATATGGTTTGAATTTCCCATGGAGGCTTGAGACAATTTGGTCTCGTACTCCCTCCAACAAGATCCTCCTCGCCTTTGCCACTTTCTTTTTCCATGCATCAAGATTTGAAGCATCTGGCTTAGGAACATCTTTGTCAATTAATTCCTTCAAGCCATTGTCTTCAAGTACTGCCTCCATCCTATCCTTCCAAGAAATATATTTCAAGCTTCCCTCGAGTGCATACTCTAACCTCAAGCCATTGAAATCTGTTTCGATCTTGAATCAGTTGCAGAACCAAGAAAGTCTTTCTGCAAATTCAAATTCTATCCAGTCAGAAACTCAGCTTCTGCAATCTTTTACGCTCTGATACCATGTAGAAATTTCAATACAAAGTATGTATTTCATTGATTCTCCTAATCTAACAATTATATTCCACTGTAAAATACAAAATCGCTTCTACTAATATTCTTGCGGAATTTAAAACACGATCGCCAATTGCAATATCAAGAAGAAAGATCAATCGCACATAACATAGATGTTTTACCAGGAAAGCATAAAGCTAAAAAACCCACTATCATATATTATGTATATATCATGGATCATGAAACAATATCATACAAAACTCTAATCCAATATCTCTCATTACAATAATAATCGTCTCACACTGTCATACAAAAATCAGCAAATACATGTGCCAATTCTTTGCCTCCTCTGCGCAATCCCTGCAATGAAAACCCTGCAAATGAATTCTAATTCATCTTACCTAGGTTGTGCATTTCTCATGGGCACATAAACTGTGTGTTTGATTGCATGAGTGAACTTCACTCAAATCACAACTGATAGCCAAACTATCCCTTTCACATGTTATCTCAACTGGGTCTCCACTGGATCTGACATGCATGTAGTTAATAGTGGTAAATCTTTAGTTGCATGTGAGTTCACTGATTGTGAATTAATTCATAATTAATTCACTGAACTCTCACTAGTGTAATCTTAGTTACAACTAGTACAACTGAGCTTAACTCACTTAACTGAGTTAAACTACTTCACAACTCACATAACTACACTTATAACTCTGTTACAACTTCAAGTCCCATCAATTAATTCGAATTCCATGTCCCATTAGTCAACCTTTGAACTCAAATTTCCTATAGCTAACTGATTTGCCATTTTAGTTAACTATTTCAAGTAATTATGAGATAATAGAGTAATATTTATAGTCCAATTTTTTTAAGGGAAAAATAAATTAGACACACATTTCTTGTTGACTTTTCAACACACATCGCCTCCCTTATTTGGAGTCATCTTTCTCTCATTCGACTTCTTCTCATCGAATATTTTAATTCCTCCCATCTCCCTCAACTTACATTCCTTTTTTTAATTCCCAACTTTACTGCATTTCCAACATCTTCTTGTTGATTGAACTGGGGATTTAGATCTACCCTTCGACTTAGATTTTCTATCAGAGAATTTTCCTTTATCTTTGTTAATCGATTGACCTCTCACCACTAAAACATCTTTGGTCGATCCTTCCATGTTATTCCTTCTCATTTATTCTTATTGTATATATGAAACCACATCTTCTAGCGTTAATGTGGTTGTATTACTCCCTATAGACAAGACTAAGCTATCTGAGGAGTCTAGAAAAAAACATAATAAGCTTATACATTTCTCCTCCTCAGTGTTTTTAATATCCACATAAGATAACTGGTTTATAATGGTATTAAATGCACTTAAATTCTTAGTCACTGAATTTCCATCACTCACTCTCAAAAGATACAATTTATTTCTGAGAAGCAACTTGTTTACCAAGGATTTCAACTGGTACAATATTCCCAACTTGTTCCACAATTTCTTGTCTGAATATTCACCCAAAACATTCAACAACACCGAAATTGAAAGACAAAGTTGAATCGTACTTCTTTCTCTTCTCTCGAGTTTCTCCCATTATTCTGTAGACATACCTGTCGACATGGTACTTGGACAAAATGTTGTTCATTTTTCTTGCTCTACAAGGAGATCTTCAATTTTAAGCTTCCAAAGCTCAAAATTTTGGCCATTGAATTTTTTGATCTCTATTCTCTAACTGCTCACCATTCTTTAACATAATATTTACCACAATCTTTAAATATTTCTAACTAACGACTCTTACTTTACCTAGGGTTTAGCTTAGATCAATACTTTTAAGACAATCTCTCATACCACATGTTAGGAAATGAGACACACTTCCACGCTAAACCTATAAGAAGAGAGGAAGAAATATTTAATCAAGAAAGTAAATGACACAACAATCACACAGTACAAAAATATTTTACCTTGGAAACCCAAACCAGGAAAACCAACATTCCTTGAGTGTTCTTCTCCTTGTTGTCTTATTCATTCAGAATAAAAGGTTACATGTCTAACCTTTTTCCACACCTAAGACACAATCGACATCATACCCTCTTTCTTACACAAGAACAACCTTGTAGCCAATTGTATTACATCTGCATGACCAAGAGCCTCTAAATTATAGAGTCTTGGTGATGAGCCATTCATCATCTAAAGATTCAAGATTATTGATTAGCCTTTACAGAATTACAACATGCCTCTTTTATAGGCTTTATAGTTGAAAAAAACCTAAATAAATGATGCCCAAAAATTGTTACAGATCCATGCAGATCATTGGCTACAAATCTCGTGAATATTGGGATTCTGTTACAGTCGACTACGAATTTGTATTACTCATCGACTATCAGTCGACCTTCATTCGGTCTTCAGTTGGTTGACACGTTCCCACCTATCGACCTATTGTCATTGACCTATTTGACTTGTTTTCGATGTATTTACCATGTCGATCCACCTCGACTTCTACTTCGACTTTACCCAATTGACTAACCTTGAACTTCGACTTGTTGTTGATCCACCTCGACTTTGTCTTTACCTGGTCAATCCACCTTGACCTTCGACTTGTTTTTGATCCACCTCAACTTCGTCTTTACCCTATCAAACCACGTCAACCTTAGAATTCAACTGTTATTCGATCCACCTTGACTTTCACTGCATAGAATATAACAACCCAACATTGTCCCACTTGTTGTCTTCTTTGCTGAAACTAGGAGACCTTTGAAGTTTCGTTCACAGACCCAGGGAAACAATTCCCATTTCCTCTCTGCACCAAGATAGCTTCACAAAACTGATAGATTAGTTCAACGATTCTGCTATGTTTTCCAACGTGTCTACTTTGTCCAACAAAACCTTGTTGTTTTCCACCATGTCTCTCATGAAATGGTATTTTACATCAATGTGCTTAGTCTTTGAATGATAAATTAGGTTCTTTGCTATAAATATTTCACTTTGATTGTTGCAACTTATCTTAATATATTTTTTCTCAAAACCAATTCCTGAACACAACCTATGCAACCATATTACTTCTTTCCTTCCATGAGTGGCTGCCATGTATTCATCTTCTATTGGTTATAAGGCTACGACCGCCTAATGCTTACTCATCTAACTAATTGCTCCAATAAAAATTTTGAACACATATCCATTGGTCGACCTCCAACGATCCATATCTCCAACCCAGTCGGCGTAGACAAAGCCATGTACATTTAATTCACTGTCATCTCTAGGTTTTCCTTGGTAGTGTATAGAATAATATTTTGTGCCACACAAATACCTGAATAGTCTCTTGACATTTGTCCAGTGCTCCTTCAAAGGTGTCAACATGTATCTTCTCAACACAACCACTAGATGGGAAATTTCTGGTCGAGTGTAGACGAACACATACATTAGACTACCAACAACACTTGCATATGAAACACGTGCCATGTCCTCAATTTATTTATGTGTCTTTAGACATTGTTCAACAATTATCTTTGCTCCCACGGGAATTGGCACCTTCATTGGTTTGAAATACTGCATGTTGAAATGTTTTAAAACTATTTCAATATACTTCATTTAATTCAACTCGAGATTTCTAGATGCTCGATCTCTCTTAATCTCCATTACTAGAATGAATTTAGCTTCATTGAGATCCGTCATGTCGAACTTGGAGGAGAGATTCTTCTTCACCTCCTTTATTGCATTCATGATGTTTCCAATAAGAAACATGTCATCGACATACAAATATACATATGTGAAACACCCACCTTCTTCTTTGAAATATATGTAGTGATCAAATTTACTTCTCAGAAATCCCAAAATAAGGATATATGTGTCAAAAATTTTGTACCAAATCCATGGTGATTGCTTTAGTCCATAAAGGGATCTTTTAAGTTTACACACCAAATATTTCTTTCCCTTTACTACAAATCCTTCAGGTTGTTTCATGTAGATTTCCTCTTCTAGGTTCCCATGTAGGAACGTTGTCTTCACATCCATCTGTTATATTTCTAGATCAAATGTTGCAGCTAGAGACATTAGTACTCTAATGGAATTTAATTTTGTAACAAAGGAAAAAATCTCATCGAAGTCGACTCCTTTGACTTGGGAATATCCTTTTTCTACCATTTGAGCTTTGAATTTCTTGACTTGACCTGTTGCATTCACCTTATTCTTGAATACCCATTTTCTACCAACATGCTTTCTTCCACTAGGAAACTTGACTAAATCCTATGTCTCATTATTATTCAAGTATTCCATCTCTTCGACCATGGAGTCCTTCCAGAGTTTTCCCTCTGATGAGTTGACTACCTCCCTGACTGACTTGGGCTCATCATTGGTGGAATTTAACATGAATGTGGAACATAATTCAAGTGGAATATACCTTTTTATTGGTTTTCTTACCTTTTTTGACCTCCTTACCACTGGGGTAGGTTGTTCAACCTCTTCCTCTAATTCATTCAACTCATCTTAATCATCTTCTTCATTCCTCATTTCAAACCGCATCGTCTCAGAATTATTATCGTTCTGAACAATTTCCTCAGGATCGGACTTACGTTTGAATTCTCTAAAGACCACATCTCGAATATACAAAGTTTATCTTTATGCAGTATCCAAAAGTTTATATCCTTTCATTCCTTCTTTCTATCCAACGAAAATACTTTTGACTTCCTTCTTGTACAGCTTGCTCCTCTTTTCCTTGGGAAGATCAACAAATGCATCACAACCAAATACTTTGAGATGTGAAATTGAAGGATTCTTACCCAACCATACTTCATTTGGATTCGTCTCGACTAGCGCTAATGAAGGAGACATATTCAATAGATATTTTTCAATGTCAACTGCCTCCACCCAGAATTCTTGTGTGAACCCAACACCACTCAACATGTTCCTTGCCTTGTCCATCAACGTTTTGTTCATTCTCTCAGGAAATCCATTTTGTTGTGGGGTATATGGTGTGGTAGTTTGGCATGCTATCCCACACTGCTTGCATAACTAATCAAATTATTTTCCATAGAATTCACCACCGTTGTCTGTTCTCAGCACCTTAATCTTCTTATCTGTTTATTTTTCTACAGGAGATTTATACTCTTTGAATTTCTCGAAAACCTATGATTTCTTCCTTAGAAAATATATCCATGTCTTCTTGGAAAAATCATCTATGAAGGATACATAATACAAATATCCACCAAGTGAAGGCACTGTAACAGTGCCAAACAAATCACTATGAACCAACTCTAGAATCCCATTTTCCCTTGTCTCTCTGGATGGGAACCTCAACCGACTTTGTTTTCCATATATACAATGTTCACAAAATTGAATTTTAAATTACACCAAGGAATTTCTTTGACCATACCTTTATTGTGCATAGATCGAAGTCTGTTTTCTCTAGTGTATCCCATCCTCTCATGTTATAACATGGTCAGGTCGAATTTATGATGACTTGTCGAGTTGGTTTGAATTGACTCAGCCCAAGTCAGGTCGAATGGAGTCCAAGTTGAGTCGACTTCATGAATAACAATAATGTTGCATCTAGTTGAGTCGACACTCCCTAACAAATTGTATAGGGTTCCAATCCGAGCTCCTTTCATTAATACCATCTCACCTCTGACCATCTTGCACGAATCCTTTTGAAATAGAGTATGCACCCCATCATCCTGTAGTTTCAGTCGAAATTTTCCCTATCCAACAATTATGGTTGTCGAGTTGTCCCCAAAGAACACATCTCCTCCTTTATATTGTTTGTATTCACAAAACCATTCTCTATGTTGTTGGACACAC
>ML783939.1:312897-325713 GCA_009831015.1 Picea engelmannii | reverse complement strand
AGTGGGGGGGGGGGTGAATCAGTGTGATGCTCCTTCTTACAAAAATTTAGTTAGCAATCACCATTCACAACATCATTACTCATTACTTCTATTGATACTTAGTTTCTTGCATGTAAACATATCTCAATGAAATATATTAACAATAAAGAACTATTCACCATCACAATAAAGACCACAATGAACATTGGATATATGTATAAGTTTCTTTTGTATTACAGACTACAATCCTTGGGTTTTATCAGCACCAACTAAAATGAGCACCAACTCGAATAGAGCACCAACTCTCAATGCAAGACCCAACTTGCAGATCTCAACACCAACTGAGAAGAGGAATCCAATCCTCAAGTACAATACCCAACTTGTATATAGAAAGCAATTTGTCAAACTGCACCAACAATCTATACCAAGACAAGTGCATCAACTATGCACAACACAACCTATCACAACAACCTATCACCTCAACCTATCTCATCAATATCATCATCCAAATATGATCTACTCACAAAGATCAATCATAAAGTCAAATCTAAACCATATGCACAATATCACCAAGTTAACCAACAATATACCTCTAGCAATACACCATACTCTCCATAAACCAAATACCATAAACCCTTACACAATACCATGTGCCAAACCTCACTGTTATGTAGCCTCAAGCATGTACCATGTCATGAAAAAATGTAACCATTAAAACATGAATATAAACATACCTATAACTATGTAACATACTTGGTATATGTGATCACAGACCTGCAAACCTTCCTTAACTTCAACAACAAGAGACTAGCATTTTCATCAAACTTTACTTTAGTCTCGCATGACTAATTTTGGATTAGTCAACAACCCTAACTTGAAACAAGAATAAATTTGTACCTGTAATGCATAAAGGTCTTAAAATTATACACAATATTATTCAGTGTCTTCTCTGCAAATCCCCCAGGTTTCACTACTTGGAACCTCCCAGAAAAGGAGTTATAGCAAAAATGGCAGACCTTGTTGAATTCTGGCTTATTCAAGAGAGAGAACTTGTAGAGAATTCCACACATGGAATATTTTCTGTATGGATATGAAAATGGTACACAACATACTAAATACTTTACTCTAACCAATTCATTTGGTCTCACTGAATTTGGATATATTATGTAGAATTTACGATGTTTTTACTCGGAACATCTGTTTTAGAGGAGTTTCAGGACTAGCCACAAACCTTATCTTCCATAGAGTGTAAATCCAAAAATAAAATGACCCACAAGCTGAAATTATTATCACAATTACTTGGATATGTTTTCTCAACAGCCTCTAGATTTCTCTATCTGAATCATTCTAGAAAAAAAGTTATTGTGAAAATGGTGAGATGACCTATAAATAACATACCTTAGAAAGCATCATTAAAAACTTTATCCTCCCTTGAATTTTCGACCTTCTTTACTTCACCTTCCCTCTGAAATTCTCCTTACATATCCTTTGGTTACCTCAGTCACTTGTATATATTCAATATGCTCAATGGGTACTAATGGGATATTGTAATGTTCCCAAGCCAAGATGTCAAGAACATTGTGTTTTCATTGATTTTTATGTGTTTTCTGGTTTGTGAATTTCGTCAAACACTTTGAAAAATTAAGTCTCGTGAGTTGCATTAGGGTTTAATATGATGGTTTAATGTGTATTTTCATCCAATAATCAAAGAATATACAACAATGGAATGTACTCAATGAGATGCAAAATCAACTACACAAGAAATAACCATAAATACCTCAGATCTGATTTATTAATAATAGATCTCTGACCTCATACAAAATGGTGTAGATATGGAATACATATAAGTGAATAGAGTGTTGGGATGACCAAGCCTCCAAGATACAATATAGAATAAGACTCAGGCTTCCAAAATCCTCTCCAAGATGAAGACAAAGTAACATTGCAATCCAATGGATACCCTTTTCTATATGTGATGCCTTCTCTCTCACAATGAGCAAGTACTGGTTGAAATAAATCAAGGGAAGTATGACCTCCTCTCTGATGGCCTCACGGCAATGAAAAACTCCATGAGAAGGTATATCTGATGATGGAAAGAATGTGTGAGAAGTCTTAGAGCCATAGATCAACTGGAAGAGCCCCAAACCATAGTGTCTCCAATGACAGATGCGCCCTCCTAGCTGAACCAAGACAATAATTTTCTGTCCAACAATATAGCGGCCAAATCCCCTAAGAAAGGTGCCAAATTATTGATCGGGCCAAGGGAAACCCCCTGGCCAAGTCTCAGGATGAATAATGAAGAACTGACCCACCAAAAGACTAGATCCTCAATCTGTGGTGCGCCCTCCTCCTCCCTATCTTGTGCCAAGCTCCAATAAATAATTTGACTAAGTAAAACCCTTCTGAATAGGCTAAAGAATGCGGCCTAGGCCATACAAAGAATACCCACAAGCCCCTTTTCACAAATTCCTTCTCCTCTTTTTAGATAGAGCTACTCTTTTCAAGGTGGTGCCCCCTCCTGTTGGAAACCCTCTTTGATGCACACTGTCTCTCTCTGAGCCTGCTACTGTTGTAGAATCCACCTATAACTGGAATAGACTGATGTAGAATGGTGAGGGAGGAATATTTCATGTTTGTGACCAATCTTGGACTAGGCTGGGTGGGATCTTTCACCACCGAGCTTATCTCTAGGGTTTGTTAAGTCAAAACCCTCAAAACCCCCAAGTGAATGGTCTCACTAGCAAGAAGCCAGATATCAAATTGATAAACAACATAATGAGATAATAGAGGCCCCTATCTCTCTTTTATCCTCCTTGCTCACCTTGTCTCTCTAAGTGACTTTTACTTTATTTAATTATTAATTAATTAATTAACCATTTTACCTCTAAAAAGTGGTTTATCCCTCCTTGGGGCTTCTTTGGCCACTGAAAGTCACTTCTCGTCATCCTATCATGTAGTGTTATTCCTCCCAATTTTGATGAGATATTACTGTAAGAGGTTCCTCCAAGTATTATGCCCAATATGACCTCCTTAGTGAATTTAATTAACATATAGCCCAAAATAACTCAAAATTACAAAAATCATCGGAATGCAACGAAGCCAAAGCCAAGTTGTGTGGAATGGACCATGATGATGAAATAAGATGAGCGATACAATTTGGACCCCAAAAAAACCCTCAATAGATCATTTACTCACTATAACCTCCATATGGATACTCTAGTCATCATAACACTCTGTAATATAATGATGTCCCAAAGTGGGGACATTACATTCCTCCATGCTATAAAATTGTTTGTCCTTAAGAAATAACTGAGTCAATCCACATGTAATGTCGGGGTCCCATGTCCACCCACAGGACACAAAGTAATCTCCATCCAAAGCTTAACTATAACACATTCTTCCCCTTGGATCCCATATCAAAGCGTGAACTGCAATACCTTGTGAGGCGTAATCATGTAACATATCAACACCATGAGTCTCCTACAAATGACATGTGGCCTCAACCCAGTATGAGTCTATCCTACAATTCCATATCAATACCAACACGATATCCACTAACTAAACATGTTGCTTCCATAGTGAGGTACTACAAGACCTCAATGAATCACCCTCAAGTGACGTGCTCCCCTAAACACTGAAGCTCCATGGAAAGTCAAAGTGACATTTCCCTTCAAAGATCCACTCACCTCTATTAGTCGATGAATTTCTCGGTATTGCAATCCCTGGGTCCCATGCTAGTCTCTGCCTAGGATCACCACGCTGACACTACACTAGTCTGGTCATGACTGTCTGCTCACAGTATGCATATTGGATTCCCCACTCATGGGTCCTCATGCTGAGATACCTGTGGAAACAGGACCTGCAGTTAAGAAGTTGCACCTGTAAAAGTATCTCTATGGAAGTAACATCTTCCCAACCACACCCATACTTGATCATGAGTATCAATAGAGATAACCTATCTCACCCCATAGGACAATCCTCTACAAGCCCTCTCAAAACCATCCAATAGTGGAGTATATTTCTTTATGGCGCAACCTGGACCATCATAAAATGAAACACCCTACTAACTAAATGAACTCCCGGATCCCATGGAAAAATTGGAAGTTCATCACTTCCAATCCCCAATAACTACTCATGTATCATGTTGATAACTGTCGGAAGCCCTCCATGCTCACCCTCATGAGAATCTGACTCTGTGTCACCCTCTGAGATACCTGCTATCTCATGGCCCACGATACTCACCATCACGCCCAAGGTCTCAACTGTCTATCATTGATGATCCACCCCTATCCTATTTTATGAAAAAAAATCACTCATGCCAGGTGGTCCTGGGATATCAACTCTCCATGTCCCCTACCACTGTCTATCTCCCCCTATGTTATTTTCAATGATGAAAGTGTCAGGAAAGGATAACAGAAACATATGTAACTGACTGTAGGATTGGAAAGTATCATATTCTTTGGTTAATTGCAAGGATCCAACCAAAATCACGTCCACCGATACCCATGGTGAATACTTTCCTATAGTCATCACTGAATCGCAATCATCAGGTACAACTTGGGGTAACTTCTCAAACTACTGATCAATCACTCTCCATCCATCATTGCTCATGCAATTTTTGATACTGTGAAGGTGATCTCCCAGATCTATACACTGTTGCAATGGAGAGGAATCTCCATTCTCTACTAAGTACGTCTCCTCCCTGTCATCCAGTGCGTCCCTCTGAATCCCATTGTACACCTCAGCATGTCTATGTGAACTGTCACTCACCACTATATTCTCCTACATGCTCATGTAAGCTCCTGTATACTTCTGCATACCATGGATCCTAGGTGTACTACTGGGTCAACCTCTACATGAAGGTTAGCCAATCCTGGAACACAAATGGAAGTGTCTTGATAACTGCCCCTGGCTCTGGAGTTCCCATGCGTATGTGAGTGCTTGACTATCTTAAATATCCTCGTGGAGGGTAGTTCTTGTGACACATGGACATCATCATCATGTGTCTTCGGATCATATCTCTCCATACTCATCAGTGATCCTAGGTACTCCTCATGCTCATCCCTCAATTGGTGCTCCCCTGCTAAACCACCAACATCCTCTAGTAATGTGGTTGAAGGATATATCTGACTCTCTGCTAAGATAGATGCAGTGGAACTCTATCTAATATCCTCAAGGATCTCCTCTGATCGAGACTCTAATTCTTGAAGGGCTTCCTATGTGCCTTTCAATAATCCTCATGTGCTCTCCAACTCATGAGTGAGTTTGTCCACCTCCAAATCCTTCTCCCTCGGGGCCCTGTGACACGTCTCACCAATCCCCAATAGGTAGTCTTTTTCCATCAACAATTGTTGGTAGTCGGCCCTCATCATAGTCACTCTCTCCCTAAGAGTATGAAATTCATCCATCGCAAATACCCCATCTTAACTATCATGTGCCATTGATGTCCTCCAACAACAATGTTCCATCAATGCATGCATGTCATCAATGTGCCTAGTGGATGCCATGATCATGTCCTCACTGACTCTCAACTATCCTTCCAAGTATCGAGACTCCTAATCACATTCCTATTGAGGTGCTACGTCCTACCCCTCACTGTTAGTGTCAAACATGGAATCCCCAACAACATTATCCACAAAATATAAGGCATTGAACTACCCACTTTCCACTGTGCTACTGGGTCCTCCTATATGCCACTACACACCATCACCAACTGTTACCCCCATCCAACTCACACTATATCATGTATGGGCAATTGTACCCTCCTGTGCACTCACCCTGCTATTATCATCTATGCTTGGATCCCATACAAATGTTTCCAGACATGTTCTATGGTCATCTGGATCAATAAGGAGTACATCTGTATCACTATAGACCAGTCCTGGAAGTAAGTGTCCTATTAAAATTTCAGTCTCCCCAACCTGATCAAACAATGAAGTCTCCAAAAGAAATGGCTCACTCTCCTCATTCTGATACGTATGTGTAAGGTCAACTGTCTGCAAGTCATGTCTCTCCTCCTTTGTTTGTGGATCCACATGTCCCTGGTGTGCATCCCTCACACAAGGATACTCCATCATATCATAAATTCCACTGGTATCCTCATGTGTCATGGCTATCATGGGTGTCTAAAAAGATGGAAAATGTGTCACAGTCATTATATGAAGCTCATCCTCCTCCACTCATGACTCCATGACAACCATTTCTACACCCAAGGTTAGGTCATCCGACCTCCTACTCTCATCATATCTCAATGCTAACTCGTGTGAATCCTCACACATGTCACCACTGTGTTGAAGTGTTGAATCCTCAAGACTGCCTGATGTGGAAGATAAGGAACATTTGTTATCATCTTGTCCATCAAATTATCCCTCAAATGTACAAGAGTCACTAGCCTCATCGAACTGTTGTAAATATGCATATATGGTTTCATCCTGCTGCAAATCCTCATCCTCACTATCATAGTGCACCTCAACAATGTGCACCTTCCCTTTACCCCTGCATATGTGGTCTAGCTCCCAAGGCTCTTTGCAACTGTAGAAAATCTCCCTACTCCTAATGGGTGTAGGGCTAATTTGTGCTTCCTTCCATTTAGATTCCATAGCTCTGTTTTCCTTTACTACGCGGACCCAATGTGTAACCTCATCTTTGCTCCAACTAGGATTTTTAAAGGATACAAACTGTTGCAATGTTATTATCTTCTTGAGAATCTCATTGAGGGTTCGACAGTCCCTCTCACAATAAAAATATCCCTCTAGAAAAATCTACAATATTCATCTCTCCTTATGGAATACTCCTAAGGTTGGCTAGAGTCTAAGTTCTGATACCATTGTAATGTTCCCAAGCCAAGATGCCAGGAACATTGTGTTTTCATTGATATTTATGTGTTTTCTAATTGTGGAATTTCATCAAACACTTTGCAAACTTAAGTCTCATGAGTTGCGCTAGGGTTTAATATGAGGGTTTAATGTGTGTTTGCAACAAATAATCAAAGAAGATACAACAATGGAATGTACTCAACGAGATGCAAGATCAACCACACAAGAAATTGTTGAAATAATGTAACTGCAAAGTGTATTCTGATTATTATTTGATATATTATTCATTGGATCAATCCCCATTGTGGATTGATCATGTCGGCTATTGTAAAAGACCAAATCCCCTTTTGCGGATTGGTCATAATGTAATTGTAATAGGCCAAAGAATAAGTCGGCTCCAGAATATATCAAAGATGCCCCAAAATATAATAAAGGTGGTTATAACTACCCAGAAGAAGAAGTCGGCCCTGCCAATGAAAAGACACTTTCACACGTGCCAGATTTGTATAAATAAGGAGGCTAGAGCCTCACTTAGACACACACTCACTTGTTCATTGAGAGACAAGTTTCGGAGATGCAGTTGGAGAAGAGAGAGAGAGAAAGAGAGGCACATCTTTGGGAGAGGACTTTCTATATTTGTTTGAGTTATCTCTTGGCATTGTATTGGCTATCTATAATAAGAAAGTTTTGTTGGGTTTTCTTCCCCATGGGGGTTTCCCAGGATAAATGATGTGTCTCTTGTGATTGTGTATTTCTCAGTGATTCTATCTTATGCTATTGTTATCTATTGAAATGCAAAGAACTATAATAATGGATTAGACATTAACATGGTATCAGAGCCAAGCTGAAGAGAGCATCTTTCACAAGAGAAAAATGAAAAACGTCAATGTTGTCGTACATGCAAATTAAGGATTTTTGTTGGCGAGGTATTTCAGAACTAAAACCATATAGAAAAGTGCGCCCTCCCTCAAGGATCATTTTGGCACCTTCGACGCACCTTTTCAGTGGCTAGATCTCCCAGAAAGTGAAACCCTAGTTTCACAAAGTACCAGAAAACCAAAAAGCCATAGTACCAGAAGTACCAAAAGTACCAGAGTACCAGAAGTACTAGAAGTACTAGAGTACTAGAAGCACCAGTCCAAAAAGTTGGATTTTCATAAATCTGATTGCACCAGCTTACTTGCCTCAACTTAGCGCATCTATCCCCTGGATTAGAATTTCAAAATTTGAAGTTTGAAAAATTAGGGTTTCCTCATAAAACCCTAAGTTGCAGTGGTAGTTGCAGTCTCAGAACCAGTTGCAGTATCAGTTGTAGTTGCATCCATAGTACCATTTGCAATCACCCTTGAAGTTTTTAAGAGTTGGTAATGATTACCGTTGTTGCCAAATGGTGCCACTACCTGCAAATATTATCAGAGGTATGTACTCACCTATGTTTAAATGGTTAAACCTTAAAGAGTATTTTCAAGAGAAGGGATCTCCTGCCATATATACAAAAGGATCTCAAGATCCAACACATTCAGAGGAATGATGCAACCCAGGTGTGATTATTCTGATATGCATCCATTTGTTATATTGATCGATGTTGCATGTTGTAGCTATGACCTTCATTCTAACCTTTTCTGAGTCAAGGTATTAGATGGATTAAAAGTTGAGATCATAGAACTTATCCTCTAACCCAACCTTCTGTCAAGATAGCGTATTTCCTTAGTACAGAAGACAGGTTGAAGAAAACACTCGTCATCTTGAGTGAAGGAGACTCGGAATAAAAGCAATCACTCATTCCTAAGGACAAGGCTCTAGGTTTGATTAATCAAGTTATTAAGATTCAAAGGTACACATGACAAGTTGATGACTATAGTTGACATAACAGTCTTTGTAAAGTATCATACTTGATAGCATGTGAGCATATAGAGGTAAATGCTTAACGTAATCATTTTCTGATACAACTAACACCTCCTCTAGGAAGAATCTCGTGTGTTAGTTCCAAGTTTCCATGGAGAAATGTTTGATCACAACACTATGAGAGTGTTGACCTCATTTTCATATTGTATTCCTTACCTTTAATCTTTGTTTTAGACAAGTTACAAGTGATAGCTCTAAAGGAGCTACTGTGATGATTGCTCATGCTATTACTTTATATTATCAAAAGGATATTACTCTTACTTGTTGTTTTGTTGACCTTGTTCCAGGTCACAGGTAATAACTTTGAGGAAGCTATAGTGAAGGTTGTATAAGGAAACGTACTAAAGGAGAAACTTTGAAAGAAGCAATCATCATTGGAAAAGAAGAAGGTGGCTTGCATAAGCTAAAGGGTCACTTAGAAGCTGCCATGGCCCATGCCATTGAAAATCCATGTGAACTTTGGCATAGAAGATTAG
The DNA here is from genome assembly GCA_009831015.1 of Picea engelmannii. Classification (NCBI taxonomy): domain Eukaryota; kingdom Viridiplantae; phylum Streptophyta; class Pinopsida; order Pinales; family Pinaceae; genus Picea; species Picea engelmannii. Next base: position 316,538 of record ML783939.1, on the reverse strand, counting down.
CTCACATTAACTACAAGGCACTACCATACATATGCAAAGCGGTCACAGGTTTACCAGAACTCAAGGTTTACCATGAAGGCATATGCAATGGATGTGCACAAGGGAAGAACATCAAGAACCCTTTTTCGAAGAGAGACAACAAAGAAGAAAGAGTCCTAGAACTCATTCATTCAGATGTGTGTGGCACAATGCCATCGTCCTCCATTAATAGGTATGTATACTATCTATCATTCATTGATGATTATTCTCGTAAAACCTGGGTGTATTTTTTGAAATCTAAAGATGAAGTGTTCATCAAGTTTAAGGAATTCAAAGCCTTGATAGAGAATCTTTCTGAAAGAAAGATCAAGATACTCAGGTCAAATAATGGAGGAGAATACACCTCAAAAGAGTTCATGAACTTCTGCAAAGATGTTGGAATCAAGAGGGAACTCACTACTCCCTATAATCCTCAACAAAATAGTGTAACTGAAAGGAAGAACATAACGGTAATGGAAGCCATGAAGGCCATGATCCACGATCAAGATCTTCCTATGTGCTTATGGGCAGAAGCAACAATGACAGTCATATATGTGCAAAACTGATTGTCCCATAGTGTACTTGGGTTCAAGACCTCGGAAGAGATGTAAACCGAAAAGAAACTAGAGGGAAGCCATCTCAAAATATTTGGTTGCCCAGTTTTTATACATATTCCGAAAGAGAAGAGAAACAAGATGGAACCTTCAGGAAAGAAGGGAATATTTGTGGGATACTGTGAGGTCTCTAAGGCCTTTAGGATCTATATACTAGGTCATCGTCACATTGAGATCAACAGGGATGTGACCTTTGATGAAGATGCAATGCTCAATAAATGGAGAATATGCCATCTTGAAGAAGTATATGAAGAGGAACCCATAATCCCCAGAATTTCAGATTCAGTGAGGGAGGTTCCCAGAGCTGTAGAACTAGTGAGGGAAGTTGTAACTTCCCTAGATGAGGAAATTCTAGAAGATCATGACATAGTAGAATTTCAAGAACCTCCTCAAATGACAATCCTCCATAAGAGAAAGCCTACTTGGGAAAGAGAGCTTATTCAAGATAGAGAGAAGTATGGTGTTCCTGAAGGAACCATGAGACAGGTGAAGAAACCAAATCCATTCTCCAGTTATACGACTTTGATGTGTGATCTCCTAGAGAAGGAGCCTACTTTCTTTGAAGAAGCCATTCAAAAGAAAGAATGGGAAAATGCCATGACACAGGAATACCAATCCATAATAAAGAATGATGTATGGGATTTACTTCCCAGACCTAAAATTAAGGACATGGTATCTTCCAAATGGCTCTTCAAAATAAAACATGCTGCTGATGGAAGTATTGAGAAGTATAAAGCAAGATTTGTCACTCATGGATTTTCTCAAAAATAAGGCATTGACTATGAAAAAACGCTCATGTAGCCAGATACAGTTCGATCAGGACCATCATAGCCCTTACAGCTAAGATGAAGTGGAAGTTACACCAGATGGATGTAAAGACATCTTTCCTACATGGTGTCATCGAAGAGGAAGTGTATATAGAGAAACCTCAAGGATTTGAAGTTGAAGACAGGAAGTCTCATGTCTGGAAGTTGAAGAAAGCCTTGTACGGATTGAAGCAAGCTCCTAGATCTTGGTATGGCTGGATGACTTATTCTTAACTGGAGAAGAAAATCTCATCACTGAATGTAAGAAGAGACTCGCCTCAGAATTTGAGATGAAATACCTTGGCCTAATGCATTATTTCATAGGTCTTGAGGTATGGCAAAGTCCAGAGAGGATATTCCTTAACCAAGGGAAGTATGAAGTCAAAATCTTGAAGAGATTCAACATGTTAGAGTGCAAGTCCATGAATACACCCATGGAAACGAAGCTAAAGTTGTTGGTCGACACTTCGTTAGAATTGATTGATGCCACGTTGTATAGACATATTATTGGATCATTGATGTACCTGACGAACACCAGATTAGATATTTGTTTTGTCGTGAACACTTTGATTCAATTTCTGGTAGAACCCAGACATGTTCACCTAGTGGCTACAAAACATGTGATGAGGTACCTTAAGGGTACATTAGATTGTGGTCTCAGTTATGATGGAGATCATGATTTCACATTAAGTGGATACACTGATTCAGATTGGGCAGGAAGTGTTTCTGACAGGAAAATCACTTCAGGATGTTGTTTCAGTTTGGGATCAACCATGATCTCATGGTAGAGTAGGAAGCAATCCAACATTTCTCTCAGCATAGTGGAAGCAGAATACAGTGTTGCGTGTTCTGTCAGCTGCGATGCTATATGGCTTTGAAAGTTGTTGACCGGTCTATTTGAACTAGAGATGGAAGCAACCACGATCCTATGTGACAACCAGATCTGCATAAAGATGACAGAGAATCTTGTATTCCATGACAGGTCAAAGCACATAGATATCCGATATCATTACATACGTGACATGGTGTAGAGAGGAGCCTTAAAGCTCCAGTACGTTAGCACGAATGAACAGGTTGTCGATGTATTGAACAAGCCTCTATCTCGTGTAAAGTTTGAGAAATTTTGAGATAAGATTGGTATAGTCCAAAAGGACCTTCCTCTAAAGGGGGAGCAATGATGAGATGAGATGTGACTAGGATTGTGCTTCCATCTTGATAGTTGTGACGTAAAGCCAATCTAGTATCTTGCTTCCGGCTTGATTGCTATGACATAAAGCAAGATGATGAGAAGAGACTAGTACTGTGCTTCCGGCTTGATAGCTGTGACGTAAATCTAGTCTAGTATCTTGCTTCCAACTTGATTGTTGTAACGTAAAGAAAGACGATGATATGAGACTAGTACTATGATTCCGGCTTGATAGTTGTGACGTAAATCTAGTCTAGTATCTTTCTTCCAGGTTGATTGTTGTGACGTAAAGCAAGACGATGAGATGAGATTAGTAGTATGATTTCGGCCTAATAGCTATGACGTAAAGCCAGTCTAATATCTTGCTTCCAACTTGATTGCTATGACATAAATCAAGATGATGAGATGAGACTAGTACCGTGCTTCCATCTTGATAGCTATGACGTAAGGCCAGTCTAGTATCTTTCTTCCAGCTTGATTGTTGTGACGTAAAGCAATACGATGAGATGAGACTAGTACTGTGCTTCTGGCTTGATAGCTGTGATGTAAAGCCAGTCTAATATCTTACTTCCAGCTTGATAATTGTGACGTAAAGCAAGACGAGTATTGTGCTTCCAACCTTACAGTTGTGACATAAAGCCAGTCTAGTATTATGATGATGAACCAGCCTCGTGCTATGATGATGATGTATTAGTTTTATACTAATCTATATTGATGCAGATGATGATTGCATTCCTTTGAGAATGATGATGTTGCTGATGAAGAAAATTTCCGATGATTTATAGATACGCTAGTCAGTTTTCCAAGATGATATTGATGATGTTGTCCTCCTAATGTTGTTGATGATGCAGTCCTCTCCCTCGCCTAATGCTGATGAAGAATACCCTTCTTGTTAAGGGGGAGTGTTGAAATAATGTAACTACAAAGTGTATTCTGATTATTATTTGATATATTATTCATTGGATCAATCCCCATTGTGGATTGATCATGTCGGCTATTGTAAAAGACCAAATCCCC
>ML783939.1:284756-299219 GCA_009831015.1 Picea engelmannii | reverse complement strand
TCCTCATTCTTGTCTGCCTTAAATGATGCTTCTCTGGAGGTGGGTTTATCTTTAACTATTCTCATTTCATATGCAGTCAATGTTCCTAGAAGTTGATCAAACTCCAAGGTTTTTAGATCATTAAGTTCTTCTATAGCAGAGACATTCGGGTTGAACCTATCTGGTAGAGATCTCAAAATTTTCTGAACTAAAGAAGGTTCCTCAATTTTTTCACCAAGTGCTTTCATTGCATTTACCAGTTCTTCAACTCTCAGAAAGTATGTTCCAATAGTTTCATCTTCTTTCATCTTCAGCTGTTCAAACTGTACTCTGTAGGTTTGAAGCTTGGCATCCTTTACCTTCTCATTACCTTCATAACTGCTAATGATTTTGTCCCACATTTCTTTGGCAGTTCCTAGGTGCATAACTTTTACGAATTCTACTTCTGCAAGCCCACTCAAGATAGAATTCATAGCCTTAGCATTGAAGATAAATTATAGCTTGTCATCCTTATTAGCTAGTACAACTGGATTTACATAACCAGTATCTACCACATCCCAGACATCTACACCTAAAACCATTATGTAGGTTCTCATTCTAACTTTCCAGAAGGCAAAGTTTGTTCCATTGAATAGAGGGGCCTTATTGGTTGAATTTCCTTCATGTCTTGACATGTTTAAGCTCTAGGATCTACCCTTAGATAAAAGGGGTCGGCTCTGATACCAATTGTTGGACAACTAAGAGAGGGGAGTGAATCAATTGTTACCGTTCTTAAACAATTATGCTTATTTTAAACTCTTTACAGAGCACTCAATGACAATCACAATAATGCAGGGAAGTAAGCAATAGAACATTCAACATCATTCACATATATGAGATACATAGAGAGAGATATTTCCTGAGGAAACCCATAAAGGGTAAAATCCTCTTCTTCTTTATATTATAAGTAATATTTACATTCTTTACATTATCATACATATGAGCTCCAAGTCATTGTGAAGCTACAACCTCTGTTTTGAAAGATGCAACTTGTTGAGAGCACCAACTCCCTATTTTCTCTAGCACCTACTAGAAGGAAGCACCAGCTCCCTGGTTTCTCTGGCACCCACTAGAAGGAAACACCAACTCCCTGGTTTCTCTAGCACCCACTAGAAGGAAGCAACAACTCCCTAGGTGTTCCAGCACCAACTTCCAGTCACACTCTCTTTGTTCTACATGTTCTCCTCATGTCAAGTCCTCTTCCTGATCATCATGGAAAATCTTCAGCTTCTCTGGTGGTTATACCCATGCGTTCATCATCATTGGGTGTTATGCTAAGATTCCTTACCCTATCTAGCAGTCGAGACTCTTCGTCTCCTCTGTCACAGCCGAGCTCATTCCCTCTGTTGTAGTTCCAGGGTCCAACAGTCTTACATCTTTCAATAGCCTCTATGAAAAGTCTTCATGCCACTGGAATATGCCTCAAGACTCTTCATCTTCTCTGGTGATCACCCTGAAGTCTCTTTGAGTCCTCTGACAGAAACTATCAGTCATTTCTAGCAGTTACACTGTGAACCTCCAAGAAAACAAATCAGCAACTGAATCGTAACTGATCGATTAACTGTGAAGAGAAACAGTAGCCCTTCTATCAAATTTCCAAGTATCCAACACCATTGGATTACAAGCACAGGGTCTCGTGTTTATATCCCCATTTTGAATTATGACATTTCGACATTCCTTGTGGTGAAGTGTTTCGACACTCCAACTCTCGGTATTTGAAACCTACACCAAAATGTGTTTTTCGCATTTCGGCATTTCAACATTTTGGTATTCCTTGCGGTGAAGTGTTTCGACACTCCAGCTCCCGGTATCCGAAACCTACACCAAAAAATGTTTTTCGCATTTCGGCATTCCTTGCGGTGAAGTGTTTCGACACTCCAACTCCTGATATCCGAAACCTACACCAAAAGGTGTTTTTCGCATTTCGGCATTTCAGCATTTCGACATTCCTTGTGGTGAAGTGTTTCAACACTCCAACTCCCGGTATCCAAAACCTACACCAAAAGGTGTTTTTCGCATTTCCACATTTCGCATTTTAGGGATTCTGTGAAGAGTCGTCTCGACTCTCCATGTCCCAAACTCTGAAATGGAGCTTGTCTCTTCAAGCTCTTCTCTAGAGCTCTTTGACGATGTGACCACCGGCAATGACCAAGCACTTATCCATAAAGAGCTTTCGCAATTTCACATTTCGGCATTCCTATGATGAAGGGTCTTGACACTCCAAGTCGCAATCATTGAAATGGAGCTTGGTTTCACTAGCTCCTTCCTCCATCTTCCGCAGATGTGACCACTGGCTGTGACCACAGCCTTATTCGAAACTACATTTCGCAATTTCGCGTTTCGTGAATTTTTTGCGAGTGACTCTGACTCTTCCAACTCCCAATCATCGAAACTCTGAAATGGAGTCAAATCAAAGATCTTATCATGATTTTGAAACTTCACGGGCCTTCATCGTGTCTGTTTTGGGATTTTGGGGTTTAGCATTTCGCAACTTCAGGACTCCTATGATGAAGAGTCTCGACTCTTGACTCCTCCAACTCTTGGTATCCAAAACTATGAAATGGAGTCTTTGTTGATGTGCCTGTTTCGGGATTTCGGCGTTTTTCATTTCGCAACTCCGGGACTCCTGTGATGAAGAGTCTCGACTCTTGAATTCTCCAAATCCCGGTATCTGAAACTCCAAAATGGAGTTTAAGTCATGGTTTGATGTGCATGTTTCAGGATTTCTGCGTTTCACATTTCGCAACTTCGAGACTCCTGTGATGAAGAGTCTTGACTCTTGACTCCTCCAACTCCCGGTATCCAAAACTCTGAAATGGAGTTTACGCTTCTGATCTTTCCATGCCATCATCTTTGTTGATCTTCCTTGCCTGCCTGTTTTCCATTGTTGTCTCCCAACTGTAAACCTGCCAACATCTCTACTATTATTTCCTGTAACCATACCTTCATCGTTGTTGTTCTTGCCATCAATAACTGTAAGCAATCTATCATTGTTGTTGTTCTTGCCAAAATACTTCTGGTGCCTGCCTGGCACATTCTTCATGTACCCAAGCCATCATCGTTGCTGTACTTGCCATCAATGACAAGCATACGCTGCCTGTAAAACATGCCAACACATACAATATACCATAAGATATCATCAATGTAGTGTATTAACCATATTCCAAGTACATGTGCCAACTGTGTACCAACCATATGCCTCTACCAAAATGCCAACCATGTGCCTGAAACAAGTGTCATATCAATCATGATATGCCTCTACCATGAACCAAGTGCCACAACCATGTATCTAAACCATCAATATATCAACCAAGAATCTCAACTATATCATCCCATAAATCATGTACCAAAGAAAGTATATAATCATGAAAACCTGCAACAAACCATATCAGACCCTTCAAAACATAGTTACCATCAAAACGTGCTACAACTCATCTATACACTCCTCTTCTTGAGGATTTTTCCACATGTATGTGACATGTTCCATGGATAGATCATGTATGTATGCGACATCTCTATAGGTCACCTCATGTATGTAATCAACTTCTCCCACAGAAGCCCATGTATGCTTCAGAAAGAGTGAAGCTTTCTTGATTCTTTATTCCTTCATTGATGTCTAGATGTTTAGTCTTCTTCATCCATTTATGATATTGTCCTGATTTCTCTATACTTGTACTCTAAGATTCCATCCTTTCAACATTTTCTTCCTTCCAAGTTACATGTTCTCTTCTTTCCATGCTATGTGAAGCAATTTTCATTGGTTGTCTCCTTGAATTCCAGCAATCCTAAGATTTGCGACCAAACCCAATGTAGTTGTAACATCTCATGGCGTGACAATGAGAAACAATGTGTCCCACTTGATTACATCTCCATTATATTAGCATGTTATGGTGTCTTCCAACATCTATCCTTGCATAATGTCTGAAATCCAAATCTTTGTGACCATATTCATTACATGAGAAGCAATGACCATGAAAAACATTTTCATACCTTTGCTTTGGTGTCCACCTTGAAGGTGTCTCTCTTCTGAATTTGCTTTGGGGTGTAAATATCGCTTCTTAATGTCTTCTTTTCTCTATTCTTGTGAAGGTTTCCTTTCTTTGTGTAGGTGCTTGCTTGACTTGCAACTTGTTTTGGCACAGGGGCAGACCTAGGGTTCAACTCTAATAGCGCACCAAAAAGCCCTAACTACTGGCCCTTTTGGAAACACCGATGAAGCAAATGCGGTCTCACCCAAAGTAGCTATAGGGGGTTGCAGGACACAGATGTCTACAACCAGAGGAAACGTAAAGTGGATCCAATACAACAACAACACAACATCTATATATCAGTTACCAACTTAGACCTACTTCACACATTTATCTGTTAGATCTAACACAATAATGTAACAACCATGTCTCAAAGGGATAAAGAACACAACATCAATCACACACAACAATAATATGTACGTGGCTCACCCTCTCCCTAGGGATACATCCATAGAACTGTTCTTTTTAATATATTAAGTGAAAGCATGCAGTCCTATTTGCACTCTTAGATAACATATCTTCTCTCTTTATCTCTTCTCTCTTTCTCCCTTCCCTGTGCACCTAGTTGCAAGGTCGATCTTCACATCAAGATGAAGATATTACAATACAGAATGCTCTCTCATCACAATAATTCCCTCTCAGTAATAAAAATAATCACTCATCATCACATCATCGAACCAATGAAGAAAACAACAACAACCCATCCTAGGTCCTCTTGACCTTTATTTATACGTTACAATAGCTCATCGATAGCCTTAGGCCAAAGCCTAGGTGTCAAAACCCTAGATACCTAAAACCCTAGGTGTCTAAAACCCTAGGTCAAATTGACCCGCATTTTCAGGGCTTCGCCAACCTGTCTTTCCTTCTTTCTGTCACAGTGCTCTTGAAGCATCTATTGGTGACTTTTTTCGCTTTCTGAGTTGTCCACGATACGTATTCCTTGTTGATATGTCTTCCTCGGTCTCCTCATCCAACAACTTTATTTCTCTTACTTCACTCCGTCTTTTATGCTCTTCTGCTCACTTCGACCCAGTATCAGTCACTGGTCTTCTGCATAGTTCACATTTCATCTTTTATGCCTTAATCTTCACTTTCTTCCAAAACCAAGGGCCAACAGGCCCCCAACACTCACATGTGACTTGTCCCGAGGCACTTTAGATCTGATCCTTCTGTTTTGCTTCGAATTCAAGCTGTGCAGAGCAGCCTATGCTTTCTTCTCTCTCCTCCCCCACTGTGTGCAGACTATCTTTTCTGTGTCTAGTACCCAATTTCAATTGCACCTGGTAACTAGACCCTTCTCCTTATGTTTTGACCGAGAGCTGCGAGGCAGTTGGTTTTCATAGTACAATTTCAACCGGTTATCATTCACCAATCCTTCCTTCCATTCTCCATTCAAAGTCTTCAACTGCGCAACTCCTCCTTCTGTAACATAGACAACCTCATATGGTCCCAGCGAACGGGTTCTGAACTTCCTTGGATGTTTCATGAATTTTTTGTTGTATACCAGTACAATATCTCCTTTCTTAAATTCGTTCTTCTTGATATGCCTATCATGGTAGGCCTTTTGTCTTTTTTTCTGCACCTGCTGATGGAATCCTGCAATGAATCGGTCTTCCTCTAGTTCGACCAACTACGCGAGCCTCTCTTGAACAGTGCCAGTGTCATCCATATCTGTAAAGGCTGTGATTCTTAAGCTAGGGACCAAATACTCCATCAGAATAACTGCTTCTAGACCATAAACCAACTTAAAGGGGGTCTGCATTGTTAGCTTCTTGCAAGTGGTTCTATAGGCCCATAGTACTGCTGGTACTCTTAAATCCCATTCATCCTTGTTCGCACTGTAAATATTCGTCATTGTTTTTTCCAAGATCTTATTGAATGCTTCAACTGTCCCATTCGCTTGTGGATGGTAGGGTGTGCTCTTCTGATGATGTACTGCAAATCCCTCAGTCAAGGATTCAATGGTTTTATTAATAAAATGTGTGCCTTGATCGCTCACAAGGATCTTCGGGCATCCAAACCTAGTTATGATGTCATCAAATATGAAGCGCGCAGCTATAGTTGCACTACAATCTTTAACTTCTCTTGCTTCGTCCCATCTGGTCAAGTACTCTGTCGCAATGATTATGCACCTTTCTCTTGTGTGCTTTCCTTGTGGGTTTATCGGTCCCACGAAATCAATGGCTCGTTTCTCAAATTATTGTAAGGTTATTTGGGGTGCTAATGGCATGTCATCTCTTCTGGAAGGTTTCCCAACTCTTTGGCATACATCGCAGGATCTGTAGTAGTGTTTAGCATCTATGTGTAAAGTAGGCCACCAGAGGCCAGCTCTAAGAACTTTTTTCATTGTTGCTTTGCCTACATAGTGTCCTCCTGTGATGCCTTCATGAGATTCTACTAAAATCAGTGTTCTTTCTTCTTCCATAACACATCTCCTCAAGATCTCATCAGGTCCCATATTATATAGTTGTCCAGCTATAAGTGAAAATTCTGCAACGTGCACTACCAACTGTTTCTTCTGGGTGATTGTATATTCACTAGGTGTCATTACTATTGATAGGAAATGGACTATATTGACGAAGTGATCATCAATATTTCTAATGGCCAGTAGCTATGCATCCTCCAAAATAGTAGTTTCCTCGCCATGTCCCAACCTCGACAAGTGGTCAATTCCTTTGTTCATTCTCCCTAGCTTAACCACGATCTCAAAATCATATTCCTGAAATAGTAGAACACATCTGCATATTCTTCCCCCCAACACTCGCTTGTTGACTAAGTATTTCAGGGCAAAGTGATCAGTGATCATTTTAAAGTGTCCTCCCAACAAGTAGTGCTGAAACTTCTACAGCGCATACACCATGGATAACCCTTCTCTCTAAGTGGTGGTATAATTAATATCAACTGTTGATAGCTTCCTTCTAGCAAAGGCTAACGGGTGGTCAATGTCTCCAGATCCTAGTTCTTCTAGAACTTCTCCTAATGTGATAGAATATGCATCAACATGCATGTGAAATTCCTTGCTCCAATCTGGGAAAACCAGAATAGGCGCAATAACCTTTTTTTACTTTAGTGTGTCGAATCTCTGCTCACATTCTTCTGTCCAATGAAACTGACAATATTTCTTAAAAATATTCTCCATGGATGTTGTGATCTGTGCATAGCCTTTACTGAACTTCATGTAGTATCCAGTATGTCCCAGCACAATGCGCAGCTGTTTGATTGAAGTAGGAGGGGTTAAATCAACTATAATGACAATCTTATATGGATCTAATAGAAATCCCTGCTTACAAGCAATATGGCCCAGCAACACTCCAAAGGGTGAAAATAAGATGCACTTATTCAGGTTCAGAGAAATCTGACATTGCCTGCACTTATCCAACATTAGTCTTAAGCATTCAATATGATTTTGCAACAAGCTAAAAACAGTCCAATCATCAAAATATGCTTCCATAAATTTATGTAAAAACTCCTTGAATGCTTCGACCACCACCCTAGAAAAGAAATTTGGTGCATTCTTCAATCCAAACGACATCACTGTATACTGGTATGATCCCCCTTTTGTGGCAAATGTGGTCTTGTGATGATCTTACTTGGCAATCCTAATCTGATGGTATCCTAAAAATCCATCGGTCAAGGAGTAGACCTCTTGTCCTCCCACGTTATCTAACACTTCGTCAATAAATGTTGTAGGGAATGGGTGATACAAACAGGCATAATTCAGCTTCCTGAGATCTACATAGATCCTGATTTCTCCGATCTTCTTATCCTGCACCACCATAGGGATAATACACTTCAACTCTTCAACATATTCTATGATTCATGCTTCCAACATTTTGTCTAATTCAATCTTCACTTTCTCCTTATATTTAGGATTCAATCTGTTGGTCTATGTTTGACTGGCCTTGCATATGGCTTCAAGGGGATCTTCATCTCTCCCATGGGCCCTTTAATGCCCTTCATATCAGTGAACTTAGTTGGAAACAAGTCCTGATATTCATGTAGTAACTTTGTGATCTTGTCAATAGTGGTAGCATCCCAATAATATCCAACATTTGCAAGCCTCGGTGTTTACTCTGTTCCAATATTGACTTTCTTGATTTTAATTGGCTATCCAATGAAAGGTAGCTCAACTCTTGGTCCTTCTATGTCTCTATGTCCTTCTGTTTCGACGATGTTCACCTTCCTAGGATCATCGTCTTCATCAACATTGATATTGTAACAACCCTGCAATTTCTGAAGAGGCGCAGACCATTCGTCCTCTTCTTGCTCCAAAGGGAGGCTAGGTGCCTCCTCAAATACTTTCTATCTTACAATATGTAACACTTGATCCACTGTAGGGTATTGGATTTCAAATGAAAAGGTAGTTATAAAGTTATGAGTCATACCTTCCCAATCTACAGTGATGAGGTGCAGTTCTTCTTGAAGATAACCAATTGATAGGGGTTGTGTCCAGCGTGTTAATGAATTTGTGCACCAACTGCTCTTGAGGAATGCTGCTCTAGGCTTCCTCGCAACTTCACACATGGTCCTTCAAACAACTTCAATCTATGTACCTAACTTCGCAACCTTCCACTTGTTCTGAAAACTGTGTTGTGATCAAAGTGCGACATTGTATCCAGTCTGTAATGTTGTTTTTGTGTGTCCCCCACCATCTTGTTGGAGTTTCTTTCAAGGCCTCATTCAGTGCCAACAATATTTGTTGTATTGGTACAATTTCTTCAACTTCCAACAAGAAAGCTTCTAAATGATTTATACCATCAAAGGTGGGCAAGTTACTTACTGTTGTGTCGATCCAACAAACTTCTCTGGTTAATCTAGCACATCTCCATGTAGATACTTCATACATTTTGTTTTTCCAGTTCTCCAGTGATTCTTCTGAATCTGATGAACATGCATTGTCACTTTGCCAGCTTCGGTTTCCATATGTTGTAGGATTAATGTAATCATGTTGTCTAGCTATCAATTTGTATATGTTTTCTAGCTCATATGTGTGGCCTTCTTCTCTGATGGGCTCTGTGTATCTGGGACCTTCATCAGGATCCAGGGGTGTGATGACCTTAAGGCCATCTCCTTCAAATGCCATTCTTCTTTTCTTTAAGTCAACAACAATAGAATTATTGAAAGCCCAATAAATTCCCAATAGTGCAGGATAATGACAACTCTCATCGACTATATTAATCACCTCGAAGTCCACAAATGTTCTGACCCCATCGATGTCCACATGGACATGTTCCAGTATTCCGAATGGACTCACAGCCTATCAATTGGCCATCCTAATCCTGATGGGGGAATAGATCAACTTAGGTTTTCCCATCAGTGCCTAGGTCTGCTTTGTCATGACATTGACCTTCGACCCTAAGTCAAGGACCACATAGTCTATATCATATTCTCCAATTTGATCATTCAGGTGTAGCTCCTTAATTTTCCTTCTCTTTTTGGATAGTTGATGTACTTCTTTATTTAGTAGAGGATCTATCTTTCCTATCTCATACTGTTTGATCAAGTTTTATAGCTCTTGTACAACGCTCTCATCCTTTATCAAATTATTGCAAGTGCATAAAAATTCCATGAACTTACTTACCTCTTTTCCTTCTCTGGGCGAAGCAGACTGATCAAATGCTAGAGGCATTCCATATTCTCTTACTTCTGGTCGAACCTTTGATGAAGAATCATGATCTCTTCCGAATTCTTTTCTTGCTTTCTCAAATGTCTGTTTCTCTTTATTTGGATCAAACTATTGTGTCTTCTCTGCATCTTTTCTCACTCCTGATTCTTCTATAGTCTTCCCTGGAGTCATTCTGTCTTCTCCTGTGGCAACACCTCCTCTAGTCATAACAATGGCTTTGGGATCCACTCCACAAGGTTTTTTTGTGATTAGTTGTACTTGTTGGTTTCCTTCTCATCATTCCTGAAGTTTGGCTAACAGTGCAGGACAATCTTCTATGACATGTTCAAATGAGTTGCGGTAGCTGTAAGTGGTACAAGGGTTTTGAAAGTCCCTTGCCAAATGTCCTGGTTCTATGCAGTTATAACAAATGATATGGTCTCGACCTCGACCCATACCTCCTGTCCATCCTCTTCCTCTGAATCCACCACAAGGGTTGAATTTTCCTCTTCCTGGGGAATTATATTGCGTAGTGTTCCCTTCTTGTTGTACTTCGCCTTGAATTTTGTATATGTCCCTTGACTTTTCATACATGAGGTCATATGCCCTACAATCCCTATCATCATGCCCTATCGACTTACAGAACGTGCAATACAAATTTGTGGGTGTCTAAAAATATTTTTTCATGTAATAACATTCACCAGGGTGATGCCTATTTCTACATACCTCGCACTAAGGTAGGGTAACTTGCTTCAAAGGGATCGAGGATCCATATGCCAAGTACTCATGGAATAGGGGATAGTTCTCTTTGTCATGGCCTTCTGTTTTGCATCTAATGCACTAGATATATTCTCTCTTATATTTTCCCTTGTCTTTTTTCATATCTTCGACCTGCAATGATAAGCTAGTTAACTGACTTAAAATTTGACTCATACCTGAGTTGGATTCTCCCATAGGGGTTGATTCTAGCTTCATGTAAATCTCCAGTGCCTCAACCTACGAAGCGATCTTATGTTTCATCAGAGGGACTATGATGTGTGGTAATAGGGTAGCAATGAACCATTCCTTGTTCTGCTCATCTGCGATCTGAAAATTCAGTCAGCCCGTTAAGTTTTTAAACCTATGATCAAACTCCCAAATAGGTTCATCTACTCGTTGCTTGATTTATTTCAACTCTATAATGCATTGTGACTCCGAATTGGGTTTTTTGAATTTGTCAACCAACACATTCTTGATCTCATTCAACATTTTAGGATGTATAGTTCCTTGGACAAGATTCATGTACCAACTCAATGTGCAGTCTCTCAGGGTAGTACTAAACTGAGCTCGTTTAACAACTTCATTAATGAAATTCTTAATACTCCATACAACTTCACATAAAAACCAGTGTTGATCAGGATATTCAGATCCATCTCCCCTAAAGGTGGGTAACCTCATCTCATATGCCATAGATCTTCCTGGGTTTCCTGACTGAGTGTGCGTTGAACCACTTGTACCAGTGATCTGAGTGCTCTGATAACTTAGGTTACTCTAGTTTATTAGTTTTGTTGAAACAATAAGAGGAGTAATAATACATATTTCAACAATCAGCATAGTTCCTGAAGTTTCTCTCTCTTCTCGACGAGGTTCTTCAGTCTTTTCTTCTCTTGGCCCAATGGACCCTAAATGTTCCTCATTCAATATCTTGTCCTATTCTCCACTGTAAAACCCTTCTTCCTGTAGAAGAGGTTCTAATCTTTCTCAAACAAGTTCGCCAAAGGAACTTCCCTAAAGTTCATTCCACTGCACATATGTCCAACCTCTGTGTCATTTTCGTTGTCTGAATTCTTGAACATTAGCTTTTCAATATGACCTACTATTGTATCCTCAAAATGTTATTCTCATGCAATAGCATCTTGATCTTCAACTTCATAAATTGTAAAAATTTTCCTCTAGGTCCCTTAAAGAAATATATTTCTTCTTTCCTATATGACTCTACTCTGTCAATAACAAACTCGGTGATATATCCTCCAATGGTACTATCAAACCAGTGAGTTACTACTCTTGACACGGCGTTATCAACTCTCTTGACCTTCTTGATCAGCGTCGACGTCCAAACCATAGGTGGCCTAGATCTGATCTCAAATTGGGTATCTGATAACCTGGCTAACCACTCGAATAGCTCCTTATGAATCCCTCCAAAGAAAATCTCATGTATATCAGTAAAGATATACTTTTCCAACCAGTCCTCAGTGCTAAGCTTAGGGATATTGTTCTGGGATTCTGTGAAGTCCTTTTCTTTTTCTTCTATCCACTCCTAAATCTCTGTCTTTGATGGAAACCACCTTGAAATTCCCTCAAGAAGATCTCGGTCCCAACAACAGAACCATTTGTTGGCATAGGGGCAGACCAAGGGCTCGGCTCTAATAGTGCACCAAGAATCCCTAACTACTGTCCCTTTCGGAAACACCTGTGAAGCAGACGCAGTCTCACCCGAAGTAGCTATAGGGGTTTGCAAGACACATATGTCTACAACCAAAGGAAATGTAAAGTGGATCCAATACAACAACAACACAACATCTAGATATGAGTTACCAGCTTAGACCTAATTTGCACATTTATCTATTAGATCTAACACAATAATGTAACAACCATATATCAAAGGGCTAAAGAACACAACATCAATCACACACAACAACAAGATGTACGTGGTTCACCCTCTCCCTACGGCTACGTCCATAGAACTGTGCTTTATAATATATTAAGTGAAAGCATACAGTCCTATCTGCACTCTTAGCTAGGAGATCTTCTCTCTTTCTCCCTTCCCTGCACACCCAGCTGCAGGGTCGATCTTCGCACCCAGCTGAATATCTTACAATACAGAATGCTCTCTTAGCACAATACTTCCCTCTCAGTAATAACAACAATCACTCATCATCACATCATCGAACCAACAACAACGAAAAAAAAAACCCATCCCAAGTCCTCTTGACCTTCATTTATACATTTCAATATCTCACCGACAGCCTTAGGCCAAAGCCTATGTGTCAAAACCCTAGATACCTAAAACCCTAGGTCAACTTGACCCGTGTTTTCAGGGCTTCACCAACCTATCTTTCCTTCTTTCTCTCGCGGTGCTCTCAAAACATCTACCAATGGATTTTTCCACCTTCTGAGTTGTCCATGATCCATATTCCTTGTTGATTTGTCTTCCTCGATCTCCTTGTCCAACGTCTTGCTTTCTCTTACTTCGCTCTGTCTTTTCTTATCTTCTGCTCACTTCGACCCAGTATTAGTCACTAGTCTTCCGCGCAGTTCACATTTTATCTTTTCTGCCTTAATCTTCACTTTCTTCCAGAACCAAGGGCCAACAACTTTTCTTCCACTTTTTGAGAATGAAGGACTTGCCTCATGCTTCTTAGAAGTGATAGCTTCAAAGTGAGCAACTTGCTTGTTGTATCCAAGAACTAGTTTATCATTTGGAGATCTTTGGCTATCTAGGATTTCATCCAAGATTGTTGAACTGTTCATGAACTTGATGTGATTTTTTGAATTCTCTGCTTTCTTTCTGAGATCAACAACTTCAGCTTCCAACTTATGGCATGACTCTTCCTTTTAATTTACTTGATTCTTCAATTTTTCCTCTAGCCTTTTGGCTTCTTCAATTTGGGTCTTTAGATTGACATTGACTTCAAGGATTTTTCTAAGCTCATCATCTACCTTCTTATTTTCTTCTTCTTGACTCATTCTTTAGTCTCTTGATCTCTTCTTCTTTTTCTTCTAATTGGGTCCCTTGCTTAGTTTCACTTTCTTCTTGTTTCTTGAGAAATTTTTTTAGTGTCATGTTAAGCCATTGGTACTTTTCTAGGGTTTTATTGATGTAATCTTCAAGATCCTTAAAAGCATAATGATCATGTTATTCTTTTTCTAAATAATAAAATTCTTTATCTTCATGCTTCAACAACAACTCTTCCTCTTCATTGTCCTTTATGGAATTTTCTTCAGTGTCTTTTCTTTTGTCTTTATATACCTTCTCTAGCTTCATCCATAGGTCCTTGGTAGAGGAATGTGGTCCTATTCTTTCTTTGACAGAATATGACAGTCCATTTAAAATGGTCTTAAGTTCTACTGCATTGTTCTTCTTTGCTTCATTTTGGGTTGCACCTTTTGATTGATTCTTTGAGGGAATTTATCCACCAACAATTGTGTTCCAAACACTTGCTCCTTTTGAATTCAAGTACCCTTTTATCTTTATTCTCCATGCCGAATAATCTGTCTCATCAAAGAATGGAACTTCATCTACATGTTCATCCATTTGTGTGTCCATGGATCTCCTTCAAGGTTGTAAGACTTATAGTGAAGGCTTGCTCTGATACCAATTGTTGGACACACTGACCATNACATTCTTTTTACAAATTCTTATAAAACTTTAGTTAGCCATCACCATTCACAACATCATTACTCATTACTTCTATTCACACTTATTTTCTTGCATGTAAACATATCTCAATGAAATATATTAACAATAAAGAACTATTCACCATTACAATAAAGAACACAATGAACACCATATATATGTATAAATTTCTTTTGTATTATGGACTACAATCCATGGGGTTTATCAATCCTATAGATCTCAGTACCTGTTGGATTACTGAGAGGGGGGGTGAATCAGTAATAGAGAAATTTGATCCCTTTTAACCATATAATCCAAGTGCTATATCAATGAAGCATTATTATCCAATAACTGTAGAGTAAATAAGCAATGAACAAATGAACAATCATACACATACATAGTACACCAGTGTTTTACGTGGAAACCCAAATCGGGAA
>ML783939.1:226318-271824 GCA_009831015.1 Picea engelmannii | reverse complement strand
TTTTCTACATGGATATGTTGATTCAGATATGGCAGGTGATAAAGACAGCAGGAAGAGCACCACAGGGTATGTTTTTACTATAGGTGTAACAACAGTAAGTTGGATTTCGAAATTGCAAAAGGTTGTTGCACTTTCAACAACAGAGGCTAGTATGTTGCTGCTACAGAGGCTAGTAAAGAGATGATTTGGTTACAAAGGTTTATGGAGGAATTGGGAAAGAAGCAGGAGAACAACAGGTTGTACTGTGATATTCAGAGTGCCATTCACCTTGCAAAGAACTCAGCCTTCCATTCGAAGACTAAGCATATACAGTTGAGGTACCACCTCATATGATCCACTTTGGAAGATGGAAAATTGAAGCTGGGAAAGATACACACTAGCCAAAATCCTGCAAACATGTTAACAAAGGGAGTAACCAGGGAGAAACTGAGTTCTTTCTCAGTTTCAGTTGGTCTTCAAGAATGAAGATGAAGATGAGAAATTTGCCAGGTCCAAGAAGGTTCAGAGTCCAGCATATACAACAGCGATGGAGTTGTTGAGATCAGTCTCCAAGTTGGAGATTGTTGGTTGTGGAGCCTGATCATCTTCCTGATTTAGAGGTCTTTTACTTTCAGCCATTTTTATAACCCAGGAAGTATTTACACCCTAGAAGTATGTACACTCTTCCACGCGGGGGAGTGCAAAGGGGGGGTACCCCCTCTGCGGGGTCCGGGGAGGCTATCCCCCCGGCTGGGGGGTTTGGGGGCAAGTGGGCCCCCAACGGGGGTTCGGGGGCAGCGTCCCCTGATGGGGGTTTGGGCGCGAAGCCCCCGAAGAAAAAAATTGCCTTGTAAAAGTATATTGTAATTTCATTATAAATCTGGACCATTCATTATTAGGTCGCAGATCTAATGATAGAGATTATGTTAGGGGTTTTTTTTCCCTAGAAGGAAACCCTCTTTTATGAGGGAAATGTATTGTAGCTATGTAGGTTTGTGAGTATTGTATTCTGAGAGAGGATACTGTGAGAGAAACAAGAGGAAGTTACAGTGGGTTTTGTTGTAGGTTGTATCCCTTCATTTTGTTGGATAATAATAAACAAAGGACCTAGCAATTTATCTGGTGGACGTAGCCCACACTGGGTGAACCACGTAAATCTGTGTCTCTCTTGTATTGTGTATCTTCTGTGTTTTGTTTCCGCATTTGTTTTATTTTATTGCTCTGCGGTCCTATTTTTCTAACAAATGGGAGACCCTTGCTCTCTTATTTATACTCTCCAAGTAGCTTCCTCTAGAAGTATCCACTTAACCACTTTGTCCACTTAGCCACTTTGTCCACTTAACCACTTTGTCCACAAATAGTAAAATATCCACTTCTAGTTGCAACTAATTTATTTTTAATTGTTTTCTTTTTGAAATACCACTTAACCCATGAATAACCACTTTGATTGGTCAACTTCTTCTAGAAGCTTATAGAATAATTTGACTTCTTTGACTTTATTTGAATTTCTTGAAAACCCATGATTTCTTCATCGGGGAATATATCCATGTCTTTTTGGAAAAATAATTTATGAAGGAGACATAATAAAAGGATCCACCAAGTGAAGGCATTGTAACAAGGTCAAACTCATCACTATGAACCAAATCTAGAATCCCATTTTCCCTTGTCACTCCAGATGGGAACCTCACCTGACTTTATTTTCCATATATACAATGTTCACAAAAGTTGACTTCTAAATTACACTCAGAAAAATCTTCGACCATACCTTTATTGTGAATAGCTCGAAGACATTTTTCTCCAATGTGTCCCATCTTGTCATGCCATAGCATGGTCATGTTGATTTATGATGACTTGTCGAGTCGGTTTGAATCGAATCAGCCTGATTCGAGTCGAAGTAGAGTTGACTTTAGGAATAACAATGTTGTTGGATCCAGTTGAGTCGACACTCCTTAACAACTTGCATAGGGTTCCAATATGAAATCCTTTCATTAAGACCCTCGCACCTTTGACTATCTTGCATGAATCCTTCTGAAATAGAGTATGTACCCCAACATCACTCATCTTACTAAAAAATATCAGGTTTATTTCCAAGCCCGAAATGTGTAGCACACTTGGAAGGGTTCTACTCGTCCCATCCTTCAGCGTTAGTCAAACTTTTCCTCGTCCGATAATTTTTGTTGTTGAGTCGCCCCCCAAGAACACATCTCCTCCTTCATATCGTTCATATTCATAGAACCATTCTCTATGTGGTGTCATATGATAAGATTCTCCTGATTCGATCAACTAAACATCTTGATCCAACTTTGTATTGGTCAACTCCAGGTACACATCGCCTCCCTTATCTGGCTTCATGTTTCTCTTAGTCGACGGCTTCTCGTCAGATCCTATACTGACTTACATCGCCCTCAACTTGCAGTCCTTTTATTAATGCCCAAATTTACCACATTTCCCACATATTCTTGTTGACTGAACTGGGGATTTATATCTACCCTTCGAATTAGACTTTCTACCGAAGAATTTGTCTTTATCTCTGTCAATCGGCCGACCTCTCACCACTAAAGCATCTTTGGTCTATCCTTCCATGTTCTTTCTTCTCGTTTCTTCTGATAATTGAGATGAAACCACATCTTCTAATGCTAATGTGGTTGTATTAATCCTTATAGCCACAACTAAGCTATCCAAGGAGTCTGAAAAAAGAACATAATAGGCTTATACATTTATCCTCCTCGGTGATTTTAATATCCACAAAAGATAACCAGCTTATACTAGTATTAAATGCATTTAAATGATTAGTTAGCGAACTGCCATCACTCATTCTCAAAAGATACAATTTATTTATGAGAAACAATTTTTTCACCAACGATTTCGACTAGTACAAGATTCCCAACTTGTCCCACAATTTCTTGGCTGAATCTTCACCCGAAACATTCAGTAGCACAGAATATGCAAGACAAAGTTGAATCATAATCCTTTCTCTTCTCTCGAGTTTCTCCCATTCTTCCATCGACATACCTTCCAACATGGTACCTGGACATAATGTTTTCCATTGTTCTCGATCTACAAGGAGATATTCAATTTTAAGCTTCCAAAGCTCAAAATTATGGCCATTGAATTTTTCGATCTCTATTCTCGAAATGCTCTCCATTCTTTAACACAATATTTAAATATTTATAGTGTACGAATATTACTGTACCTAGGGCTTAGCATAGATCGAAGACTATTTTTCCAAGCTATGATACCACATGTTAGGAAATGAGACACACTTCCACACTAAACCTAGCAGAAGAGAGGAAGAAAGATTTAATCAAGAAATTAAATGACACAACAATCACACTGTACACAAAGTTTTTACCTTGGAAACCTAAACCAAGAAAACCAGCATTCCTTAAGCGTTCTTCTCCTTGTTGTCTTATTCATTCAGAATAAAAGGTCACATGTCTAACCTTAGTCCATACCTCAGACACAATTGACAGCATACCCTCTTTCTTACACAAGAACAACCCAGTAGTCGATTGTCTTACATCTACATGACCAACAACCTCTAAATTACAGACTCTTGGCGATTAGCCATTCATCATATAAAGATTCAATATTATTGATTAGCCTTTACGACCTTACAACATGTCTCTTTTATAGGCTTTACAGTAGTAAAAACCCTAAAGAAATGGTGCCCAAAAATGGTTATAGATACATGTAGCTCATTAGCTACAAATCCCACGAATCTTTGGATTCGGTTACATTCGACTATCGGGTCATATTACTCGTCGACTACTAGTCGGCCTTCATTTGGTCTTCAGTTGGTCATCACACACCTGCCTGTCGACCTCTTTTCGGTTGACCTCTTCGACTTGTTATCAATGCCTTTACCATGTCGATCCACCTCGACTTCGACTTCAACTTTACTTTGTCAACCAACCTCGACCTTCGACTTATTGTCAATCCACCTCGATTTTGTCTTTAGCTAGTCAAGCCACCTCAACCTTCGACTTACTGTCGATCCACCTCGACTTCATATTTACCTGGTCAAACCACCTCGACCTTCAACTTCGACTATTATTTGATCCACCTCGAATTTCATTGCAAAGAATATAACAACCCAAAAATTTATGTTCTCTATATTTGTCCTTGCATGCATGATTTTGTTCCTCTTACCTGCATTGATTGTCAAATGTTTGACTCCCCTAAAATTTAGTGACAAAAACTAGCATACACATATGTTTGAGATGGAAAATGAAGAGAGCAGAGAGGGATGAGAGGGGATTCTCTATTCCTTTAGGAAAGGAATGAAAATGTACATGTTACCCTTCTCGGTCTTGAATCTCATCATAGAGGGAACCATCCCATATTGTAGTAAACCACTTTCTATCTTAAAACTTGATGTAATCTAATGAAAATTGCATTCGATAATGATAAGATACAATTTTGCAAATTTTGGCATTGTATAGTGATTTCTTAGCCTCCATTCCATTCATGTAACTCAATCTTACAAATTATGCAATCCAAACTTACAATTTCAAAAAAATTGGTTTATTTATGATGGAAATGCATCAAAAAGGGACATACAATTTGCTACAATATTAGCATATTCTATCCCTAGGAGGTTACAACTATGGCCCCTATAGGAATAGAGAAGGGAGACCCGTAATGAATAATGGATCTTCCACCAACCAACCGATTATAGATTGTTGGTGCTTGAACTAATGATGTTTCCTTGATGATGGATCTCTAAAACCACCTACCACTACTATGTATCAAAGATTGAGATCTCAATATTACAACTCAAACCTACTTTTTTATTTTTCATTATTGGTTGGTGAAATTGATTTGTTTAGATTGTACACTATAGGTGCTTGAGGTTTTTTTTATTCTTTTGAATCGATCTATAGTATTTGTAGGGTCTATTCCACCTGATTTCAATTTATTTTACGCTAAACTTGACTTAACAAGTTTTTATGAAGCCTTGTTAGAAAATATGCATTTCGATGACTAGATATTCAAGACCATTAGTTTTTGGATTCTAAGGTAGAGTTCAAAGAGGATAAACATGGAAAAAACTGAGAATGGAGTTGATTAATAAATGAATAAATTCAACTTTTTTCACAAGTCCATTTTTTTCCAACAATATATTGTTTTACCTTAATTCATTTTTTTTTTTTGAAAATCCAAAATTTTAAAGTATTAAAATAGCCAAAAGTTTTTTATATAAATTCTAAATATAAATACATATCGCATTTGTGCAAAAAAAATTGGAAAAAAATAAAAATTTGTGCACTTATTAACTTCATGAATGAAGAATTGAATGTTGGGTCCATGGTTGTAAACTATGGACATATATACTTATTAAGTATTTTTTTTTTTGTAAATTAAAATTTGTATTGCCTTCAAGAATTGAAAAACTTACATATCCTGAGGAGCCTGGAGACCAGCCTACCAAAAGGAGGAAACTAGTGTCGGCTCCAGGCTCCTGAAAAAGTAAAACCAGACTAATTTTGTATCTATATCTATACTGAGAAAAATAAAGTTGCAATTACATAGGCCTCAAAAGGCTATTAAAAATAATCCTACATATCTGAAAGAGGCGTAAACTAAAAAAAAAAAAAAAATAGATCATGCACCAAGAGTGTCGTTTCTCTCTTCACCATGAGCGTGTCGGTTCCAAGATGGGGTGAGGATGAAGGGTTGACGACAAAATTGGCAATTGTTGGAAGCTGGTCCACCTGAGAGTGCCTCAAATAGAAGATCCATTTGACAATTTAAGAATTCTCGATGAAAATTTTGATCGACCATGTCTCTACGGATGTCCATTATCAGACTGATATGATCCTCTTAGAGAATAGGAAATGTAGAAGTTGGGGCCTCCTCCCATGGAGGAATGATATCATGAAGTGGAATGAGAAGAGGTATCTCCTCAATGATAGGAAAACCTCAATGGACTTTCGATGGGTTGGCCGAATAGTCTGGACGTGGCTCCTTTGCATGCACAATAGAGTGGTCCAATGGCATGCGTGGAAAGAGAATAGTTGTGAATGAGCCCTCTTCATTCTTAGGAAGTGGAGTTGGCGCATACTCCTCAATGATTGAACATACCAAATTTTCCTCTTCCATGCTGGTATCAAAGCTCGATGTCTCATCGAAATGGATATTCGGGGGAGGAGAATGGTGTGAACCAGAGTCATGGATACCAATATTTCTTCTACTGCATGCAAGGTAATGGAGATAGTCTAGACCTCACCCACAAGGCATGAGTCCAAATTTTAGGGCGTTGGGTTGTAGATATAGAAAAAGAAACCAGAGATGAGCGCGCTTGAAATTCCCTAGAGGAGAATCCCAACGCACCAACAAAGCCCGAAAGAGAAACATAACAAAAATTCTGGAGAGGCGAATGGAAATAGTCATGCTTCAGCGCATTAAGGGCGTAGTTACAACTGAAGTGACATCGTCCTCTATGGGATGCTTCCAAATTAACCTCGGTGACATCCTAAACCAATGAACTTGAAATCGCATGGGGTGAGAACTACCATGATCAACGCCCTGCATTGAATCCCTTCTTTTGAATTGAAGCTAGGAGGAGACGCTGAAAGGAGAGGATTGATTTATGTGCATGGCTAAGCATGTGTCACCTCATCCGAGAATATATTTATTAAGTATTAAAATTATATAAAAGTTCTATTT
The DNA here is from genome assembly GCA_009831015.1 of Picea engelmannii. NCBI lineage: Eukaryota > Viridiplantae > Streptophyta > Pinopsida > Pinales > Pinaceae > Picea > Picea engelmannii. The sequence goes on along the minus strand of ML783939.1, from coordinate 265,173 downwards.
TTTCCCAAGAAAATGCACTCGCGAAAAACCCTCTGAATACTTCCCCATGATCCATGGATGGTAAGCGGGGTAAACCATTGACCCTAATTACAGGACCTCACCCTAGGGTAATCAAGAGAGTCAAACCCACGACCAACAACAAACATGATAAACTCATGTTTGGCTCTATACCATTTGAGCTAACCCTCAAGGCTATATAAAAATCCTATCTTGTTTCCCCAATTCCCTACAATACTTTTAGGACATGCAATAAGTACTCAACTAAATGCTTTGTATGTCAAAGTTCACATCGTCGAATCCAAAATAATTTTCAATCTAACTGTGCAAACTATGAATACAGAGAAATTAAATACTCAAATACTTATTACTCCCCATATTCTTAATGTCACCCATGATGCTCTTGTGCAGCCACATGCCGCTTGTTTGTGAGGGTAATTTCCCCACTTTTGAGTTGAGGTAGATTGAAAGCAATTGAAAATGTATGTTAAACACCAAAAGTGAAAAATGGTACATAAAGATATGCATATGTATTGCATTTAAGATAAAAGTACATAAAAATAAGAATTCATAATTAAATGTTATGTAACCAAGTGCTTATTACTAACAGTTCCCATTATATTAATGTCCCCACAATACTTTTGTGTGTGCAACCACATGTAGCCAATCCAGCTTGTTTGTGAGGGTAATTTCTCCACTTTTGGGTTGAGGTGGATTTAGAGTGATTGATAATGTATGTTTAACACCGAAATTCAAAAAGGTACATAAAGTTGTGCACACATGCTAAGATAAAGTTTCAATAGAATCAAACAATCCTTTCCACACATGCTAAGATAAAGTTCCAATAGAATCAAATGGTCATTTCCGAAGTTTTGATGTCAAACTATTCCTTTCATTAATTTTCCGTACATTAACCCACTCTTGTTTTTCACATTTAAATTGTCTTAAATTTACCCACACTTCTTTTTTCTTCTCATTTTCCCGTGGGCGGTGGGATACAACTTACTTTTTTCTATTCAACTAAAATAATGGAAGATAAAATAGGTTTTTTTCTTAACTACGATTTTTGTTATTTTTGTTTGATCAAATTCATTCATAGGAGATTATAGATGACACAATTATAATTTCAAAGGAGTTTCGGAGTCACTACATTTATATGTACAATTATAAATTATAATTTAATAAATTCCATAGTCCAATATTAGATATTGCGATCGTTCACCTCCTGAGAGCATGTGGCACTGCAATGGTTCTTACTTGGCTGCTTGGCAACACCAAGAATACTTCATCTGAACTACGCCTCTTCACCTAGAGCATACCCATACATTGTTCTAGGATATGAGGGAGTCACATTCCAACTCTATGAAACTCACTTGTATACTTAGACCATCATGTTAACAAGTTAACAGTTAGTCATTTAAGCATACATCCAAGAACATAAGAAACCAAGATAACAAATGCAAAACAAACAAGAGACACACAAAAAAATAGTTTGGGTAGCACAAACCGTGCCTAACACCTGGCTAAGTCTTTTTATTGTGAAACAATTACTATATGAGCAGTATCAACTCGGTTTACAACTTAGGAATATTCACACGACTCACCTCACTTCACCAACACACTCATACTAATTTGAATTTTAGGGGTTATATGGTCTAAATTCAGATCCAAAAGTCATAAAGCTATAAAGCTAATAGATTTCCCATGTGGATCAAGGAGATTCCCACCTCCTCATTAATTAATTGGGATAACGGGTTTCCCATATGGGTCAAACAAAGTCCCACCTCTCCATTATTGTATTGGGTTTTATTTTCCACTACTTAGTTATTTGGGTAGTTAGATCTATTATTATAATAATAGAGACTCATTTAATGAGTTATTTCCATTATTGTATCGGGTTTTAGTTTCCACTACTTAGTTAGTTGGGTAGTTAGATATATTATACTAATAATATAGACTCATTTAATGAGATCTTTTTTACTTTGTCCAATGGACCATTTTGTAATGCTATATAAAGGCCTATCAAGCCTTCTCATAATATCAAGTTACTTATTTTGGATTCTCTAATATTTTCTATTGTTCATTGTGAGATTAATTAGCACTGAGTGATTTAATAGTCATTAGTTTTAGAAGTGAGGCTCCTCTTTGAGCCTCACCTCCCAAGTACTTTATTTACATGTTTTTTTTTTTTTTATCCATGCTTCTTTTCATGCAATATTTTCATGTCTAAGCTCCTACTCTCTCAACATTCAAGCCATCCAAATCTCAACCCCCAAGATCTGGATCAGTGGTGTCAGAATGAATACGCTCTCCATTAGGACAAGGGTTCGAAGCATGTTGCAGGTTCAAACATTTGCAACAATCACCAACCTCATTTTGGTACTATTAGAATCCATTTTCTAGGCCATACACTGTAAGCATCACAGTTGCTCCACAGGCACTACAAGGATTTTTTTTCTCTCAGATCTTCGTTCATCATTACAAGGAGAACCATACATGGATTCACTACATCCATACATGGATTCACTACATCTATACATGGATCCACTAAATCCATAGGTATGCAACATTTTCAACAAGATTTCAAGGTTTCCATGCTTCCCACGGCGGTTCCACAATCTCTACAACAACCCATTTTGCTCTACAAACCCTTGGCATCCTTTGTGGCCCTCTACACTCATCCAAATTCAAATAGCAGTTGCGACCTATAAAAAAAAAATTATAGGCTCTACCATAGCTCATTGGAAATATCTCTTCAATATCTCAAATGGATATTTCGTGGAATCTCATTTCGCTTCCTAGTTTGAGATATATTATCAATTAAATCTCAGCATGTATTTGAACCAAGGAGGCCCTGCGTATCACCATATTTAATGGTATTTTTCTCCCTGCTAAGGAAACTACAGTAGTATTTCCACATATGGATGGAAATATCTCTTCAATATCTCAAATGGGTATTTCGCAGAATCTCATTTAGCTTCATGGTTTGAGAGATATCATCAATTGAATACAAGCATGTATTTGACCCAAGGAGGCCGCACATGCCACCATCTTCAACGGTATTGTTTCTCCCTACTCAGGAAACTACAGAATGAATATGGCTGGAAATATATATTCAATATCTCAAATGTGTATTTTTCGGAATTTCATTTTGTTGTTTGGTTTATGAGATACCTTTGTTTGAAGCAACACATGTCTGTAACCAACATGGTCACACACCCTTCAAATTTGGCCTGGTTTTTCTCACCCCATGGACCACCTCAGAAAAAGTTACATATACCAATGGAAATATATCTTCAGTAACTCAAATGGGTCTTCAACATAATTGGATTTCATCACATGTAGCGGAAGTTATGAATAAATTTGTAGAAGGAGATTCAAAGCCTCCAAAGTCATGATTTTTCCGTTTTATTAATGCAAATGGTTATGGGTCAATCACACAAAACCATTCCCTTCATTGGGACTTAGAACATTGTACTCATGGGTCTCTTTGTAGCATAGGTGAAATGATGGGGACCATCATTTTCTAAAGGGAGGGGGGGGGGAATGATCCGAAGTTTAGGGGGTATATGGTCTAAATTCGGATGCAAAAGTCATAAAGCTATAAAGCTAATAGATTTCCCATGTGGATCAAGGAGATTCCCACCTCCTCATTAATTAATTGGGCTAACAGATTGCCCACATAGGTCAAATAGAGTCCCACCTCTCAATTATTGTATTGGGTTTTATTTTCCACTACTTAGTTACCTGGGTAGTTAGATCTATTATTATAATAATAGAGACTCATTTAATGATCTCTTTCCATTATTGTATTGGGTTTTATTTTCCACTACTTAGTTAGTTGGGTAGTTAGATCTATTATACTAATAATAAAGACTCATTTAATGAGCTCTTTTTGAATTTTTCCAATGGACCATTTTGTAATGCTATATAAAGGCCTAGCAAGCCTTCTCATAATATCAAGTTACTCATTTTGGCTTCTCTCATATTTTTTATTGTTCATTGTGAGATTAATTAACTCTGACAAATTTACTAGTAATTATATTTAGAGGTGAGGCTCCTCTTTGAGCCTCACCTCCCAAGTACTTCATTTACATGTTTTTTTTTGTCCATGCTTCTTTTCATGCAATATTGGCACGTCTAAAATCTTCCTCTCTCGACATTCAATCCATCCAGAACTCAACCCCCGAGATCTGGATCACATACACATATTAGTCACACCAAAACTCTCTATCATAACAACCTTCACAACCTATTGCGATGCACCCCAGATGTGCTACCAACCATAGACCTGTTGTCCCTTCTTTGCCACTAACTTCACCAAGTTAACATAGTCTTTGCTTCTTCCTCACACATGCCTCCAACAAAACTGCATTTCAAAATTCCCCCAAACTCTCCTAGTGTGTCCCACCCTTGGGTACTTGTCTTTCATCTTCACAACTCTTCCTCAGTTCTACCTTGCCTTAGAACTTTGCATCAAACTTGATTTATATGACTTCTTACTCTTGCCCAAATATCTCTTCCCCGGTTGTGCACCCTTTTGTTCTTATAGGGACTCTAAAGGCCACCATCATGAATCACTGAGTCCTTTGGGTGTTTCTCCCCCCTTCGCAAACCATCACACCCAAACAAATCACCACACCTACTCGGAGATCCAGTGCACCCAAACGAACTTGTGTGCCCATCATTCGTCTTGTCTCTTGAACCAGTGCGCCCCATCCTTTGGTGCACACACCTTTCCTTGTGTGTTCTCTTGTGTCTATCAATGAAAGTCTCTATGGGTGTGTGGATGGGGTCATCCAATATATCCAACATGCCCATGTTGTCAAGGGTAGGCAGGTCCACTCCTTGGGCGTGCACCCAAGTCACCTCATCCTTACCCAAATGCAACCCAACTCTCCATTTACGATCGTAAGGAAAGTAAGGTGTGTTCCCCGTTAGTGTTGCGTGTCACCATCGTGCACTCAAGGTGATGTTGCTCACACCCACATGTCTTCATTCATCCAACCGATCACATGCCCCTTGTGTTCTCTTTCCTGACTCATCCCCAAGTCTACCCAAGGAGTGCACGCGCTTGGTAGGTGTCATGAGAGACCTTATATCCTCCCCCACTCCAATTTGTTGTCATCCTCGACAAAATCCATTGATCTCCATTGTGCCTTGTCCCCATCTCCAGATCTTGTCACCAATCAACATTTGTTGTCCCCTCAATTGTTGTCGTCAAGGAAAACTCCCCGTAGGAAGTTACATCAATCTAATAAGTGTCTCACCTCACTAACTTATTGTTGCTTCCATACTTAGGTATGTTTGCTCATGTTGATATGTATTGTATCCCCTTGTGACTTCAGTTGATTGAGTAGTTAGTCCAATTGTCGCACCTTTGTCTCAAGAAATCACATCTTCACGCTCAAACACCCTTTTCTGTTTGCAAACTTGTCACATTGGCAACTCCTAATTTCCTCTAATCTATCAATTCACCCAACTATGTTCCCAACAAACTTCACCAAGGCACCTCCTCAAGGCACCCTATACGCCTCACTTCCTCCCATTGAGACAATGAGTCAATGTGTTGTGGTCTAGTTGGAAGGTGAAGGGGGGTGGTTGGTTGGGCCATCACCCTCATCTCCAGTCTATCTCAATGTAATCAGTGGAGAGTCACTATTCTTATGTGTTATGTACATAAGCAATGGTGCACTTGAAATTATTCTTCCTTTTCACTCCTCAACGATTCCCTCTAACTTAGGGTCATATGGCCATTCACCATGTCCAAGTTCACTAGAGGAGGAATAATCCTCTTCCTTGGTTCTCCTCCACCAAGGTTGTTGTGTCTCCCTCCTATCCTCTTGGTCCATAGATGGTATTTTCTCTTGTTCAATGAACTGCTCTAGAATCATCACCTTTGTGACTTCATCTAATCTTCATAGCGATTCATCAACCTTCAAACATAAATCATCCAAGCCATCCACTATCTTAGCTATATCTCCAACTATATATTCAACATCAATAAGTCTTTTTTCCATCAACACAAGTCTCCTTTCCTTATTTTCATTAGGCTTCCCAACCATCACCCCACATTTTCTAAGTTCTCCCTCACAAGGTTGTCTTCTCTGGATATTTACAACAACAATATACAAGGAAGACAACTGCATAACCCCTTCCTTCCTCATGGTAGGAATCAAACATGGAGTTTTCCTTGATAAAATATCCAAAGTTTTCTTGTGAGGAATAGGTATTGCTTTTTCTTCTTCATGAACTCCTTTTCCAACACAACTTTGAAATCATCCATAGGAACAATGGTGAAACTCGTCCTTCCACACCAATCACCAAGCTTCAATAAGATATCCTTGGCTACACCAATGACCCTCTCTACACTTGCATTGACTTTATTGAACATTGTCTGCATTGGTTTAGGCTTCAGCCCAAGCCTTCGCACCATATCTTCCCTCGATAAGTTATGAGTAGCCACACTGTCCACCATGGTTGTCATTGACTTCTCGTTGAGTTTGGCTTGCACATAGAATTTTTTTGTCTCATCTTTCTCTTGGCTCTCTGTCAATTCACCCTCCAAGACAACATTCAAGACCTACAAGATGCCAATATATGGGTTGTCTTACTTCTCCAAAGAATTCAACTTCTATTTCAAGGGACAATTCTTCGCATAGTGTTCCTTGGAAAAAAATCCAACATGAAATCAGTTTCTTCTCTTTCGTTGTGTTTGTTTCCTTGGAATTATCCTCATTGCCCTTAGACATCTTCATCTTTCCTTTTTCCTTATTGTTCCCCTTCCCTTGTTGTTGCTTCTCACCTTGGGCATCCTCACTATTCCTAGGACCTGTATTGGGTTCACCCCTAAAGTCCAACCATTTGTACACTGTCGTGATGGCTACTACAAGAGTCTACATGTTTTGTCGTCACAACTCACTGTGCACCAATAGCTACAGACCATTCATGAAGTGGAAAAGTATTTCTTCTTCTGACATGTATTTACTCTCCAACATGAGCCCTATGAACTCCTTGATGTAGGCTTGGATCTTACCAGTGTATTTGAGAGCCAACAATTGATTTCTTGCAATCCATGCTTGGTTTCTTGGACCAAACTATACCTTCATCTCTACTTAGTTTTTGATCTTCTCGATGGTTTTCCCAACTACCAAATCCTTAGCCTGGTTCCTCCACCAAAGTTTAACAATTCCTGTCAAGAACATCACTACAACGTTCACCTTGGATTCATCCGAACTTCCGTTCAACTGCTCCAAGTACTAATTAATGTCTCAACATAAGTTTCTAGGAAACTTAGCGTTGTGAGTATCTCCATATGTCTCAGGTTCCTTTATCTTGATCTGCATCGACATGATAACAAAGATTTGTTTTTTAGCCAAAGCTTGTTTCAACAATGTAATGGTTTCATCTTGGTCCTTCAACTTTTGTATCATTGAGGCAAGTGCTTCCTCCATTGCCTTAAGTCTATTTGAATGTCAACAGTCAAGGTATCGGTAATCAAGTTCGTGATTTCTTGGCACTCCCGAATGACTTCATTAAACCCATGCTTCATCCTACCTATCTCAGTCTCCATCTGTTCAACCTTCTCACCATGCTAACACATTGCATCTATCATCTACTCAACAATATTCTCCAAGATAACGAGTTGATCCTTCATTCTTCCTATCTTGGGATCCCTCTTGGTGTCACTACCATTTTCATGTGACCCAACCATGGATATCCCTCTAAGTATATTCACTCTACTTGTAAAGGGTTCATCCAATGCACCCAATAATTCATCTCAATACTTCTTCAAAAATTTGCGATCAACTTTGCGATGAACTCTATGATTTCTTCTGGTAAAAAGTCTATGACAAGTCTTACATTCATCCTTCTTGCCCAAATTCTTGGTTCACCCTAACAACTCTATTCCTTGTCTTCTCAAGGTGGGCACCCAGGTATATCCACAAGTCATAGCTTCATCTGCAACTCATCCCTTCACTTCTGTCACAAACCAAATCACCAAGTATGCACTTAGGTTGTATCTACAATATGTCATTCCATCTAACCGAACCTTCATGAAGCCTATGCCCAAACTTTATTCACAACAAGTGAACCTCACCACAACAGTTCGGGTTGCAGTAATGGTGAAAAACACCAAACTATATTCAAAGTTTTTGTTATGATCCAATGCCTTAAACATGATGAAAAGTCAATGATTACAGTCCACTTTGAAGGGTAAAACTTATTTTATAATATATCCAATTCAGAATACAATATGAGATGAAATAAGATGATCCTAATACTAAGTCGCCTTGTTATATAAATAGGAGACGAAGGTTACAATTATGATGAAAGGGTTAAATAAAGGATTATATTCAAATGTTGTCAGACAAATCAGTCTATGCGGACATAGACTAATCTCCCTAGACTCTGAAACCAAGACTAAAATAAAACATGATAGAACATACAACTTTCCCTAGGTTTATGCAATAACAAATACTAGCTAGCAAGAGCTCACACCTTTTAATTGACGTTTGTCCTCGCTAGTTGTAGTTTCTAGCTCTGTTCTAAGACTTGTGGATAATAACTTGTAAGAATACACAAGCCAACAATAATATATTTTGATGAAACATATGAAAATGATCAAGGAGAAATGCAACAAAGATGATCAAACATAAACAACCTTTGTGGGAAGGAAATTATATTGTTGTATTAACATTAATGGAAGAGATTACAACCAGAGCCTTGATGTTATGAAGCTCCTTAAAACAAGTTCATTGCTCCAATACCCACAATCCATCCATGAGATTCATCACCATCAATTGGCTAATTTAGCTTAGATTGAATCTCTCAAGGCCAAAGAAATGTTAACAATCTTCTAACTGCAAACCAGAAGCAAAAATCTATCAACCATTATTCTCCATTAACTATTATCCTTTCCTTATGAGAGAAGTTCTCTTTTATAGATTGACAAGGAGGTTAGGATGAGAGGTTAGGATCTCCCCAAATCAGGGGTACAGGTGAGATACAAACTGATTGGAGGACATCTCATATTCGAAGCTTCTCTTCTAGAAACTTAATGAATTTCATCTTTTTCTCCTCTTTTAGACAATGTCGCACCCTGTAGTTGTGAAAACTGAGACACTGTCACACCCTACAGTGGTGCAACATGCGACATTTAAGGGTGTTGCATGCTGCAATGGTGCAACATGTGACACTCTCTTGAAATAGGGCTTTAATGACCCTTTTTACATGTTTTCCTTCTTTCAAGGAAAGGTTCTTCTTCAACAATGAAGTATTTTATGCTCTGGATGATAGAGGATAAGTGAACATAATCAATTGTGAAAAAATATTGTGTAACACAATGACCCCCAAAGTATGAAGTTAGAAAGGGGTGAGAGATGAAATACTTTGTCGTGTGGGTATTAAAACAAAGAACTCATCCGTTGGAGACCTTCCAACAACAAACAAGAAATTACAATATCATCACTAAGGTAGGAATTCCCATACTCTGAATACAAATGACTCAAACCATAAGAGTTTACATACAAATATCCATGTCAAGTAAGATAGGTCATGGCTACTGAATTACACTGTGGATCCATGCCATAATATCTCAAATATTAACATAGCCACCAAAAATACGTTGTGGATCTATGTCATAATAACTCAAATTTGAACATAGCCACGAGATATACATTGTGGATCTATGTAACAGTACATTCTCAAGATACTCCATCACAAACTGGATCTTATCAGACGAGATCTGGGGTCTTCATTTCTATATTTTCATTGTATGAATCTAACCATTTGAATATAGGCATCGAGGTCGAACATGGTAGAAATCATATGATTACCAGTCAATGATGAAAACTGTTAACAAATGTGAAAGGAACCACCAATGATGATGATGGTCCTCAAGGTACGTAAGTACATTCTATTGAGTGTGAATAGATGATATGAAGTTGAACACCCATAGAATCATTCGATTGAAGGTCATTGATGTAAACATGTCATCGAAGGCGAGGAAACTTGCCATTGAGGCATGCAAGTTGTAAGGTACTAAAGGTTTATAAACCATCTTCCTAGATAATGTGTTGATGTCAATAGAAAATGATTCGTCGCAGGAGGGCCTTGATATATCTCCCATCAACAACACGAAACAGGTACTAGGATTTGAAGTAGATCAGAGTATAGAGTGATTTAGGATTGAATCAGGGATGGTTGATACTGCAAAAAATGGCTGACATGATATAAATATTTTGGTTGGACTTCTCTTGAACATATTGATGACATGACAATTGTCTTGGCAACACTGACTCAAAATGAGGATCATAGATCAAAATATAACTTGCAAAAATTATGATCGACAAGAGACAAGTGGATTTCCCAATATGACATAAGAAGTGAAAGAGTGTCATGTTCAAGAGTGACTTTTTGCCAAAAATTAATACAGATTTAATACAAGTTCCCATCCCAATTTTCCCCCACCATTTTTGGTGAGTAACTCTTTATTTTTACACAAGATTGAGGAGGATAACATATGCTTGTACTATAAGCTCATCCTTCAGATGAGTCCTTCAAAATATTTTTAATGAACCCTGGGAAGGAGTGGTTCGGTCCCATATGGGTCTTACAATATCCAGTTTATGAGTCCAAAGAAAGTAAAATTGGTGATTTTTCATGTTTAGGGAGTTTGAAAAAAACTTAAAGAAAACTCCAATATTAAAGTTTTCGTAAATTTAGTCTCCCAAGCCTGAAAAAGTGTAAAATAATACCTAGGAGAACTCTTCTAGTCGTGTTTGAATAGAGTATTCATTTTTCGTAATTAGTCTAACGAGAGCGAAAAAGGGGTAAACTATTGCTTTAAAGATGCCCTTTAAAATCCTTTTAACGAGCGTGAAACAACACAAGATCGCTCGACAATATTTTCATGTTTAGGGAGTCTGAAAAAAACTTAAAGAAAACTCCAATATTAAAGTTTTCGTAAATTTAGTCTCCCAAGCCTGAAAAAGTGTAAAATAATACCTAGGAGAACTCTTCTAGTCGTGTTTGAATAGAGTATTCATTTTTCGTAATTAGTCTAACGAGAGCGAAAAAGGGGTAAACTATTGCTTTAAAGATTCCCTTTAAAATCCTTTTAACGAGCGTGAAACAACACAAGATCGCTCGACAATATTTTCATGTTTAGGGAGTCTGAAAGAGCTTAAAGGAGACTCCAAAGAGTTCATTTTTCATATAGCTTTTATGAGTTTGAAAAAGAGATAAAAGTCTACTCGGTGACCTATTCTCATGTTTCAACGAGCACGAAAAAGAACAATTATTGAGCTCGGTAACCTATTCTCATGTATTTAGAAGCATGAGAAAGAACAAAGACTAAGATCATTCTAGAAAATACTACTATGTTACGTTGGGAACAACCCTCAAGTGAGTATCACTCCTAGCAGTGTGTCTCTCTAGAGGTATTTTTCCCCTAGCTTGTGTGGTAGAAGTTGGTGGCTTCTCTCCAACATGATGTCCAGAGGCTGGATACATACCCCCCAAGTGTCGTTTCCTCTATCAACTCTTCTTCTTTCCTCGTTTGTGATTCTTTCTACTAATAGGAATATTTTCACTAGGTGGAGGAAAATAAGGTTCAAATATTCAATCTAGGGGGAGACTCAATTCAAATGGAGGGGGGTTTGTTTCATTTTTTAATGAGATTGAAAGAGACAATGAACTATTCTCATAAACTCTGGGTTCGATTCACATACCTTTGTTTCATTTAATAACGATCTTTTCGCAAAGAATAAATTTATGCTTGTGGATCTTTGTTTCATTTTTTAATGATCTTGACACAAAAACAAGAACTTTGATCGACTTTGGTTTCATTTTTTAATGAGCTTGGAACCTAAAATAAAACTATGCTTGTGACATATTCTTGATCATGGATTCTAAGAGGACAATTCTTTGGAAGGAATACATGTCTAGGGACATACCTCAATCACAGCTTCCAAGAGATCTTCTTGGATGGAAGAACAACACTCTGGAAGGAATACATGTAGAGGGCTTCAGTAGGGGTAGGGAGATAAGGCTCTAATAACCCTATTGAAGAGATCACCATGTCAACGACCATATCCAGTTCATAAGAAGTCTCATCCAGAGCTGAATGCATGGGATATGTTGCCACATAATTAACCTGTGGTGGGGTAAATACCACTTGCACATAAGGACCATTTAGGGAAGGAGGGTGGTTGGCAGTCAAAGTAGGACCAACAAATGAAAGTTAATCGATAGTCACAATTTTTCCATTATGAGGGAAACATATCACTCGAAAGAGAGTGGACACGACAAAATTCATGTCATCGACATAATCTCTCCCAAGGAGCAAAGTAAAATCCAAGGGATCGTGACCTACCATAACATCAATATAGACAATTTTCCCTCCTAAAGTAACGAATAATTGCAAAAGGATACCTAAAGGTTCAATGATTCATTTGTTAAAAGCCAACAAATTCTGGGTGACCAACACAAGTTGAGGACAACCTAAAGCTTACCAAGCAGTTGAGGATAAAATACTAATGGAAGCACTTTCTTCTACACTAGTTTGAGGAACGTCCCTACCACAAACCTGAACACTGATTTGGAAAGGTACATAGGAAGGAAGATGAGGTCTAGTTATCCCATGCCAATTGAAAAGAATGGCCTCACTACTTGGAGGGGGTTCCACAGTAGAAGGAGAAATGTCCCCTTGTATGGGAAAATTGGTATTAACAAGAAAAACATGAGAGATATTGACTTCACTCTCTAACAAGAGAGTGGGATCGACCGATGATGGGATCATATCGATCACTTGGTGAATGCCACTCTCTAAGGGAAGATCAAGATCGATCGATGATGGACTTGGAACGACCACTTTGACTTCACTCTTCAAGGGAAGAGTGGGATAGACCAATGAGGGAACCAAATCGACCACTTTAACTTCACTCTTCGAAGGAAGAGTGGGATTGACCGATGAGGAAACTGGATCGACCACTTTAGAAACCAATGGTAGGTTAGGAGAGAGCTTACGGTAAGCAGTTGTAAATTGTGTCTGAGAAACAAACATGTCTTCCAACAATTTTGAGGATTAATCCATACAAGGGAAAAGGTGAGTTTGATGACTACCTTCACATAACCTACAAGGAAACCTGACTCTACTTTTCTTTTCCCCAAGTTTACTTTCACTAGTTGACAGGTTGTCACTAGCATGACCTGCAAAACTTGATGACACAGGTTGTTTGGAATTCGTGGACCACACATATAAGACCTTGGGAATACCAAGGAAATCCTTAAGAAGGTGGTCACCATTACAAATCCTGCAAGGGAATTTGGGATTGTGAGGTGTCTTGGTAGGCTTATGAACCTCATCAATATCCCCAACCTGATTGACAGTAACTGGTTGATTTCTTCCAACATTTCCTACAGTGGTTGGAAGTTTTGCCCCTTGCTTATTTTTCTTCTTCTTAATCTTCATTTTCTTCTTCTTCTTATCCACTTGGTTACCAGCTTTAGATCTTTCACTAGGCGAAGGAGAATAAAGGGAAGAAGATGTAAAAGGTGAAGAAGGTGAAGGGTCAACATGAGGTAGATGTTCTTTGGGTGAGGGGCTTGCATTCGAAGGACTAGGAGCATTTGAGATCATCGGAGTAGAAAACAACCATACCAGTAACCTAATAGTGAGTTTCGGAAGACTTAATGTGGAAATATAAGGAGGACCAATGTTTTCAAAAGAAGGAAAAATGAAAGGTTCCCTGGAAAAAGCGGTTCCTTTGTTTTTAGTTCCAGAGAATAATTCCATAAACACTGATTCAAACTAAGGTCCTCTAGGGAAAAAAAATAGTACACGCTAAAAAATCTAGGAAGAAAACCGACAAACAAAAATCTTCTCACAATGACACACTAGTTGGTAATGAAATCCAACATTGCGAGATCAAAATGAGAAGGGGCTAGGATAGAACGGGTGGAAAAATTACATTCACTACCTACTTAATGGGCATACACCCTGGTGCAAGTTCCCTCACAGAAAAACCATGGGTTACCCTCCAAGGATCCCGAGTGAGTCTGATCAATGTATGCCCCAAGTACAATGAAAAATTTCCCCTTCACCGTCACCTTGTGTATAAGCCCTAAATATGATGGTCATTAAGGTTACCACTTACAACAATAGATCCTAGGGAAATAGTCGACAGTTGGGTATACACGCAAGGGCAGGGTCGAAACCTAAAACCCCCTTAAGAGGTTCCTCTGACCAAGGTGTGTCCCTCCCAAGTGATCCCCAAGTGTCTAATGACACCATTTGTAATACGTGCAAACCTCTCCACCAAGACCAACGAAGCAAGGTTAGTTACTCCACTAGTCCTGATGTGACCTCGTGATTAACCCTTGTCTGAGAAGGGTTTCCCAGGACAAATATGTGGAAAATAGATTTCTCTCCCTGTCGCAAGATCCTAGGTTTTTTTAATATCTTTAGAGATTTTTTCTCGCCACCTATTCCAAAGCTCTATACTTAAGTTAATGTAGGTGTACAAAGCCCTAGAAAGATAAATTTCTAGAAGGGTTTTATTAACCCTTGATTATTAGGTTGTTGTTTACTCAAAGATATGGCCGTGAAATGAATGGTATTGTGACTTGACTCTTAAAACCATGAAAAAATGGAAATGAAGTGCAAAAGTTTCAATTTCAATGAATGCTAACTATGGAAAGGAAAATAGTATTTTTCATTCCCAAATAAAAAATGCACAAAAATTTCATAAAAACCAAGACATTCACTACTCAAAGAAACTAAAAATGCCTCCCCACTAATGTAATGCAAGAATAAAAAACCTTTGAATTCAAACCTAAAAATATGTATTTTTTTTTTTTGCAAAATGAAGTACTTAATCAAAAAGAAAAACTCACTTTTAAATAAATATTTCAAATAAAAATACTTCGAGAAAAACAATTAAGAGCTAAACTGAAAGACACTCGAAGACAAGGCTAAGAGATATTGTCTCTTTCAGAAACAAGCACACATTGCCAAAAAAACAAAGTAAAAAATAATGGAAAATCACAATAATTGAAACAATGGTAAAAAACAAGCTCTAAAACTATTCAGAAGACTGTCACACAAACCTAAAACTCAGAGAAATAGGCAGATCTGGGATTTGGAAAGGAAATGATCGAATAAAATTTGTTTTTTCAAGCAATGTTGCAGGCTAGTGTGTAACACAGTGCGACAACCAAGAGTGTCACAGGATGCTAACTAATATAATGCGAAAATGTCGCTCTGTATATCAAAGACAGGGTGTGACAGGCAATAAAACTTGGAAAAAACAAAAAAGTTATTAATAATTTCTAGTGACTTCCAAAGCCTATTAATGAAACATTGTTAGGCGATGACTCAGAAAATTAAAACAAGGCAAGGCAACAAGACCAAGAGAAAAAATATAAATCATTGTCCCCAACTGAGGCGCTAATTTTGATGTCGGAAAAATCGGTCTATGCGGACACAAACTGATCTCCCTAGACTCAGAAACCAAGACTAGAACAAAATATGACAGAACATATAACTTTCCCTAGGTTTATGCAATAAAAATACTAGCTAGCAAGAGCTCACAACTTTTAGTCAACGGTTGTCCTCGCTAGTTGTAGTTTCCAGCTCCGTCCTAAGACTTGTGAATGATAACCTATAAGAAGACACAAGCTAACAAGAGTGAAAGCAACAATAGTATATTTTGATGAAACCTATACAAATGATCAACGAGAAATGAAAAAAAGATAATCAAACATAAACAACCTTTATGGGAAAGAAACTATATTATTGTATTAACAATAATGGAAGAGATTACAACAAGAGCCTTGGTGTTGTGAAGCTCCTTCCAACAAGTTCATTTCTCCAATACCCACAATCCATCCATGAGATCCATCACCATCAACTGACTACTTTATCTTAGATTGAATCTCTCAAGGCCAAATAAATGCTAACAATCTTCTAACCACAAACCAGTAGAAAAAATTTATCCACCATTATTCTCCATTAATTACTATACTTTCCTTATGAGAGAAGTTCCCTTTTATAGATTGAAAAGGAGGTTAGGGTGAGAGGTTAGGATCTCCCCAAATCAGGAGTATAGGTGAGATCCAAAACGATCGAAGGACACCTCATATTTGAAGCTTCTCTTCTAGAAACTTCTTGAATTTCATCTTTTTCTCCTCTTTTAGACAGTGTTGCACCCTGCAGTGGTGCAAACTAAGACATTGTCACACCCTACAGTGGTGCAATATGAAACATTTAAGTGTGTCGCATGTTGCAATGGTAAACATCATAAAATATAAACATCTCAACCCATATAAATGTAGAGAAAATATCTAGAGTGTCCTTATCATGATTCATCAACAAAATGTTAGCATAACATAACATCATGGAAAGATAATCATCTCAGCCATATCAATGTAGATAAAATATCTAGAGTGTCCTTATTATGATTCATCATATCATGGAAATATAATCATCTGAACCATATCAATGTAGAGAAAATATCTAGAGTGTCCTTATCATGATTCATTAGCATAACATAACATCATGAAATATAATCATCTCAAACCATATCAATGAAAAGAAAATATCCAGAGTGTCCTTATCATGATTCATCAACAAAATGTTAGCATAACACAACATCATGGAAAGATAATCGTCTCAACCATATCAATGCAGAGAAAACATCTAGAGTGTCCTTATCATGATTCATCAACATGACATAACATCATGAAATATAATCATCTCAAGCATGAATTCATCATCAAACATCCATCTAGCACATGGATCTACTAGTTAAGTTTAGCAGCCCAAGTTAACTTAACAACACATAAAATTTATCTCAACTAACAACTAGTCATAATTCATTAAAAGGAACCCTTATGCATATGTCTCAATTATGTTAGTCATTCTATCTAACTCACAAATAAATCAAGAAAATAGATAGGGAAATTCATTATGCATAGTGTTTGCATCCTTCCAGGTAGTTGACCCTTTAATATATTGGTCCCATTGGACCAATGTGAGGCATGTCAGATACCACCTGTCACGAAGGTGACAGTGTGGTGAAGAGCACCAAATTTTTCACCAAACAAGCTCTGATACCACCTTTCATGACCCCACATAACGCTCATTCAGATCTTGAGATCGTTCACCTCTTAAGGGTGTGCAATATTGTGATGGTTCTTACTTGGCTACTTGGAAATGCCAATAATACTCGTCTGGACTACACCTCTTCACCTAGATCATACCCATACTCCATTTTAGGCTACAAGGGAGTCACACTCCAACTATGTGCAACTCACTTGTATACTGTAACATACCGCTCTGGCGCATTGAGAAAACTTATTCTTTGAGGACACTTGCTCGCAAGTGATCTGGACTATTATGATATTAAAACATTTGTCCTTGATTATGATGTGTTATGGTAGATGACATGATGTTACTGCATTGACATACACAGGTTCTATTGACTCGGTTTTACTGAGTGTGTAGGGTTTTGGACCTTGAGGATGCAGAGGCATCGACAGAACCCCTTGGACTCCGTATCGAGTCGGGGAGTGTGCGATTGGGATTTGATTGTTTACTATAATTTTAGTACATTTGATTAGATGATATGATGTGAACATGTTATGACATGATTGTTGATTATGCAGGCTGACGATAGCTTGCCGACCAGACTCACATATGGAGTAAAGGGGCCACACATGACTACCAAAGAGGTTGAGGGAGAGGTGTGGACAACAACCCTGCCACAACCTACTAGCACTCCCGCCGTGGCTCGAACTGTAGGTTAACGATTACCTAGTTTGAGAGGACCCAAGATGCTGTGAGGGCAGACTGCGACAGTCGCTCGCGATGATTCTAAGGGGTGCGCAATAAGGCGGGGGCCTTATTCCTTAGAAGCCCTTAGTCTCCCACAAGTTCATCTGGCAGAGTGTTGACTCCAAGGGTTATTGGTGTCTACCAATCAGTCAAGAAGTGAGAGGCACCCTTGGAGCATGTGGTGCGTCCTGAAGGGCACGTCGCGCAAAAGAAACATAAGAGGCGAGTGGTACCCTTGGAGCACGTGGTGCATCCTGAAGGGCACATCGCAAAAGAAACAAAAGAGGCGAGTGGCACCCTTGGAGCACGTAGTGCATCCTGAAGGGCACGTCGCATTGATGATGATAAAGGAAGGAACCTAGATGGCCCTAAGAGAGACAACACATTAAGAAATTTTAAAACAACTTCCCTAATTAAATGTCGCCCAGTTCAGAATCTAAGTCCTAAGCCTGAAACTTTGCTAGGGGTAAAATTTTGTCTACCCTTGAGAAAACATCTCTAAAAATTTAAAATAGTAAAATTTAAAATGAAAACCCTTTAAATGATAATTTTGGTCTTCATAAATTTTTGGGGTAAATGAAGAGAGTAAGAAATTAATTAAAAACTGTGGATATAAAATATAAAGAAGAATTTAATTATTTTTAATTTTTGATAGTTTAAAAAGATGTTGAATTAATAATAAAAGGGAAAAAGAGGGTTAAATTGCAACTGTCGTTTTTAGCTCTAATAAAAAGGGGAAAGAAGGAAATTATAACATTTAGGAAACTAGGGAATGGACGTAACTTAAAAAGGGAATGAGGGGAACTTATGGTAAAAGGCGAGGTCAACTTAGTAACGAATCTACAATTAAGAACCTTATAAATTGAACTAATTTAACAACTTCATTTTAGGGAAAGTATTTAAAACCTGTAAGGGAATCTAGAGACACCTAGGAGTAAAAATAGGAGTAACTCTAGGTGGGTGAGGAAAATAAGACAATTTAATAAATTAAAGAAAATAGTTAATGGAGAAACGTGGGGGATGGACGACACTTGTATGAAGGAGAATTATTAGAAGATTTTTATTAAAACTTAATTTAAATGAGATTTAGGGAAAGTTTGGAAGTTCTAAAACTCTATAAAAGAGAGGAAGGAGGAGGAAGTAGGGGATCGGTTGTTAGCGTATCGTTACGCTATCGGATTTGTGACTTGATCAATTACTTGTGTGGAGTTGGGATTTCCCAGCTCAGAGAGGAGTGGTAGCTCAACCTTGCGAGGTGAGCTGGGAGCTATACGTACCATCTGGATAGTGTGTGGCCCCTTTGCGGCTTGGGGGGCTAAGGGGGAAGCAGAGTACCCCTAGCATTGGTTGGGAGGTACCGGTGTAGTCTTGACGTTCTGCAAGCGGGAGCGACACAGGGCGTGCGGACGTCATTCGAGGCGGGCGATAAGGCAATGGTATGCTCTTTTATTTGGTAGAGTAGAATGCATATTTAATTACTTCGGTGATTATAATTGTATTGTTGTAAAACCGTTAACTCGGATGTTGTAATTCGGTAATCAATGGAAAATAATCTATACTTCATATGTTTCATCTATTTCACTAAACGGTTACTTCTGTTGTTGTCCTTGGTTTTTATTGTCTTGCGCCTTTTATCGATTGAGTACCTCTTCGTATTTTTGCCTTTACGTCCCTTGAGGGATATATTGCGCTTGTTTATTTTATTTTTATTTCTGCATTTTAATGACAATTTCCACCTCTTGATTGGTAAAGTCTCTGCATTATTAAACATGGAAGACCACGCATGATTATTGTGTGTCTACGTTAGACTGTGTGGTTGCATTGTAAACCTTTGTTGGACAATGATTTCAGCTTCCATTATGATTTTATTATTGTATCTTCCACAACTTATGTTTCATTCTTTAAACTGTGAGCACATCATTCTCTACATCAATCACTCGTTTAACTCAGCCTTAGACTTGTGACAGCGATTTTAGTGACCTGTTGAAGGCCCCTCTCTGCGTATTACTTTCTTGAATGCTTGGGTTGCTGGTTGTTGGCTCTGCGTGTTTTTTTTTTTTTTTTTTTTTTAAGAAATTGAAGGCATTTTATTTACTATATTTATGGCTCTGCATTTCACTTATGAACTAACTACCTTTTCCTCCAGCATATTAAATGACCACAGTTGCACATTGTACATATAATATTTATGCACGCAGGAGTGTTTCTACAGTCTAATGATATTACTTTCCCACAGCGAATTTAAGAGCTAGAGACTTATCCTTAGATGGGCGTAACCTCGTGGAAGTTAACCAGGAAATGATTTACACTGTGCATTTACCCACCATGAACTACCTCACTAGGAAAGTCATAATGAATGCATTTTTTATTCCACCTGTAGATGACCGCGACCTCTTATCGAGGGACAGGCATCGATTTGTCCAACCATAAGGGTCATTTTTCTTTTTCTCCTGAGCAGTAACTTAGTCTTGTAGCGTATTAATTGATAAATTTTAGATGCACGCCCGGATTTACACCTCGTCCCTATCATCTCGCCCCACGAAATCCTAGAGATTATGCTTAATGCTTTAAAATTCGCCCACCACTTATAGCGCTGGAGTTATTACGAATTTGGGTCCTTGCAACAGCTCTTATTTGAGTTAATCGTTGGTGCGATAAATTTTTATTACCTCTGCAACCTCTGTTAACCTTCCACCAACAGCGGGAACCACCTAGTCGTTGAACCTTCACCTTACTATCTTTGGGCTCCCAAATCTGAGGTATAGCTTACATTTAGCCTTAACGAGTGCTCTAATGCTTCCAAGATCCATTTGCCAGTTGTCAGTTTCCTTTGATTTGTGTTTTTTTGGTAAGGTTTTGTTACTTTTTGGCATGTCCTTACAAGTTTACAATCTTAAAAATAAACTAAAAAGTAATGTTATTATAATATAATATCAGTGGTAAGTGCTAATGTTGACCACCTACCTTACGTAGGTTACAATCTTTATGTGCAAATTTGTATTATGGTTATCATGTAGGGTAATGTTATTATATTTTTAGGGTTATGTGATGACATATAAAATGTATGGTAGTTGTAATCTATTGCAAGGTTTTTGAATATAAAATGTAATAGGGTTATCATGTATGGTAAAGGTGGTTGTAGTTTTATTGTTAATGATAACATATAAAATGCATGGTAATTGTAATTTATTGCAAGGTTTTTGTAATATGGTTATCATGTATGGTAAGGGTTATGGTAGTTTATGGTTATTGATAACACATAAGATGTAATGTAATTGTAAATTATTGCAAGGTTATGGTGATATAAATGGTAAAGTTGTTATATGATTCTATTATCTTTGTTTGGGATATTCATGAATATGTTCTTTGCTTCTTTTTCATAGAACTAGATATTTCTAGTATATTCTAATTGAATGTGGAAGGCTTTTGTAACAATTGATTTTTGTAACACTTCTTAAGATCCTCTTAATCGTTTTACGATAATGTTAGTATTAATTTTATAATGATTGCGTTAATGATTTAGAACTCGCGTTATGTATCAATTTATAATTTTAGATTACACGTTAGTTGTTGCGTCATTGATCAATTGTAACTATTCATTGTTTTTATGATTATAATTAATGATGGATTATATTGTTAAAGGTTGATCTAGTCGCAGTTTAGACTTGCACAATAAGGTCCCTCGAATGCTAAATTTGAGGGCACCTTGATGACGAATTATGAATTAAAGTTGTGCAATGAAATGGCCTTAAAACTAATGTAGATTGTACCTTATCATTGCATTTAGACGTGCTAAGTAGGCTCGTGATATATGATTAACTTAGACTGCATTTATGACTAGCTTGACTCGACAATCAATTGGGATAGTGACGAAGTCGTTTTCTTATGTTTCCTGTTAAGGGTGCGGTTGTTCCTGTTTAATTAATATGATAATGGGTTGTAAACTTGTATTGTGCTTGGTCTGCTTGTATCGGGCGGGTTGTAGACACCTCCATGTTCCTCAGAACAGTCGCCAGCCCTAAGACCTTAAATGGTTAAAATCGATGGGAACCTAGGCTTGAGCGTTGCTTATGTGTCTTGGAGGTCCTAACCATTGCAGGGTAGGACGGGTGGGTAGTCAATCTTACTTATCATCGATTGATCATCGTTAAATGTGTGTAGTTACTTGATGTGCATCTTAGGTCGTCTTGTTGTGTTCATCATGGTTTGTGTCTTGTTCGTCGTCAGGTGGCGACACAGAGTCGAATGTGTTTTTCCCTTGTACATGCACGCACACACCTTTTAAAAAAAAGAGAAAAAAAAGAAAAAAAAATTGCACTTGTTATAAAGAGGTTGTCGGCGTAACGAAGAGGATCGTTACATATGGTATTAGAGCGAGGTTCAACCGGCGACTTGGGATCGCTACAGCTTTCACTGACATGATTTGATTATACTATTGCTAATAGAGTTGATTGTGTGTGTGCAGGTAATCATGGTTAGAGGATGTCGCGGTGGCAGACGACGGAGTGCTAGGGGAGGAGGCGCGATGCCTCCAGTAGCATCCACACCTGAGGGGTCTAACCCCCAGGGAGACGAGTAGGTTCTCGGGCAGGAGCAGATAGAAGTTGGCGATGTTGTCGAGATGATGAGATATTTCCAGTGCATGTCCGAGGCACTGATCAGCCATTTGGAAAGAGATGAGGCCAGAGCATCGGCACCCGCTGAGGTTCCGCCGTGCGCACTGGTCGTTACTAGTAGCATTCATCGTGAACTTGAGAAGGTCAAATTTCCTGAGTTCTTTGGTGCCCTAGACGGCGCAGCCGCCGAGGCATGGTTGGAGAACATGGCGATATGCTTTGCACTTCGCGATTATACCTCCAACATGAAGGTCCGCATGGCGGTCTTTCAACTGAAGGGGAGCGCCCTTCTATGGTGGAAGACACTCCTACCGTAGTTGAACATGGCCATTGAAGATGTTTCATGGGAATTGTTAGAGGAACATTTCCGAGAGAGGTACCTTTGGTGCTACCGAGAGTTTCATTTCTAGTGCAGCGCTAAAAAGGATTATGGTAAAGGAAGTCGAATAGGACAAGTTTAGCTTTGTAGATATGGCTTCGGGAGCCAAACAAAAGGTTGGAGGAAAGGTTAAGGGTTGTGTCGTTAACCTGGGAGAGTTTGTCACAAGGGCCAACCTATACGTCACAATCCTAGGATCTTATGATGTCATGATTGGTATGGACTGGTTGGAATCACATGAGGCGATACTCAATTGTAAGATAAAATGGTTGAGCTTGGTCGATGACGAGGGACAGAGACGTGTGATTGTAGGACGGAACCAAGGAGTTTCCTTGAGGTTCATCTCTTCCTTACAGCTACGGAAGAGTATGCATAAGGGGGCAAGATTTATGCGATCCTTGCATTAAACGAGAAGGGAGTAGCGGAAGGTCTAGAACACCTTTCGGTGGTGAGAGAGTTTGCAGATGTATTTCCGAAGGAGTTACTTGGGATGCCACTGGAGAGAGAGTTGGATTTTACCATAGACCTAAAACCGGGGACTGAACCGATAGCAAGAACACCTTATAGGATGTCGACCTCGGAGTTACAAGAGTTGAAAATGCAACTGAAGGAGTTGTTGGACCTGGGACTAATACATCCTAGTGTGTCATCGTGGGGTGCACCGGTTATTTTCATATGAAAGAAGGATGGATCGGGGAGGCTTTGCATTGACTACCGTCAACTGAACAAGGCCACAATCAAGAATCAGTATCCCTTGCCGAGAATTAATGATTTTTTCGATCAAATGAAGGGTGCGACGATGTTCTCCAAGATCGATTTGCGATCAGGGTATGACCAGTTGCGGATCAAGGAGGATGATGTCCCTAAGACCGCCTTTAAGATGAGGTTTGGACATTACGAGTTTACTATTTTACCATTTGGATTGACAAACACCCCAGGAGTATTTATGAGTTTGATGAACGGGGTGTTCTGCGAGTACTTGGACAAGTTCATCCAAGTATTCATTGACGATATTTTGATTTACTCTTGTATGATGGAGGAGCATGACGAGCACTTGTGCTTGGTACTATAGTGTCTTCGAGAGCACAAATTGTATGGGAAATTGTCCAAATTCTCTTTTTATCAATCGAGGATTCACTACTTAGGGCATGTCATCTCCGGTGAAGGTATCGTCGTGGATCTAGCCAAGGTCGAGGCTATTATGGAATGGCCTGCACTGACGAATGTCACAGAAGTGCATAGATTTATGGGTTTAGTAGGATACTATCAACGGTTTGTCAAGGGATTTTCGAAGATAGCAAATCTGATCACGGAATTGCAGAAGAAAAACAAGAAGTTTGTTTGGACTGAGAAATGCGCGGAAGAATTTTGGAGGCTTAAAGAGTTGTTGACAACAGCGCCAATACTAAATGTCCCTGACATGGACACGGACTTCTTGGTATGCATTGATGCATCCAAGGAAGGTTTAGGCGGAGTCTTGATGCAAGACGGATGAGTGATTGCTTACATTTCGAGGAAACTGAGAAGGCATGAGGAGAACTATGCAATGCAAGATTTGGAGTTATTAGCCATAGTATATGCCTTGAAGGTTTGGAGACACTACCTTGTTGGATGAAAATTTGAACTAAAGACTGATCATTGTGGACTACAACACATTTTTACGCAAAGCAAGCTGAATGTGCGACAACGGCGTTGGTCAGAATTTCTTAGCAAGTAGGACTTTCAGATTTCTTACATAAAAGGAACAATGAACCGAGTGGCGGATGCTTTGAGTTGGAGACCATGCATCTTTTCGGCGTTGCCTCTTCAGATGAATCTATGTGAGAAGATTCTAACTTTACAGTGTGACGACGACTGGTACAAAGAGGTCGAGGGTTTTATCGGACAAAACACAATCATGGTACCATGATATGAGGGATTTTCATTTGATAGCGATGGGTTATTGAGGTTTAAAAGTAGGATTTACGTACTGCCAAATGATGAGTTGAGGATGTTGATCCTGAGCGAGGCTCAGAGCAGTTTACATGGCTCACCGGAGAGTCACGAAGATGAGGGCAGATCTTAAACCCTTATTCTTATGGAGGGGAATGAAGGCCGACATAGTTAACTATGTGGCTAGGTGTCTGGAGTGTCAACAGGTAAAGGATGAACATAGACACCCAGCAGGATTACTACACCCACATGCCATTCCAAAATCGAAATGGGAGGTCATTTCGATGGATTTTATTGTTGGATTGCCACTAACAGCAAGGAGACATGACTCAATTTTCATAGTAGTAGACACTCTGACGAAGAGTGCTCACTTTATTCCTGTGTGTACAACATAACAGACACCTAACATAGCTAGAGTTTTCATCAGTGACATTGTGAGGCTACATGGCGTGCCTAAGAAGATTATATCCAATCGAGGATCAATGTTTAATGGACGATTTTGGATGAGTTTCCAAGAGGCCTTGGGAACCCAACTTAACTTTAGTACAACGTATCACCCAGAGACTGATGGGCAGACAAAACGAACGAACCAAACCTTGGAAGACATGTTGTGCATGTACGTGATGGACCAACAAAAGCATTGGGAGGAATTCTTTCCATTAGTGGAGTTCGCTTACAACAACAATTACCAGAGCACCATTAAGATGGCACCTTTCAAGTTCCTTTACGGGCGACCGTGTCGGACACCCTTAAGTTGGGATCGGTTTGAGGATAGGGTCCTGGTAGGACCAGAAGCGATCCAAGAAATGGAAGAGCAAATGAAAACCATAAGACAAAGGATTAAAGAAGTGCATGATCGACAGAAGGGTTATGCCAATGCGCACCGAGTCGACTGTAGTTACGAGGTCAGTGATCGAGTCTTCTTACAGGTTAAACCGCATAAGAGTTCGATCAAGTTTGGGAAGGGAGATAAACTCTCTCCTAGGTTAGTGGGACCTTTCGAGATTGTGGAGAGAAAGGGGCCTGTGGCCTATCGACTAGCCTTGCTTGATTCTTTGAGGCATATGCATGATGTTTTTCATGTATCTGTTTTGAGACATTATATTAGTGATGCTACACATGTGATTGACATGATTTCCTTGCAAGTATCGGACAAGGGAGCGCTCATGACTAAGCCGATCTGCATCTTAGATCATCACGTTCGACAGTTACGACGTCGAACGGTAGACCAGGTCAAGGTCCAATGGGAAAATTATAGTCCGCACTCGGCGACCTGGGAGGACGCATATGATATGCGCTAGCAGTTTCCATTTTTGTTTGATAGATAGACATATGATACTGTGATACACTTATTTCAGCATTTATACTATGAAACTTCGGGACGAAGTTTAGACCAAGAGGGGGTGTATGTAACATCCCGCTCTGGCGCACCGAGAAAACTTATTCTTTGAGGACACTTGCTCGCAAGTGATCCGGACTATTATGATTTTAAAACATTTGTCCTTGATTATGATGTGTTATGGTAGATGACATGATGTTACTGCATTGACATAGACAGGTGCTATTGACTCGGTTTTACTGAGTGTGCACAGTTTTGGACCTTGAGGATGCAAAGGCATCGACGGAACCCCTTGGACTTTGGATCGAGTCAGGGAGTGTGCTATTGGGGTTTGATTGTTTACTTTGATTTTAGTACATTTGATTAGATGATATGATGTGAACATGTTCTGACATGATTGTTGATGATGCAGGCTGATGATAGCTTGCTGATCAGACTCACATATGGAGTAAAGGGGCCACACACGACTACCAGAGAGGTTGAGGGAGAGGTGTGGATAGAAGCCCTGCCACAGCCTACTAGCACTCTTGTTGTGGCTCGAACTGTAGGTTAACGATTACCTAGTTCGAGAGGACCCGCGATGCTACGAGGGCAAACTGCGACAGTCGCTCGCGATGATTCTAAGGGGCATGCAATAAGGTGGGGGGCTTATTCCTTAGAAGCCCTTAGTCTTCCACAAGTTCACCTGGTGGAGTGTTGACTCCAGGGGTTATTGATGTCTACCAATCAGTCAAGAAGCGAGTGGCACCCTTGGAGCACATGGTGCGTCCTGAAGGGCACGTCGCACAAAATAAACAAAAGAGGCGAGTGGCACCCTTGGAGCACGTGGTGTGACCTGAAGGGCACGTCATGCAAAAGAAACAAAAGAGGCGAGTGGCACCCTTGGAGCACGTAGGGTGTCCTGAAGGACACGTCTCATTGATGATGATAAAGGAAGGAACCTAGATGGCCCTAAGACAGACAACACATTAAGAAATTTTAAAACACTTTCCCTAGTTAAATTTCGCCCCGTTCAGAATCTAAGTCCTAAGTCTGAAACTTTGCTAGGGGTAAAATTTTGTCTACCCTTGAGAAAACATCTCTAAAAATTTAAAATAGTAAAATTTAAAATGAAAACCATTTAAGTGATAATTTTGGTCTTCATAAATTTTTGGGGTAAATGAAGAGAGTGAGAAATTAATTAAAAACTGTGGATATAAAATATAAAGAAGAATTTAATTATTTTTAACTTTTGATAGTTTAAAAAGATGTTGAATTAATAATAAAAGGGAAAAAGGGGGTTAAATTGCAACTGTCGTTTTTAGCTCTAATAAAAAGGGAACGAGGGGAACTTATGGTAAAAAGCGAGGTCAACTTAGTAAAGAATATGCAATTAAGAACCTTCTAAATTGAACTAATTTAGCAACTTCATTTTAGGGAAAGTATTTAAAACCTGTAAGGGAATCTAGGGACACCTAGAAGTAAAAATAGGAGTAACTCTAGGTGGGTGAGGGAAATAAGACAATTTAATAAATTAAAGAAAATAGTTAATGGAGAAACGTGGGGGATGGACAACACTTCTACGAAGGAGAATTATTAGAATATTTTTATTAAAACTTAATTTAAATGAGATTTAGGGAAAGTTTGGAAGTTCTAAAACTCTATAAAAGAGAGGAAGGAGGAGGAAGTAGGGGATCGGTTGTTAGCGTATCGTTACGCTGCCAGATTTGTGACTTGACTAATTACTTGTGGGGAGTTGGGATTTCCCAGCTCGGAGAGGAGTGGTAGCTCAGCCTTGCAAGGCGAGTTGGGAGCTAGACGTACCATCTGGATAGTGTGTGGCCCCTTTGCGGCTTGGGGGGCTAAGGGGGAAGCAGAGTACCCCTAGCGTTGGCTGGGAGGTATCGGTGTAGTCTCGACGGTCGGCCAGCGGGAGCGGAACGGGGCGCGCGGATGTCATTGGAGGCGGGTGCTAAGGCAACGGTATGATCTTTTATTTGGTAGAGTAGAATGCATATTTAATTACTTCGGCGATTATAATTGTATTGTTGCAAAAACGTTAACTCAGATGTTGTAATTCGGTAATCAATGGAAAATAATCTATACTTCATCTGTTGCATCTATTTCACTAAATGGTTACTTATGTTGTTGTCCTTGGTTGTTGTTGTCTTGTGCCTTTTATCGATTGAGTACTTCTTCGTATTTTTTCCTTTGCGTCCCTTGAGGGATATATTGCGCTTGTTTATTTTATTTTTATTTCTGCATTTTAATGACAGTTTCCACCTCTTGATTGGTAAAGTCTCTGCATTATTAAACATGGAAGACCACGCGTGATTATTGTGTGCCTGTGTTAGACTGTGTGGCTGCGTTGTAAACCTTTGTTGGACAACGATTTCATCTTCCATTATGATTTGATTATTGTATCTTCCACAACTTATCTTTCATTCTTTAAACTGTGAGCACATCATTCTCTAAATCAATCACCAGTTTAACTCAGCCTTAGACTTGTGACAGCGATTTTAGTGACCTGTTGAAGGCTCCTCTCTGCGTATTGCTTTCTTGAATGCTTGGGTTGCTGGTTGTTGGCTCTGCGTGTTTTTTTTTTTTTTTTTTAAGAAATTGAAGGCGTTTTCTTTACTGTATTTATGGCTCTGCATTTCACTTATGAACTAACTGCCTTTTCCTCTAGTATATTAAATGACCACAGTTGCACATTGTATAGATAATATTTATGCATGCAAGCGTGTTTCTACAGTCTAATGATATTACTTTCCCACAGCGAATTTAAGAGTTAGAGACTTATCCTTAGATGGGCGTAACTTCGCGGAAGTTAACCAGGAAATGATTTACGCTGTGCATTTACTCACCACGAACTACCTCACCAGGAAAGCCGTAATGAATGCATCTTTTTTTCCACCTGTACATGACCGCGACCTCTTATCGAGGGACAAGCATCGATTTGTCCAACCATAAGGGTCACTGTTCTTTTTCTCCTGAGCAGTAACTTAGTCATGTAGCATATTAATTGATAAATTTTAGATGCACGCCCAGATTTACACCTCGTCCCTGTCATATCGCCCCACGAGATCCTAGAGATTATGCTTAATGCTTTAAAATTCGCCCACCACTTACAACACTGGGGTTATTATGAATTTGGGTCCTTGCAACAGCTCTTATTTGAGTTAATTGTTGGCGCGATAAATTTTGTTACCTCTATCACCTCTATTAACCTTCCACCGACAGCGGGAACCGCCTGGTCGTTGAATCTTTACCTTACTATCTTTGAGCTCTTGAATCTGAGGTACAGCTTAGGTTTATCCTTAATGAGTGCTCTAACACTACCAAGATCCATTTTCCAGTTGTCAGTTGCCTTTGATTCGTGTTTTTTTGGTAAGGTTTTGTTACTTTTTGGCATGTCCTTACAAGGTTACGATCTTAAAAATAAACTGAAAAGTAATGTTATTATAATATAATGTCAGTGGTAATGCTAATGTTGACCACCTGCCTTACGTAGGTTACAGTCTTTATGTGCAAAGTTGTATTATGGTTATCATGTAGGGTAATGTTATTATAGTTTTAGGATTATGTGATGACATATAAAATGTATGGTAGTTGTAATCTATTGCAAGGTTTTTGAATATTAAATGTAATAGGGTTATCATGTACGGTAAAGGTGGTTTTAGTTTTATTGTTAATGATAACATATAAAATGCATGGTAACTGTAATTTATTGCAAGGTTTTTGTAATATGGTTATCATGTATGGTAAGGGTTATGGTAGTTTATGGTTATTGATAACACATAAGATGTAATGTAATTGTAAATTATTGCAAGGTTATGGTGATATAAATGGTAAAGTTGTTATATGATTCTATTATCTTTGTTTGGGATATTCATGAATCTGTTCTTTGCTTCTTTTTCATAGAACTAGATATTTCCAGTATATTCTAATTGAATGTGGAAGGCTTTTGTAACAATTGATTTTTGTAACACTTCTTAAGATCCTCTTAATCGTTTTACGATAATGTTAGTATTAATTTTTTAATGATTGTGTCAATGATTTAGAACTCGCGTTATGTATCAATTTATAATTTTAGATTACACTTTAGCTGTTGCGTCATTGATCAATTGTAACTATTCATTGTTTTTATGATTATAATTAATTATGGATTATATTGTTAAAGGTTGATCCAGTCGAAGTTCAGACTTGCACAATAAGGTCCCTCGAATGCTGAATTTGAGGGCACCTTGATGACGAATTATGAATTAAAGTTTCGCAATGAAATGGACTTAAAACTAATGTAGATTGTACCTTATCATTGCATTTAGACGTGCTAAGTAGGCTCGTGCTAGATGATTAACTTAGACTGCATTTATGACTAGCTTGACTCGACAATCAATCGGGACAGTGATGAAGTCGTTTGCTTATGTTTCCTGTTAAGGGTGTGGTTGTTCCTTTTTAATTAATATGATAATGGGTTGTAAACTTATATTGTGCTTGGTCTGCTTGTGTCGAGCGGGTTGTAGACACCTCCATGTTCCTCAGAACAGTCGCCAGCCCTGAGACCTTAAATGGTTAAAATCGATGGGAACCTGGGCTTGAGCGTTGCTTATGTGTCTTGGAGGTCCTAACCATTGCAGGGTAGGATGGGTGGGTATTCAGTCTTACTTATTGTCGATTGATCATCGTTAAATGCATGTAGTTACATGATGTGTGTCTTAGGCCGTCTTGTTGTGTTCATCATGGTTTGTGTCTTGTTTGTCTCCAGGTGGCGACGCAGAGTCGAATGTGTTTTTCCCTTGTACACGCGCGCACACACCTTTTAAAAAAAAATGAAAAAAATAAATAAATAAAAAATTTCCACTTGTTATAAAGAGGTTGTCGGCGTAACGAGGAGGATCGTTACAATACTTAGACGATCTTGTTAACATCTTAACACTTATTCATTTAATCATACATCTAAGAACATGAGAAAACCAGAGAATAGTTTTGAAACAAACAAGAGACATAAATAAAAATAGTGGCAGCACAAACCATGCCTAACACCCGACTAAGTCTTATTATTGCAAAACAATTACAATATGAGCACTATTGGCTTGGTTTACAATTTGAGAAGAATCACATGAATCACCTCACATCACCAAGACACTCATACATATATTTTCCACACCAAGACTCTTTGTCATAACCACCTTCGCAACCTCCTGCGACATGCCCCAGATGTGCACCCAACCACATACCTATTGTCCCTTCTCTGCCACAAACTTCACCAAGTTAACATAGGCTTTGGTTCTACCTCACACATGCCTCAAACAGACCTACGTTTCAAACTTCCCCCAAAACATCTTAGTGTGTCCCACCCTTGGCTACTTGTCTTCCATCTTCACAACTCTGCCTCAGTTCTTCCTTACCTTGGAACATTGCCTCATACTTGTTCTCTATTCCTTATTTATATTTCCCAAATATGCCTTCCTTGGTTGTGTGCCCTTATTTTCTTATATGGACTTCAAAGGTCACCATTAGGAATCATCACGTCCTTTGGGTACGCCATGCCCCTTCACAAACCATCATGCCTAAATGAATCATCGTGCCTCTTCGTAGACATGGTGTGCCCAAACAAACTTGTACACCCATCAATTATCGTGTCTCTTGGACCTGTGCACCCCATCCTTGGGCACACACCCATTTTCTTGTGTGTTATCTTGTGCTGATCAATGAGACTCTCTATGGGTGTGTTGATGGTTTCATCCAACCTCTCCAACATGCATGTGTTTCCAAGGGAAGGTAGGTCCACTCCTTGGGCATGCACCCAAGTTGCCCTGTCCTTTCCCAAAAAAAACCTAAGTCTCTATCAACCATCATAAGGCAAGTAATGTGTGTGTCCCCTTAGTTTTGAACATCATCATCGTGAACCCAAGGTGATTCTATTCACACCCACATGTCTTCATTTGTCCAACCAATCACATGCCCCTCATGTTGTCTTTCCTCACTCATCCCCAAGTATGGAAAATTAGTGTGCACACTCAATGGGTGTCACAGAAGACCTAACATCCTCCCCCACTCCAAGTTTTTGTCGTCCTTGACAACATCCGTCGATCTCCATGGTGCCTCTACCCCATCTCTGGATCTTGTCACCACTCAACGGATATTGTCTCCTCTACTTTTCTTATCAAGGAAAAAACCCCTTAGGAACTCACATGAGTCTACAAAGTGTGGTGTCTCACTGACTTAGTGTTTCTTCCATACTTCACTATGTCTTATGCTTTTGTGCATTGGATCCCCTTGTGACTTTGGCTGATTGGGTAGCTAGTCCAATCATCATGCCTTTGTCTCAAGAAGTCACATATTCACGTTCAAACACCCTTTTATGTCCACAAACTTGTCACATTTGCAACTCCTCATTTCCTCCAATCTGTCAACTCACCCAACTATGTTCCCAAGAAAATTCACCAAGGCACCTCCCCAAGGTGCCCCATAGGCCTCTCTTCCTCCCACCGAGATAGTGAGGCAACATGCTGCGATCTAGTTTGAAGGTGAAGGGAGATGGTTGGTTGGGACATCTCCCTCATCTCTAATTTGTCCCAATGCGATTGACAGAGAGTCATCATACTTTTATGTTATGTACATAATACTTTTATGCTATGTACATAAGAAACAATACACTTGAACTGATGGTATATATAGTTTTCATTCTTAATTAAATTGTTTGTTTGGATTTTTGGAATATTAAAATCAAATTAAAGGAATATTGATGTTAATATGAAAGGTAATAATACTACTTTTTGTGTGAGAGGTGAAATCGTAACCGATATAGTATCAGGTTTTATGTATGGAATTAAGATTAAATGTCATCACTGAAACTACCTCGTTGTAAGTAGTTTCAGTGATGATCACAAGTGATATTGGCTTTCTTATAAATACTATTTCGGTTGAAACTACCTATTCTAAAACTGCTTCTCATTAGCTAAGGAAATAGGTAAATAACACAAGACCTAAAGATATGTAAAAAGAGTGGAGGTTTGTTACCTTACAAATCATTGATGGTGTAATGTCTGTGGCACCAAGCCCGGGTGCGCGCACTTCCACCATAGACCGGAACATAGGAGATATGGAAGGCATGATGCTCGATGAAAATGATGAGGCAAAAGTCTTCATATAGGGGAGAATTGGGGTTCCTTGGGAACGTGACGTGCCAAGGGGAAACTCCACCCAAGGTGTGATGCATGAGTGTCTTGGTGAGATGCGGCCAGTCATTAAACTATGTCAAAATTGTAAACTAAGCTGGTAGAGCTCATGTTGTAATTGTTCTACAATAACAAAGGATTAGTTGGGTGTTAGGCACGGTTTGTGCCGCTCACACTATATCTATGTTTCTCTTGTCTATTTCATTGTCTTTCTCTTGGCTTCACATGTTCATGGATGTATGTTGAAATATGACTAAGTGTTATACTGTTAACAATTGTCTAAATATACATGAGTTGCACTAGAGTAGGAGTGTGACTTGTCGGTAGCCTAGAATGGAGTACGGGTATGCTCTAGGTGAAGAGGCATAGTTCGTACAAAGTAACCTTAGTGTTGCCAAGCAACCAAGCGAGAAACCTCCACAGTGTTACACACCCTCAAAAGATGTACGATTGCAAGACACACTATGAGAACGTGACAAATGAGTCAAGTCAAATCGCATAATTTTCTTTACATAACGAATGAATCAACATACATTCATAAATAGCAACCAATAATAATTTACTACCAATTAACAATTAAATTATAATAATTTTATAAAAAAAAAGCACATCTTATTTTATAAAAGTTTGCATTTTTTCAACTCTTTTTGTTTCATTAAAAAGACCATGTTGAAAGCCAAAAAAACTATGAATCTTTAAATCTTTTGAACACATTCTTACACTTATTCCAATAAAGATACTAGCAATGCTTAGTATGCAAAAACAATGCCATGATATTTTAAGATCAATGCATAAAATGGTAAAGGTTATTTAATTAACAACTAAACCATTTTAGTAAACATTTAGGCTATTATTAAAATAGATATAATTTTAGTTCATATTTTTTTAACAATTATAAAAATTAAAATGCTTAGTTTTAAAATATTAACAATATAATAAAAATTAAATATTTAATTTTTTCTCCATGCCACTTTTCTTCCAACCTCTAAATAGATGGATTTGGGTTGAGTTTCCTCACTACATATCTTTGATAATTTGAATGTTTTTAAATGGTTTACAAATTATTGCTAATGTAATAGAATACAATGATAAAAATACTTAAACTTCATTTAGAACATAATGATAAAACATAGAATACAATGATAAAAATACTTAAACTTCATTTAGAACATAATGATAAAACATACCTAAACTTCATCCATAAAGTATAAGGTCTATATGTATTTGGCGAGTAGGGATTGAAATCCCATTTCTTTGTTTTAGTATGTTTTTTTCTTAACGAGATCCTTGATTGAATGACTAGTCACTAAGTTGCTTTGTTTTAGTATGTTTTTTTCTTAATGAGATCCTTGATTGAATGACTAG
The DNA here is from genome assembly GCA_009831015.1 of Picea engelmannii. NCBI lineage: Eukaryota > Viridiplantae > Streptophyta > Pinopsida > Pinales > Pinaceae > Picea > Picea engelmannii. Next base: position 230,540 of record ML783939.1, on the reverse strand, counting down.
TCACTAAGTTGCTTTGTTTTAGTATGTTTTTTTCTTAATGAGATCCTTGATTGAATGACTAGTCACTAAGTTCAACAATTGAGTGAGAGCTAGAGTTCATTATACTACTTCAATGGGTTCTTGATTCTCATTATTATTTTTAATTATTAATTTAATATATTTGTGTTACAATTGAGTGAAAGTCAAAATTCATTATATTGTTTTAATAATTTTTATTTTTTTATCAATTTTTCATTTACTATTATTTATATTATGATATGATAATTTTATGGTTACATGCACATTTATTATTATTATTATTATTTGAGATAATAAAACTAATTCACATATATATAGTTTAACTTATTAATCCTCGTTGAAAGTTAAACACTATTGCAATGAGTTCATTGTTTATTTAATATTGGTTTTTCTTTTAAAAATATATATTTTTAGTTCATTGTTCATTTCATATTGGTTTTTCTTTTAAAAGTATATATTTTTTCACCATATATAATGTTTGAGATATTAATTGCAATTATATATATATATATATATATATATATATATATATATATATATTCTTTGAAATCTCATTGAGGTTTGAGGTCATATTGTAGGTTTTGTTCTTCTCAATGTTCGTAATAAATATTTTCGTTCACCGGATTAATCGATGACAAACAATAATCATGGCTGTAATAAATAGTAATGTTTAACACTGATTTGAAATTATGTGTAACACACCCGAACCTTAAGTACCTTTTATAGGGATGGGGCATCAAACATTTTCTCACTTTAATCTTCTTGAATCCCCATTCAGAGGTCTCCAACCTCTTCTACTCAACCGTAGCTTTCTAACGACTACTATCAGGCTCAAATTCAAGCTCTGGATTACAATTTATTGCCTCCCAAAGATTTGTGAGCATTATTAGTCAAGGACCACGTGGGTCCCTCTCATTCATACCATCTCCATATTCCTACATCTATGGCAGAATTCCATCCACCGTCCAATCCAAAGGTGGGACTTGAACCTCATTTAACACCTAAGCTAGAGGGGGGGTTCGGTGTTCCGCACTTCGACACTAAATGACCCTTTTCCTTTCTATGCATGCATACTCCGTCGTCTCGAAATCTCGAAGGATCCTAAAATATCGCCACGTGGCTCCAGCCTTCGAGCCTTTCATCTTATCTACGACATCACACCCCAAACCTCCAGAGTCCTGAAGTTATGAACTCCCGAATGGTTCACCCTTGCACGAGGTCATGTATTAACCACAAAGGTAAGGACAGGTGGGTCTCGAGTACTCCACCTGCCAATAAGCCAAGCGAATACATGCCAGGGGGGCTACACGCGGCAAGGTGGAGATGACACGTGTCCCCTTCATTGGGTGACATGTGTCACATTTTAATGGGCATATATGGTCTGCAACATGTACTGATCAAGGTGACACGTGGCACGTCAATCATGGGTCCACGTCACCTTGAGTGATGTCTTTGTGCCACGTCACTCTGGACTAATAACCTTTAGACGCCCTTATATCTCATGGTCGAGATGCGTCCACATAGATCCACTAATCTATGACCTCCAATACTTCGTAACTTTGACATTTGGAGCAATCGTTGTGTGACCTCCTCCTTGCTCCTGGAGTGGTCAACACTGGGATAACCACAGTATAGATCTAACGATCGGGAACAACCCCACATCGTCCTCATATCTATGGCTCACATGACTTTGTGAGTTCAAAGGCTTTCGTCCGCTTACCACCCCCTTTCTCCCGAAGTGGTCAATGTCGAACTGAGCGCCACATGGAATCCAATGGCCAGGAAGGAACCCGAAGCATCCCTAGATCTATGGATTGCGTTAATTCATAGATCTGGCCTTCAAGGGTTTTGACGTTATGGAAGCTCCGTTCTCTCGATGTAGGAATTCATCGAAGTACCATACGCGAGTCCCTCCACTGGTTGATCACATGGTTAAGAGGGGTTCTCAATAGACTCCCCAAATCCACAACTCATATCAATTCATAATTCCAGCGTTTGGGGAATTTGGTGCTACAAAACCTTGGTTCTCCTAAATTAGTCAATGCCAGAATTACCTTGGTGTATATCCAACGACCAAGGGGACTCCCAAATACCCTTAGATCTATGGCTTGTGATACTCCATGATTAGTAAGTGGGTCAGGGTTTAACGGTGGGACAAGTCTATCTGCCACAGTTAGGGAAACCGCCAGACGTGGGTCAACCTCGTGGTTAACCATGTTAACAAGTTTCCTTCAGTCATTTTTCAAATGGTAAGGTCATAGCACCTCAGAGCTCTGAACTCTCGGAATTCCAAAGCCAGAAAGGCTTAGCTCCTATCGGGCCTAGCACAAGGTTCCCAGACCTTGGTCACATGGGTCCTCTGAAAATTCTCATGAGCTACATGCCAATCTCTTAACCCTAAATTGGTTAAGGACATGGACATGAGCCCTTGGTCATAGAGGTGAAGGGTCTGGAGGAGGCGCCCTCATTCCATAGAGTTTGAACTTGGTATTCTCGTGAAGGTAATTTCTAGAGGTCGGCGGGAATTAATAATTTCAGTTAACCCTACCCCGACTATCTTGCAAACCCACATCCCATACTCTCTACATGTTAAGCTAAGGAAAACATAAGACCATTCAGAATATTGGTTCATAGAGAAACAATAAACATTTCTACCTTAATCATTCAATACAAAATTTAGTCATGGACATGTATATTCAATCATCATTCCCATTTTAGTACACAGAATATGAAAATACTTATCAAAAACCAGAGATCATGAAGAGACTACTCAAAGGGGTGCCTATTTCCACCCAACCGTAGGCACATCCACTCCTGAACGGATTTATCATTTTCCACCCCCTAAATAGACCATGATGCTCTGAGAGAGACTCTTTCTTCTTGCCCAACGATGGTCAGGGAGAGAGTTTACTCTCCTCCTCCTACAGGAACTTAGAAAATGGTTTTCTCTGTACCAAACAAGGGGATATGCAATGAGTACTTCCACAGTCACTCGTCAGCCCCGTTTATCAGCTTGGACTGAAAATTCTCCATGCAGCTTCTTGCGCCCAGAACAAGCTTGTTTCTTAGGTCTCCTTCGAACCACAGAGCTGCAAGCGCTCATTTTTTCTTCTAGAAATCGGTCTCTCCACTATGTTTCCTCCCAGATCTACCTCTACCCACCAATTACTTCCTTTCTTTCCTTCCTCAACAATATTGCATGGGTCTGAATCCCCAGCTCGTGGTCAGGTCTGGAAGCCTTACAGATGGGTACCCTGCCCCATCTCCTCATTAACTCTTGAGGAGGATTTTCCAACTACCAACCTGACTGGTAATTCATTTATGGGTCAGAGGATTGTTCTGGTTATGAGCAATTAAATCCATTAAGGTACTAGTTTGTTGGGGGTCATCTCAACCATTTTTGGTTCCCCTCACCATCTCTCTCATGGAATCCTGGTCTATCTTGGAAAACACCCCTTTCAACAGTCATGCAACCATATTTAATTTTTAACAGAAATACACACATTACCTTTTATAACAAAAGTTCATCAAATCCAACATTCACACATATTTAGTCTACCATAGTCTTTTGAAAAATTATAATTATATTTACAAGTTGGAGAAAACAAGGATATTACATTATGCTAGCTGACAATTAACATAGATACTTCAAATTTCTTGTTAGCTTCTCACTATTGTCCCTAAACCACTTAACCACCTTATTTCTACTTGACTTCCTTCCTATCATCATCATTGTTTTACCACCATGGCACAAAAGCTTGAACAACAAATCAAAGTATTGACATAGATTAATTTAGTCGAATCATAGGATTTCCATGCATAGTAGCCTACATTGCCAAAATCGTCTCATAAAACAATAGAAAATAATTATAAAAAGAGAAACAATAATTATAGCAAAGAGTTTAAGTAGGTCCTAGAGTGACATTTACTTTATTACACGAAATAAGTTTTGGTAAAAAATATGCAAAGATATATTGGGCTCTACTCTTGTCACTAGTTTAAAACCTTTTCTAGGTCAATTAGATTCTTACAATATTATTTTGTACCATGTAATGCCCAATATAAAGGCCTCCGGCCGATCCGTGGATAAATTTCTATTGTAACAAGTAAACTATCATTTTTTTCTTTATATTAAACTATTTTGTTTTTCATACAGTGTCATTGAAACGATATAATTTTTTCAAGGGAATAATGTTGAAAATTG
>ML783939.1:199621-213430 GCA_009831015.1 Picea engelmannii | reverse complement strand
TAAATATTTGGACTAATTATATTGTTTGAAAAATATTTGAACTCAAAACATATCATGAAAGATTGAAGCATGTCTTCACTCAAAGGGATCTGAATGTTAGGCAGAGGTAGAGGACCAAATGTTTTAGTACAATTTTGGAATTTCAGACATCAAGGGAAAGAAAAATGTGGTGGTCGATGCCTTGAGAAGAGGGTCATAGATATTCTCTCTAATGCCTTTAAAGGTCAATTTCAGGGCGCAAGTATTGGGACAACTTCTTGAAGATAGTTGGTATTTGAAGGTTACTTCAACACTTTAGAATGAGAGGAAGTTGGAACCTAAGTTCAAAGGATATGTGAATGACGTGGATGGATTGTTGAATTTTGAAGGGAGGATGTACATTCCCTAGAAAAGGATATATTTGAAGCACTTTCATTGAGAAATCCCATAGAGCACTTTACTTTGTGCATCCTAGTGTGAAGAAGATGTATGCTAACATGAAGAAGTGTTTTTTCGAGGCATGCATGAAACATGATGTAGACCAATTTGTCGCTAAATGTATTGAGTGTTAGAAGGTGAAGGTCGATCATCACCACTTGGCATGACTCTTACAACTGCATGACATTTCTATGGATTTCGTTGTGGGATTTCCATTCACGTCCCAAGGGAACAATGCCATTTTGGTTGTAGTTGATAAACTGGTCAAAAGTGCACACTTCGTTCTAGTCAAAGAAACTTATGATGTCATTGATGTGGCACTAGTGCTTATAAGTGAGTTTATTCATCTGCATGGGTTACCCAAGAAGATAATCACTAATAGTTCAGTATATGTCTAGGTTTTAGACAAGTTAGCAATCAACATTGGGAACTCAATTGAACTTGAGCAGATTGTATCATCTTGAAACAGTTGGGTAGAAAAAAAGATTTAATCAGATTATGGAATACATGCTTAGGATGTATGTTATGGATAACCAAATCCATTGAGAGAAGTACCTACTTTTGGTGGATTTTGATTACAATAACAGTTACCACAACTCAATTAGGATGCCTCCTTATCAAGCTCTATATGGAAGACCATGTAAGACACAACTAACTTGGGATAGGTTAGAGGACTGAGTGACAGTAGGGCAATAATTGATTCAAGAGATGGATGGACAGGTGATTCAAATTAGACAATAGTTAAAGGAAGCACGTGATAGACAAAAAAGTTATGTCAATGCACATAGGACCGATTGGAGTTATAAAGTAGGAGATCGATTTTGTATTTGTATTAGTCTTAATAAGAGTACCATTTGGTTTGGAAAGGGGGAAAAGTTGTCACCTCGATTTGTAGGGCCATTTGAAATTTCAAAAATAACTGGACTATTTTCCTATCATCTTGTACTTACATCCCACTTGCATAAAAATCATGATGTTTTTCATGTATTTGTATTACAACATTATGTTGCAGACGAATATAAAAAAAAAATAACATGAAGGAATTGCAAGTCTCAGATGTGGGAACCATTTTGGCTGAATCATTATGCATATTGGGCCATAAGGTCCAATATCTTAGACACTTCTTGGTGCACTAGGTTAAGGTCTAGTTGGACAAGTATATCTCATGATATGCTACTTGGGAGGATGTAGAGACCATGCACTGAGATCATCCCACACTTCTTTTACTATGACTTCGATAATTTTTTTCCCTAAGTGTGGGTGTATGTAACACCCCATTTTGACTTGGGTAGCTAGACTACATTGTGGCCTATTTGTATTTCATTCATTATTACCCATGGAACATTGTTAGAATGATGTCACTTCATTGAGATATGGACATGTGGACCTACATATATGTGAATATTATGAATAGTTACCTTTTATGTGATTAATGATGGATGTTATGTGATTCACTTCTAGCATGGAAGTTTAAAATGAAATATTTTGGTACATGGATACCATTTTCAATGATATGTTTTAACGAATCAATTAGTACCATGTATATGTTGAAAACCTAGTTGGTTTACATTGTTCATCAATGAGTAACATGGCAATCACATGTCAATAGTTTTATGGTTATGCATGATCTTGTGTGTAAACTAACCTATAGGTTGAATAGGCTAATGGGATAACTAGATAAGTGTGATACTAAAGTGATAGATGTCGTGGACATTGAATGAGAAATGGTATGCTAGGAAGAAATATTCTATTATTTATTGATTGGTTCAATGCATTGTTATGATATTTCGATAAGTGCAGGTTTTATAGGTAGCATGGTTGCTTAAACTAGTTATTCATTGACAAATCTCTTAGAATAATAACAATGCCAAAATATGGTCAATGATAAGGTGTTGGCCCTAGTTCTATTAGTAGGGGTGGAGGTATTGTTCACCATTTATCCTTTGAAACCTGGAGTTGTGGGAGATTTGTGTTAATCCACACTCCCATAGACGTGTGTTGATGACTATCGATTGTTTTTTGGGGAATCTTGGAAATGGAGGGCTAGGAAACCTTGGGGTTTCCTAGTGCTAGGGAGTCGACGAGATTGTTCCTAGCTGGCTACGAGGTAAATAATCATTACATACCATATCTCATGTAGCATAGGCCAACATTGTAGCTTATTGTTGCACATCTAGTTGTAGTTTCTACCAATGATTTTATTATCATGTATATCATTTTGAAATGGATTTTCTAAAACATCGACCAAAAAAAATCAAAAGGAAATTAATTCTAACTAAAAAATAAGTTATGGAAAAACAAGATGTGAGGATCACAACCTAAAATCGATCTAAAACAACCCTAAAAACCAAAACAAAATCCTATCTAACCTAACATACTCATATTCACACGAGTGGACCAATGTGTATTATTCGGAAGGGGTAGAAGATTTCAGGAAATCACTATTCACTCATCCCAACTAAAGTATGCCATCAATCTAAACCAATTTGACAAGTCCTAAATATTTAATTTCCGCAACCAAGAAGGGGAACATTATCCTTCAAATAATCATATTTTTCATAATCCATAAGTTCCATATTATATATGGAAACATCATCAAGCCCTCCATAATCCTTGTCCTCTTCCTAAAACAATTACCCATAACACATGGAACCTGTTCACCCCATTCTTCCCTAAAATCTTGTATGAAAGCAATTCATGCTCCAATTCTTCCGTGTGTTAGATTATTATACCATTCTCTAGATTCTTCAATGCCTTAACAAATAAATTCATCAAGATGTCATCATGCTTAACATCAATGAACATGATGTAAGCATCAAAACAATTTTTTGGTATAAGAACATGACTTCCTAATTGGAACCTTGGGAGGAACTTAAGATATTGTTCTAGAATTCCATGCCAAAGCTTGGAATTACATCAAAGTTAATGGGCATACCTTTTGGTGAACTATTTCAAAAAATACTCTTATTGTCGTGCCCCAATGAAACAATTTATTAGTTTAATCAGACAAAGTACATCTTCATGGTAGGCAGGGATTATATAATCCTTGAAAGTGGAGTCACCAACTAAGGTATTCATATTTTCAGAACAATCTATCTTCATAGATTTGAGATGGTATTCTTCCCTTGGTGAGTCATTGTCATTGAATGAGGTACGTGAACTTCAATAAACTATTTCTCACTAACTTTTTTGTGTAACCCAAGTCACTAATCCAAGGAACTAGAATTTGTTCCTAGCATAAGTATGCACCACCCCCATAAAATTCACACTTGCATTCCATCATTCTTCTCTATCACAACTGTGACGTAACAAGACACCATCCACGTGGCCTTGCACAACAAATGTTTTAAGAAATCATAGAATTCTACGAGAAGGAAATGCTTGACTACAGTTTGTATGAATACCATGGTCACCATAATCGATCCCAAATTCGGCCAAACCTTCATTTTCATGAAACTGAAAAATCCACCATAGAAATTATTGAAACAATCCTCAATCAAATATTTATGGGTTGGATTGAGTTCTCGAGAAGAACTTGGACTCTATTAATTATACTTAGAAAAGTACACTAGCAAATTTGGGTCATTTTGCGACGGTTATTTCGACGCTCTTGCGATGTTATGTCGTGGATATTTCGACGAATCTTGAGTCTCCCAAATGTCTCTTCACATGACATGGCATGTGCAACGAACCTGGATTATCGTCGCAAGTGCGACGACAATAGGGAAGTTCTCACAATTGCGACAAAAAAGAAATACCATCGCTAGAACAATTAAGTAAATAAATCGTCGAAAGCGCGACAAACTAGGGCAGTCGTCGCAAGAGCGACCATAAAGAGAGCTCGTCGCACCCTCAAAAATATTGGCAAAGTAATGGAAATTTTTTTGACGAAGGGGTCGTCGCAATTGCGACGGACACAAGATATATTGCAACGAAGTTTCTATACAATTTTCATAATTTGTATAGCAAGTTCATTGTTAATGGAAAAGTTTGTGATGAAGCGGTTGTCACAATTTCGACGACATGTACAAACCTTGTGACAAACTTGCTATACAAATTACGAAAATTGTATAACAACTTCGTTGCAATATACCATGTGTTTATCGCAATTGTGATGATCATTTCTATACAATTTTCGTAATTTGTACAGAAAGTTCATCGCAATGTTTGTACAGGGCATCGCTCTTGTGACGACAATAATTTATTTTTAAAAAATAAATTATTTTTTGAGCAAAAAAAATAAAATTTGATTTTTGAGCCAATTATAGAAGGTGCTATGATTGCACACTAAAGAGGTCATCCAAGTGAAGTTTTTAGTTGGTTGGTTGAGTCAGTTGACTGACTCGACTGTTCAAACTAACTATCTTCTTAAAACAATTACACAATTATATCAAAAAACAATACTCTAACTTAGATTTACATATTTAACATCTATGTGGCCTCAAAACCTTCTTTGTCCTAAAAAGGTGAGGAAAAATAAATACTCAAACCTTCCAAAGAAATTATTGCTTTGTTGTTCAAATAAACTCTAATGGCCTTATATATGATTTTATGTTCTTTTTTTATATTTACTCATGGTTTATATATTTTAATATGGTGCAATTAAATACCTTCTATCACCTTAGTGCCCTTGCCTCTACATTTCTAGGCCATGGTTTCTAACATAAGGAGGGTTTTCCTAGGGGGATAATACTAAGTCATATCATTGCATTTCTAGACAGGTGAGGACAAGGACTTTGTTTGACTTGGGTTTACTTCTCTAAATTGATGCTTCAAGAAAAGTAAGAGAATAAAATGCTCAATGAATGCTTTAAAGGAAAACACTTACTTTATTAAACACAACACACCAATGAACCATTACTCATAATTAGTGATGCAGCAATATACAATGTTCAAGGTGAAACTTTCTAAGTAAAAAGTACATATTCATTCACAAGATAGTCGTTATTTAGCAAATTTCATATGTGCAAGAAGTGAAGCATGAACAAGTACTTATGAAACATTTAAGCATGAAATTGGGTCGTTATGATAGCAATGAAATAGAGCATCATTGTAAAAAGTTCATAACCAATATAAGTTTGCATCCATTCAATAAGTATATTCCATGAAACACATGAAGTGTCACTATTGTAAAGAGAGAATAAGACAACGAGCTCAATGTAATAAATTTAGAAGAAATACAATGCTACCAGATTAGCAAATTTCATTATTATATGTCAAGGCACAAAAATTATATCATTAACCAAACTTATCATTCATTTATCAACACTCAGAAATTAATTTGTTTCTCATCATACAATATAGATCAATTATTTGGAACCATGATCGTCACATGAATCGACCCTCTCAACTAGCAAACAATATAAATGTTGCATTGTTTGGGTAGATTGTTTGGGGTGGTTAGGGTAGGAATGTATCGTGGTCAACCAACCAAGCCAAAATACATGCAAACACCACAACAAAATATGGTTAACAAAACTTCATACAATAGTGAAAGGAGGCAACGATTGGACTAATTACAAGGTCCTTTGTAATTCCTTAACATATTTTGGCTTCTTTGGGATGTGGAAAACAAGGTGTCATAAAAACATTGCAAGACATCAACACTTTAATCACCATTGACAGTGGAATACTTATGCATTTTTATGACAGTCGTGGATAGAGTTTTGGATAACACATAGGAGGTAATGTCAAGGCTTTAAATAAAAGGATATATCCATCATACTTTTATGTGATACCTCATCCAATAAAATAATTAAATGAGCCAAAATAATGTTGGATAGAGAAAGAGATATATGTGTTAAGAGGGAGGCTTACTTGTAAGTGCAACTCAGACTAGGTTATAATAGGGTAACCCCCTTCCATTATACCTAATAAGCGTTATTAGACTATAAATTAGGTTAAGGAACCATATATATACTTTCAGTAACTAAAAAAGGTTGGGATATCTATAAGGAAGGTATGTGAGATAATGTTTTGGTGATTATTTCATAGTAAGGTTTTGGTGATAACCTAGTAGAAGATAAGGTACGTTAGGGTACTCCTCCTTTACCTTGACTTTCCTAGTAGGTGAGTAGGGAAAGCCAAGTGATATGCCTTTTTAGAATCCCATAGTCAAGTTATATGATTTACCTGCATAAGGATTTGTGAGATATTTAAAGGTGAGATATGAATTTATGATAAAATTTTATAATGTTCATGTACATATCATGAAATCAAACCTAATTCATGTTATTTTTAAGGTTGTTTAGTTGAATCAATTAAATTTTGATTTAGCAATGAATGAGACAAAACCTACCATAACTAACACAAGTGGAACCCTTAATTCATTGTGGTATAAATTTTCCTTGTAAATCCTTGAAGCAATACATCCTAGGATTTTGATCCCCCTCACCAAATATTGCATAGTTATGATAAATGAAAATGAAAATTGAACTTGTCTAAGGTACCATAACCACTTAAGAGTTCCAAACATTCAAGATATTGTATTTGATTTAAGAAGGGCATTGCCATCATGGTCATCTTAAGTATCATCGTCATTATATGACTATAACCTAGTTCATGTATAAATGAAATCCTTTAGTATTAGTAACCCCACCCTAAAATGTTTCTAATGACAATGATAAAAGCACCACTAAGACATCATCAATATACCAGCAAACTCCAAAACCTACTTGGCATAACCTACACTTTGATGGTGCTTCATAGAGATTGATAATAAATGATGGTGTCATCCAAGACAACCAAAGGCACTTGGCATTGGCATACTTTGGTTACATGTGCAATAAAAAGTAACAACGAGGCTAAGTTCAAATCCTATTGCAGGATTTAAACTTAGCAAGGGATCATCTACAAATACAATATGTTATAAAAGCACTTGATTGTTAAGTGTTTATGGGGTTAATAATGTTTTCTCTTTATGTTATTATTTATCTAATGACTTAAGTAAGTGGGCCAATTGGGTCTCAATTCATACTCCTTCTCATCCAAATGGGTCCCAAGTCTCTATTATTATAGGGTCTAGTATATTGTTATCTTTGCAGGTGGATGTGGGTCAAGTATTGTAATATGGAGTTGGGATATAATAACATATTTGATGTGTTACGGTGTGTGTGTGTGTGTGTATAATAACGCATATATTTTATTACATGTATGTGTGATAAAACATACATATATATTCTACTACACATATATGTAATAACATATATTACAAAAAACATGAGTTGTAAGTTTGGTGAAGCTCATTGTGAGAGGTAATGAAAAACAAAGCCTTCTCCCTTCTATTTGGAGTTTCAAGGATTATTATGGCTCCCTAATAGGGCTTGTCTCTGGATGCTTTCATGGATTTCCATCCTAGTCAACTTCCGAGTCCATTGTGTTGGCTCAATGACTTCAACGTACTATCCCCTCTATTTCTTTGTTGATGGAAGTGTCATTTTGTGCGAAAGGCGATGTGGTAAATAATTTGTTTGTTGGGTCCACCAAATTTTTATTTCAATATGTAGGACACTTTCATGGACTAATTATCAATATTTCAATATGTAGGACCTCTTTTACATATTGACCTCTTTTACTTTCATGTAGGATCTCTCGTAGACATGGTGCTCCCTTACACATCAATGAAGTTTTTTTAAAGCGACAAATTAGTTGACATATGGTCAAAACTCTCTCATTGTTGCCATTATTGTTCCCTCTAATCGACAAAGTGAAGATTTGAATTTATGTCATCATTAGAACAATGAGTTTTTATAACATGAACCTCTATATGGATTAACATGACCATGAGAAGAATAAAGTAAGAAAATATAAAGAAATTCTTGAAACCTTGAATAACCCTCCACATATTGTAGACATGAAGATTGAGATGATGCACATGTGTGAAAGATTAAATGTTTGACATCGCCATTTCCAACCCCTCATGTTTAATCCTTAATGTTGTTGAAGAAACAAAATAAATTTCATGGAACTAAAAACACTAAATTGTTGCCAAAATTGTGCCCTCTAATCAACAAAGTGAAGATTGGAATTTATGTCAACATTATAACAATGAGTGTTTATATCATGGACCTCTGTATGGATTAACATGACCATGAGAGGATTAAAGTAGGAAAATATGAATAAAGTCTTCAAACCTTGAATAACCCTCCACATATAAATTCACAATGGCAATGTGATTCTGTTTCTTTGTCCTGTGAGACACAATGAAAAGACACAATGAAAAGAATGGTAATGCTCTGAAAAAATATTATAAAATGATTGACATGACCATTTCCAACCCCTCATGTTTAATCCTTAAAACTTATTATTGCATCTTCCCAAAAAAAATATTTTTGCATGTTGCACCAAGTTTAAAGTTTGCACATTGCTTGGAAAAAGATGCTTGCCACATGTCACATGTCACAAGACTTTCAAAGTTTCATATATCATGTCATAAGATTTTGGAAGTTGCATATTGCATATTCAAGTTCTATTTGTTGCCTAGAATCCATATCCCAAGCACAAGGCACCAAGTCTTGCTTGCATTCTCACGTCTTGAATCAAGTAGTATTGAATCAATATTTACCAAGTCTTATAAGAGAAGTTGAAATTATCATTAAGTGTATAACAAAATTACATTCACAGATAAGTGCAAACCATAGAAATAGCCTTGTGTATATTATCAGATGAAAAAGTACCCATAATGTCAATGCATTATATGCATCATTACATGTTCAGCTATATAATGTACATCTAACTGTCTTATAAAATTATTACATGACATCATGAATTTCTTTTAGTCTTCTTTTGTGCTTTCCAGGTCTTAAGTAATTCATCCATCTCCATTTCTTCGTTTACTGGGTTCTCTTCAGCAGTTGATGTTGTTTCAGTCCTTTAACGTCGAGTACGTCTGGTCTCGTACCCATGACATGGACGTTGTTGTGAGGGGCCATCACCTACAAAAATAAAAAATATTAAATTTATATGGCCAATTTTTAAATATCATTGAAGTAGTTCATTAATATTAAAATAAAACTCTGCAATGTAATTATTTACCTGGTCCTCTAGTCGGCACCGTTGGAATGGTTGTCGGCCTATTCACCTGATCTTCAGGTCGAGGAGGATCAACTATGACATTCTTTGCCATTGAAACGTCAAAATTTATAAGTACAAAATTATTAAGTATATGATTAATATATAGACATTTTACCATCGTGGGCCTCATTCATGGGAAAATATTGGGGTTGCACCTCACTGGGATGGGGTTGTTGGGGAGCACCATGATCTTCTAGTTGTGGTTCACTATCAACACTTTGTTGTCCAGTACTAATGGTTTTGTCGATAGTGTTTCTCCCCTGATTAAAACAAAGTAAGACATTAAACTATGGACGATATCAAACATTTACGTATTTTATAAGTAATGAAAGGTTAATGTGGACTGATTTTTATTTAACTTATCCTGCAAATTGGATCTTGGGGTCTGCCCCATGCTTTTCCTACGATCAACCACAACTTTATAATTGTACTTGTAACCAAGTTGGAGGTCTTCCTCTGTGGATTCAGTTTCAAAGTCATCGCCCTGCATTGCATAAGGGTACGGTTTTTTAATGTGTTTGGTTGAAATTACCTTAAAGTTGTAAGGTGATACAAATAATATTCTTAAGATGTTTGGGTACTTACGATTTGTGACTGTAACCTCGAGTAGTTTCCCTAGCCTAACTTGTGTTGGCCATGTTTGGCAATCCTTGCTTTGGTTGCCTTCGAAGTGTCAGGCAACCTATCATCAAAATTTTCAAGTATGTTATATATAACCACATTTTTATTTAGACCTAAATAAAAATAAAGTTGGTATTGAAATCAAAAAAATGTAATTTACCTTGGTGTACCAGTTATTTGTTCTCCTAATTTTTTCAAAATATTCTCTTTTGCATCATCAATGATTGCCTTCCACTCCCTCTCTGGAATTGAGGGAAGACGCTCATACCTAGGATTTCCTGCCAAGCTTCATCTATAAACATCTCGCGTATATTTTAAATATTCACCCGCTGCAGAGGTGACTATTTTTTTATTGAACGTGTCTACTCCAAAGAGGCCTTCAAGATAATCCATAAGTTCCTTTTTGAGGTTGGAATTCTGGAAATTCCACCTCATGCGTAAGGTTGCCCCAAAAATCAACAAGGCCTTTCTCTCTAGGTGCCTATAAAAAATGTCATTTCCTACACACAAAAAGATATGATCATTAATTTAAAATTAATAATCTAGATGATTTATGTATGAGAAGGACAACATTAAACGATTAAAATATGAATTAAAACTACTTGGGAGTCTTGATTGTTTTAATGGAAGTCCATTATCATCGACCGAAAATGTGCACGGAAGGGTCCCCTTGCTTGTCACACATCTAGCTCTAGGAAATGCAACCATCTCAACCACATCACCATGATCCTCATCTCTACCACCATCTCTAGACTCTGATCGAGGTGGGGATGTCTGGCGGTGCGTGTCATGGATCCTATCTAAATTAGTTGTGGAAGATGGAGAAGTAAATAGTTCTCTAGAAGTTGTATGACCACCCACATTAGGACTCTGCAGCGTCTCTGTAGCGCCACTACTACCAACACCGAGTTGAATAGGCTCCAAAAATGTCTTTATAAAAAAGAAAATGTTTTTTCGTGAGATAATGTAAAAGTTAAAGAACAAAGTATTATAATTGAACACATGAGTACATTAAAAAAAAAAACACTTTAAATTATGGTCATTACCTTATATGTGTTAAGTTGTGACATAAGGAGCTTGATCTTTGCTTTGACGTCGGGAGTTTGATGTGGACGATCTAAGAAGCTAGCAAGTTCCTTGTTATCTTTAATGATCTTTTTTTTATTAAGACCGTCGGATCAGCGAATGAACAAAACCCCTCCTCATCGGCGGAATCATGATCAACATGGCCTGCGGACTACATATAATTTCAACAAAAACAATGTTATTTCAATAAAATTATATAAGCAAATAATAAAAACAACGTCAAATGAAAGTGGAAATTGATAATCATTTACATGTTCTGTGGTTGGCCCTTTTCCACGATCATCCTGCCACATTATAATATAATTAGAACCCCCAAATATTTAAAAAATTGTTAATGATAACAAAAAAACAATGCTAAAGATAATATTTACAACAATGGTAAAGATAATAAAAAAATATAATGAAATAAGTAGAGGTTTCTTAAAGAGTTGTTGCATAAGAACCTGCACACTATTAGTCAATGTTTCTATTCGATTCAAATGGTAATCCACTAATAACTCTTCCCCGTGAGCTATCTTTTTTATTGCACACAGGACTACCCGATTCTCTTCACGTCCCTCATATATGCAATTTGGTTGTTTGTTTGTTGTCCCGGGTCGTGTGTTGTTTATAAACCCCGCAATATTGTCGGAAGCTTTAGGCCTTCCATCAATATAGATTATCGTTCCCTTATTTTTATCCTTGTTTATTAGTTGTATATAATTTGTGGTGAGTGCATATATCTGCATACTTTGTAAGTTTTAAACCTGTGAAGTAAAGCAATGCATATAGATTCTTAAGCAAAACAAAATTTAATCAATGACTCATACACAGAGTACACAGAGATTTTATACTGGAAACCGTCAATCGGGAAAACCTTTCTTATATTCATTATGTCAAATTTCACCATTCACCATACAATGTATACAATGTTTTTAGGTATTCCGTAGATACCAAAACCCTAATCCCTTAATCTAGGATTAATTTAGAAAACCGCTAAAAATAGAAAAATCCGCCAAAAATAGCAAAAACCGCCCAAAAAACAAATTTCAGGGCGCTACGCTTAACCAGGGGGGGCATACCTGCCCCCCCTGGGACCCCCCTAGGAAAGCACCTAGCACACACGACACAAAGAGAACTACTAGAGGGATCGTCAGAAGCAGTTTTCCAATCTGACATGCCCACACACACACATGCAAATAATATAACACATACCCAACATTATCCCACTTGTTATTTTCTTTGCATCCAGAGGTCCAGGGGATTATAAAGTCAACAATCCAGGGCAGCAATGCCCATTTTTACTCTACACCAGGAGAAATTTTCTATGCTCACAGACTTTGTCAATGAATCTGCAACATTCTTCAAAGCATCAACCTTTTCCACCAGCACCTTCTTTTCCTCAACCATGTCTCTCACAAAGTGATACTGAACATCAATATGCTTTGTATTTGAATGATAAGATGGGTTCTTTGCCAGGAATATTGCACTCTGACTATCACAATCTGATCTCACTACTTATTGTACCAACCCAATACCTGAACACAATCTTTGTAACCATACTGCTTCCTTGCTTGCATGAGTGGTTTCCATGTATTCAGCTTCTGAAGTTGAGAGTGCCACTACACCCTGTCTTTTTCTCATCCAATTGATTGCTCCTCCAAATAGGTTAAACACATACCCACTTGTATATCTTCTGTGATCCAGATCTCCAGCCCAGTCTGCATCAACAAAGCCATGTATGTCCACCACTCTATCCAATATTAGTCTTCCTTGGTAGCACAATCCATAACTGGTATTGCCACGAAGATACCTGAAGACCCTCTTTACTACTGTCCAATGCTCCTTCCCTGGTTTTGACATATACCTGCTCAAAACTCCCACTGCATGTGTAATGTCCGGTCTAGTACAGACCATTGCATACATCAAACTGCCAACTGCAATGGCATATGGAACATGGGACATGTCCTCTTCTTCTTTTTGTGTCCTGGGACACTGATCTGCAGATAACTTTACACTTATAGGAATAGGAACCTTGACTGGTTTACTTCCATGCATATTAAACCTCTGCAATATCGTCTCAACATATTTTCTCTACTTCAACCAGAGTTTCCTGTTTGCATGATATCTTTTAATCTCCAATCCCATAATGAAGTTAGCAGCACCGAGATCCTTCATGTCAAATTTGGAGGATAGTTGTGATTTCACCTCCTTGATAACATCCATGTTATTTCCTACCAACAACATGTCATCAACATACAACACTACATAAATGAAGTGATTACCAACCTGCTTGGAATATACACAGTGATCATCCGTACTTCTCACAAATCCCAATTCAAGGATGTATGTATCAAACTTTTGGTACCACATCCTAGGTGATTTCTTCAGACCATATAGTGACTTCTTTAGCTTACAAACTAGCTCTTTATTTCCCTTCACTACAAATCCTTCTGGTTGCTTCATGTAGATTTATTATTTCAGATCCCCATGTAGGAATGTTGTCTTCACATCCATCTGTTCCACTTCAAGATCAAAAGTAGCAGCAATAGATAAAATAAATCTAATAGAAGTTAACTTAGAAACAGGAGAAAAAATCTCACCAAAGTCAATTCCCTCTACCTGGGAATAACC
>ML783939.1:189024-199571 GCA_009831015.1 Picea engelmannii | reverse complement strand
GAATAACCTTTTGCTACTAGCCGAGATTTGTATTTCTCCACTTTTCCTTCTGCATTAAACTTCTTCTTAAACAACCATTTGCTACCAACATATTTTCTTCTAGCTGGCAACTCAACTATATCCCATGCCTCATTCTTATCCAAGGCATCCATTTCTTCAACCATGACCTTCTTCCATAGTTTTCTATCCTCTGAATTCACTTCTTCCCTGACAGTTCTAGGATAAATTGGAACGAAAATCAGGTGGACTATACCTTTCTAGTTGCCTTATTTCTCTCACTGATCTCCTCAATACTGGGGTATGAGGTTCTTCTTCTTCTGTCGCTGCTTCATCTTCTTCAGATGATTCAGATTTTGCATCATCCAACTCTAGCTCTATTTTCTCAGGTTCGTCTTGCCTTGGTAGGAATTCTTGTTTGGACACATCTTTTAACTCTCTAAAAAAAACATCCCGACTATAAACAGTCTTCTTAGTTTCTGGGTTCCAAATCTTATAACCTTTCACACCATATTTATAACCAATAAAGATACACTTTTCATCTTTTTTTATCTAGTTTACTCCTATTTTCCTTTGGAACATGTACATAAGCATCACAACCAAACACTCTAAGATGTTGAAGAGAGGGTTTCTTTCCATTCCATACCTCATGTGGAGTTTTATCATCCAACGCCGATGACGGGTGATCGATTGACCAAGTAACATGTTGTACCCACTGCCTCTGCCCAGAATTCCTATCCTAACTCGGCACCGTTGAGCATGCTCCTTTATTTTTCCATCAGTTTCCTGTTCATCCTTTCTGCAACTCCATTCTGCTGAGGAGTGTATGGAGTAGTCTTCTTCCTTGCTATACCACACTTCTTACAAAATTCTTCGAATTCATTTCGCCAGAATTCTCCACCATTATTTGTTCTCAATACCTTTATTTTCTTCTCTTTCTGATTTTCTACCAGAGCCTTAAACTCTTTAAATTTATCAAATACCTCAGATTTATTTCTAAGAAAATAAATCCATGTGTACCTTGAGAAATTATCTATGAATGAAACATAATACACAGACTTACCTAGTGATGGAACAGGCACAGGTCCAAACACATCACTGTGTATCAATTCTAAGATCCCCTTTGATCTTGTAGCACTAGATGGGAATCTTACTTGATTATGTTTACCATATATGCAATGTTCACAGAAATCAAAATCCAGAGTGAAATTAGACATACCTTCAACCATGCCTTTACTGTGTAGTGTTTGAAGGCCCTTTTCTCCATTATCCCACAGCATGGTCTTTTTTTCAGGGACAATATTGGTCTTATCTCCTTCATTTATCTTCTCATGGACAATAGAACTATTACACCCATTATTATAAGTGCTTCCCAACAACTTGTACAGAGCTCCACACCAAACTCCCCTCATCAACACCATTGCTCCTCGTACCATCTTGCAAGTGTTCTTTCCAAATATAGTATTCACTCCTGCATCATCCAACTTGCTTATAGATATTAGGCTCTTGGCTAGTTTTGGAATGTGCATAACCCCAGGGAAAGTTCTAATCCTTCCATCTTTTAGCAGAAACTTAACCCTTCCACGTCCCAAGATTTTGGTTGTCGAGTCATCTCCTAGGAATACATCACCACCATCGTATTTTTCATATTCAGAGAACCACTCCTTGTGAGGAGTCATATGGTATGACACACCTGAGTCGATCAATCATACATCATGGTCTGCATGTGTACTTGTAGATGCCAGGTAAACATCACCTCCTTCTTCAGTGGAGGTTTTCGCCTCTGTGGAAGAGATACTATCAGATCCCTTTGGTTTTTCAACCTTCTTAGACTTGCAATCTTTCTTATAATGCCCTATTTTACCACACTTCCAGCATTTCCTCAAATATTTTCCTGGAGACTTAGATCTACCTGTAGATATAGATATCCCCCCCTGAAGGCTTACCAGGATTTTTGTCTTGGGTACGACCTCCTACAAATAAAGCATCTATGTTATGACTATCCATGCTTTTTCACCCCATCTCTTCAAATAACAAGGATGAAACTACATCCTCATACTTCAATGTAGATTGAGTGGTACTACCAATTTCTACAACCAGATTATCCCAAGAGCCTGGAAAAGAACATAACAAAGTAATACACTTATCTTCTTTTGCAATCGTAATATTAACAAAGACAAGTTTACTTACCATAGTATTAAAGGCATTTAGATGTTTTGTCACAGAATCTCCATCTTCCATCCTAAGATGATACAACTTCTTTTGAAGAAACAAATTGTTTACCAGGGACTTTGATTGATACAAATTCCCCAACTTATCCCATAGTTCCTTGGATGTAGATTCTCCCAAGACATTCAACAACACCAAATCTGCTAGGCAGAGTCGAATAGTACTCCTTGATCTTTTGTCCAACTTCTCCCAATCTTCCTTCGACATACCAGTAGGTGGTGTACTAGTAGTTTGTGTACTAGCAGGTTGTGAACCAGTATCTTGTGTGATAGTAGATGGTGTACCAGTAGGCTGTGTACCAGGATCCACAGCGATCCATTGTTCTTTGTCTACAAGAAGGTCCTCCATCTTGAGCTTCCATAGATCAAAGTTTTTATGGTTGAACTTCTCTATCTCGATTCTAGATGAGCTCGCCATTCCTCTTTCTATACTTGAATCTCCACCGCAAAAGCTCCCACTAAACCTAGGTTTATCACAGACCCAAGATAAACTTGATCTATCAAGACCGAGCCAAACCCTCAGCAACAAAGGCATCCCTCTGAAGCCAAAAATGAGCTCTGATACCACATGTAATTTTTAAACCTATGAAGTAAAGCAATGCATATAGATTCTTAAGCAAAACAAAATTTAATCAATGGCTCATACATAGAGTACACAAAGATTTTATACCAGAAACCCTCAACCGAGAAAACCTTTCTTATATTCATTATGTCGAATTTCACCATTCACCATACAATATATACAATGTTTTTAGGTATTCCTTAGATACCAAAACCATAATCCCTTAATCCGGGATTAATTTAGAAAACCACTAAAAATAGCAAAATCTGCCAAAAATAGCAAAAACCGCCAAAAAAAAAATTGGGGCATTGCACGTAACCAGGGGGGCATACCTGCGGGATTGTCAAATGCAGTTGTCCAATATGATGTGCCCACACACACACATGCAAATAATATAACACATACCCAACATACTTCGCATGTACTGGACTAGCCGCATCCAATTGTTATAATTGTAACAGGGTCTGACATAGTCCATCAATTCATTTATTGTATTGTATTTTACAATTATTCCATCCATGGAAAATAGCCCCAAGCCATGCAGGGAGGATGGTGCAATGTGATATGTCCTATTGTTGACAACTAAGTCAACATCTATAGGAGGTATTTCCTTAGGTATCCATTGTTTCACCAGATCCTTATACCTAAGTGGAACCTCTATGTCTCCTATGCTCTCATCATCATAAGAGCATGATCCTCCTTCGGCAAGAAATAGCTTCATGCGTCTACAAAATTTTACTCTGAATTTTTCACCTCTAGTCTTTGTTTTCTTATCATATCTACTAGATGCAGTCGCATTTCCGGCCTCTATTTGTCCTAATCTTTCCTCACTCGACGAAGAAATATCTGACAAGTACCTATTTGGTTGTACCTTCAGTTGCATGTGCACATGTTGTTAGTTAGTAGTCCATCATCATATTCAAAGTTCTAAATAAAAAATTTATATATTTAGTTTTGGATGCATGATTTGTTGGCAGGTTTACAGTTGGGAGTGAGCTTGTCATTGATGGCAAAAACAACGATGGAAAACAGGCTCGGAAGACATTGTAAGTCCAGATAGGAGGAGCGCACAGATGGAGGACATATCTCGGATGTCAGATCCAAGCACGAGGTCTGACCATCGTTGGATCTAGGAGAACCTGCACATTCTTTAAAGTGCAAGGAGAAGCGGGCTTACAAAATCCTGAAAGAAGGAGGACCGTCCATCATCGAGGAAGACACGTGGCAGAAGATGAGAAGTATTGCAGAATCATGAATTGAAAGAATGGAGGTGAGCAGTTCTCCAACTTCGTGAAACAGGAAGTCGCGATAAGATCCCAATCATCGATCGTGGAGCGTCGTGGGCCATTAGATCCAATGAAGCTACAAGGAGGATAAGTCCAAGAGTCATCCAACACTCCAAAGCTGTGAAGGAATCCTGGTCATCTATCGAGGAAAGTCATGGATCATTGGATCTGGAGGACACGTGGCACGAGATCAGTATTTCGCTGACTAGAAAGTCAAAGGAAGGAAGTTCCCTAACCTTCCAACTCCCGATACACGAAATTACGAAAATATCTGAGTTGTCGGATCGAGGCGAAATCTGGACCGTCGATCCAAGAAGGACACGTGGCGAAATATCATCATTTCACTGATCGAAAAATCAAAGGGAGGAGGTGCCCTAACCTATCAAACTCGCGATATGAGAAATCACGACATAATCTCAGCTGTTGGAACGAGGACTAATCTGGGCCATCAGATCCAGGAGGTAGATCATGACAGGCCACGTTAGCAAGGACAGGTGGTAGCCTATGTCAACAAGGACAAGTGTCAAGTTGATTCGACATTTTAGGCCACTGGAAATCACAATTCTAAGTGACACATGGCAACCACTTGGCTCACGACACGTCATTAAGTGACACAAGAATGACGTCATTCCGAGATTTTTTCTTTGGGAGTTTTAACTTCATCACTCCCCTAAAGTCCCGAAGGCTAAAGTCTCGGGGTGGTGGATAGTCATCCGATCACCACGGAATGTGGACTGTTGATCTGAAGAGTGAAGCACTCAAAGGAATAGCTAGTGGTCATATCTCGTGGTCACATCGTCGAGAGCTAGAGAAGACAAGCTCCATTTCGGATTTTGTGACATGGAGAGTCGCGACGACTCTTCACAGAATCCCCGAAACACGATTTGAAAAATGAATTTTCAGACTTGGCCCGTGGTCACCGCCGGTGGTCACATGAGTGGAAGGAGCTAGCATAGCTAAGATCCATTCTGGGTACCGGGAATTCTAGAGGAAGGAGTCAAGGAGACTCACAGGAGAAAACCCAAAATGCGAAATCGCAAAATTCTTTTTTTATTAGGCCTGTGGTCACAACCAAGGTCACATTGTCGAAGGTTTAAGGGAGGAGTTGGCATTAACTAAGCTCCATTTCAGAGATTGTGACTTTGAGAGTCGAGATGCCTCATCCCCAGATCCCCAAAACGTGAGTCACGGAAGCGCCTTATGAATAGGCGTTTGGTCACCACCAAAGGTCACCTAAAAGGAAGGGGCGTAGCCAGAAGAGCTAGTGCCCACTGTGCAATTTTTACACAGAAAGGGAAAAGGCGCCAAGAGTATGAGAACCCAGAGGACCTCTGGGGAACTGCCAGAAACCACTGATTTTTTCTGCACAGAAAATTCAAAGAGGCTTTAGTGTGATTGCCAGAGAAGACGAAGAGTCTCGAGGCATCTGTTAGTGGAATGAAGACTGTTCATAGAGGCTATTGACAGATGGAAGAGCGTTGGAGCCTGTAACTACAACAGAGGGAATGAGCTCGACTATGACAGAGAAGACAAAGAGTCTCGACTACTGGAGAGGCTAAGGAATCTCATCATAATGCCCAGTGATGATGAATGCATGGGGATAACCGCCAGAGAAGATGAAGAGTATCGATGATGATCAGAAGAGGAGTAGATGTGAGATAGGCATGCAGAATATGGAGTGAGAGAAAGTGGTATTGTGCATGGAGGAAGTTGTAGGTGCATAGAGAATATAAAAACACAAAACAGATAGGATATCGTTGTTGTTGTTGTGAGTGATGAATGCGTGTAGAAGCATGATTTGCAGGAGTTGAAGCACAGAAGAAGAAAAGAACAGAGATGCATATCTGTGAGAAGAAGAGAAAGTTGAGGTGTGCATGCTGAGACAGAGGAGAAGATCAGAAATATGAAGAGGATGCAAGCAGGAAGACACTGATGCAGGCATAGCAGAGCAGCATAGAAGAATAGTGATAAGCCTGGTAAGCCAATGACAACTATTGAATCACTCTAATAAATTCACAGAAAGAAAATTTTTATATTTCAGGGTGGTTGGGAGGTGCTAGGCAGGACTGTTGTCCTCATAATTTCAAGTAGGTGCTTGAATGCAGGGAGTTATAGCTTCCATCTGGTTGCAAACAGATAAACCAGGGTGGCAGGGTGGTGAAAGGGAGAACATTGGTTCCTTGATATACAGGTCGGTGCCTCTATGACTGGAAGTTGGTGCTTCCACCCAGTTGATGATGGAACATTTAGGGAGTTGGCACTTCCTTCTATTGGGTGCTAGAGAAACCAGAGATTTTGTGCTCTCAGCAAGTAGGAGCTTGCAAAACAGAGGTGGTAGCCTCATTATGAGTTGGTGCTCATAAGAATGATAATGTACAGAAAATAATTATCATATAAAGAAGAAGAGGTTTTCACCCTTTATGGGTTTCCTCAGGAATATATGTCTCTGTATTATACATGTGTGTGATTGATGTTGAATAATCTACTACTTATTTATTGTGATCATCATTGAGAGTTATGTAATGAGTTTAAAAATGGATATAATTGTTTAAGCACAGTGACAACTGATTCAACCCCCCTCTCAGTTGTCCAACACAATTAGACTAGGGTGAAATTACCAATATTAATGGTCAACCACCTAATTTAATGTGATATCCCTCTTGATTTTGGACATATACAGGACATATTAATGTGATAACACTAAGGACATGATAAATTTATCATATGGATCTAAGAAAAAAATAGTATTAAGGTTGTTGTTTGTTGGATTTGTGCAAATTAGAATTATTATAAGAAATGTCCATTGAAGATGAGGGTCAATGTTATGGAGTAAGAAATCCAACCATCAGTTAGTGTGTTGCAAATATTGGGTGCTTTAATTGGCAATATGTCTAAGGCAAGCCAAGAGTAGAACTATACAAATATTATTTTTGTTCAATACAAGAGTAGAACTATACAAATATTAGTTTTGTTCAATCCAAGAGTAGAACTATACAAATATCAGTTTTGTTCAATCCAAGTTGAAGAATAAGTTAGTTATGGTGATAGTTAACAATAGTGCAACCCACATTTTTATGTAGGAAGTAGTGGTTGTTAAACTCAATGCGCAATTGAAATTGGTGTAGTCTTTTTTCAAGGCAGAAAGATATAGTAGTTAGTTGACAGAGACATGTAGTTAGTTAGTTTTTATGCCATCAGGAGAAATTGGCCAAGTGTCCCTAAAATGGTTTGGCATGCGATTTGAAATTGGGCATAAAATGAATATCGAGACTCGGATTGAGAACCATCCACTCTGATGGATTACTGGGATAGGATTTCAGCTAGAGCACCCCTCACTCCCAGGTGTCATGCCTCAGAAGTTGCTTTACTCATTGATTTCGACAACTAGTGTTTTGCTCAGTTTGAAGCAATGCGACATTTGGATTAAGGGGTCCAATTTACGAAACCATGCCTTGAGAGAGGATGGATAATTTCGTCACCTAGTCCATACCTAAACAGGCTTGCATCATCTCACGAAACTCAAAAATGTTGATCTGTTAGTCTTTTATGCCCTGAGCGAGAATTGGCCAAGAGTCCACGAAATGGTTTGGGATGCGACTTGCAAGTGGGCATAAAAATAAAACCAAGACTCGCATTGAAGAACCATCATCTCTGTTGGATTCATCGCATAGGATTTTAGCTAGAGCACCCCTCACTCCCAGTTCCAACCCCTCAAAAGTTGTTTTTTTCATCGATTTCGATAACTAGTGCTTTGCTCAGTAAGAAGCAATGCAACATTTGCATTTAGGGGTCCAATTTATGAAACCATGTCTCATGTGTGGATGGACAATGTGGTCACCTAGTCCATGCCTAAATAAGCATGCAAAATCTCATGGAGCTCAAAAATATTGCTCTGTTAGGCTTTTATGCCTCGAGGATGAATTGTCAATAGTCCCTGAAATGGTTTGGGATGCAACTTGCAACTGGGCATAAAACGAAAACCGAGACTCGGATTGAGGAACCGTCGAATCTGATGGATTCCTGGAATAGGATTTCAGCTAGAGCACCCCCCCACTCCAGGGTGCCATGCCTCGAAAGTTTCTTTACTCATTCATTTCGAACTAGTGTTTTGCTCAGTTTGAAGAAAACCAACATTTGGATTAAGGGGTCCAATTTACGAAACTGTGCATCGGTAGCAGATGGAAAATATAATCACCTATTCCATACCTAAAAAATCTTGCAGCATCTCACGAAACTCAAAAATGATGCTTCATTAGGTTTTTATGCCCTCAGGAGCAATTGGCCAAGAGTCCCCGAAATGGTTTGGGATGCGACTTGCAACTAGGCATATAATGAATATCGAGACTTGGATTGAGGAATCATTGACTCCGATGGATTCCTGTATGATTTCATCTAGAGCACCCCTCACTCACGGGTGCCATGCCTCAGAAGTTGCTTTAATCATTGATTTCAAGAACTAGTGTTTTGCTCAGTTCGAAGAAATGAAACATTTGGATTAAGGGTCCAAGTTATGAAACCATGCCTTGGGAGCGGATGGATAATTTTTTCACCTAGTCCATGCCTAAACAAGCTTCCATCATCTCACGGAACTGAAAAATGTTGCTCTGTTAGTCTTTTATGCCCTGAGTGGGAATTGGCCAAGAGTCCCCAAAATGGTTTGGGATGCGACTTGAAACTGGGCATAAAATGAAAACTGAGTCTCAGATTGAGGAACTGTCATCTCTGTTGGATTCCTGGCATAGGATTTTAGTTAGAGTACCCCTCACTCTCGGTTCCAACCCATCGGAAGTTGTTTTTTCATTGATTTCGATAACTAGTGCTTTGCTTAGTAAGAAGCAATGCAACATTTGGATTTAGGGATCCAATTTACGAAGCCATGCCTCGGGAGAGGATGGATAATTTGGTCACCTATTCCATGTCTAAAAAGGTATGCAGAATCTCATGGATCTCAAAAATGCTACTCCGTTAGGCTTTTATGCCCCGAGGAGGAATTGTCAAGAGTCCCCGAAATGGTTTGGGATGCGACTTGCAACTGGGCATAAAACGAAAACCGAGACTCGGATTGAGGAACCATTTACTCTCATGGATTCCTTGGATAGGATTTCAACTAGAGCACCCCTTGTTATCACTGAAATTTCATCCGCAAATGTTACAATAATTCAACATCGTCAAACAGTTATGAAGTCATCCATGGACCTGAAAAGCATTCATAAAGGGTCAAAAACTATACAAAATAGTGAAAAATTGAAGGGCGCTATGAAGACACTGGGCACGCACGCACATGCACGAAACATAAATGTACGCTTCGTGCACATGCACATGATGCGCGACTGTTGTCGTAAAAATCCGCGCACCTAAGAAACGACGCATTTATGAGAGTGGTCGGCCTCCCACCCACTTCTAGTTCAGCTTCTTTGACACTCAAATCTGGACTAGATTTGACTGGATGGCTGGTCAAAGACCTATAAATGCCCTAATTGGCCTCTTTACACACTACAAACTAGTTGAACAATAGCTCAAAGGAATGCTATAAAAAGGCCATGGATACACTTCATTTTTCAAGGACTTTCATAGCAAAGTTATGCTTCCACTATTCTCTTGAGGACTCTTCTATCCTTGCCAAGAGTATACTTGCATCATTGCTTTGGGGCAATCCATCTCACCCCTTGAGTGGATTAGCAAAGAATTCTTTCACCATTTTCATTTTCATTTCCAAAGTTGTAAGAAGAGCTTACTTGTGGGGGTCCAAGAGCCCTCCCTTGGAGGAAGAAGGGACTCATAGTCCCCTTGCTTCTCGGTGTTTTCTTTCACTAATATCAGTCTTATCATTGGTGACATGGGTCTCATTGTTCTTTTTGTCTCTATGTCCCTATGCTTATAAATTTAGTTGTTGTTTTATTTCTTAGTTTAATTCTTAAGTTGTTGTTTTATATTTCTTTTTCTAACCCTTTTCCTTGCAACTGCCTTGCTCAACAAACCCAACTAAGTTTGCAAGCACCTCTATTTTTCTCACTAAGGTGACGAAAGAGGCGCAATAGATTGACGACTCCACTGGGGAAAGGTATCAATTTCCTACCCCATTTGGGTTTTTCTAGCTCTTCTTTTAGTTTTTTTAACTTGCAGGTGCACTAACCAGCCTAAGCCGACCTACCAATCAGCCAATTCCAAGTTGAATTGGGAGAAATCCATCTGGATTTTTCATTCTCGGCCGTGTGTCACCTGTGCGTGGGTTTTTAGGCCCACAGAAATGCATCATGTGCACATGCGCTTAAATCACAGTTCTTTTATGCGCACGTGCAGTTATTGACTTGTCTCTGTTCGTGCACATGCACTCTGTGCGCCTCTGTCTCCACTAAGACCCGTGCATCTGTGCAAAAATTCACATTGTAAAGTTGTTGAGATGTGGGGAAGGCCATTTTCCTTCTTAAAAATGATTTCAAGCATGTTTTAAAGCTGCACCACACTTAGTCCCCT
>ML783939.1:154124-188055 GCA_009831015.1 Picea engelmannii | reverse complement strand
TCTAGGTAGGATTTCGGGGATAGGCATCCAAATAACTCCCCGTTATCTGGTTCTCACATTGTCAAAACCATAGAAGTTGTCAAATAGGGAATTGAAAATCCTCCAAGTCAAGTGTTCCTAACACCATAAGGCAGGGAGATACCCGTGAAGGGTTAAAGGTCGAGGTCTGGTTGTTCTGTGCATCCCCCCTTGAGGCACCCACCTCTTGGACGGGATCCAGCCCGTGACCCATTTCTTAGGCCGAAAATCTAAATGTCGCACTTTGACCGAGGTACCTGGTGACCAAATTTTAGGACATCTACCCAGGTGGCAATTGTGGGCTGCAATTGCACCTTGATTGGATTTTGTGTGGCTATTGGGAAATATTAACAACTCTTTCGGGATATGCCCCCTTTACCCCTCATTATAACCAATTATTTCATCCTTCACTAGTTTCTCTTCCGATGACTTCAGACCCCACTATTGAGTACTATTAGAAGGTCCAGTGTTATTTGAGAGGAAGGATGTTACGTCTTCTAGGACACGAGCATTTGTTTTCTTTTGATTCCCCACGAGGACAAAACCCACTTATCCACATATATGCTTCTTTTTCAAAACATTTTATGTATGATGCACTTCTGACTACATTTTGATTTGGATATATATATTGTGTAAAGTTCAAATTTTGCAACAAAGGCTCTTGTTTCTTTATTTTTCTAACCACCATTTTCACACATTCACTCAGCTAGTCGGACATCATAGGGGACCCATAGAATCCCCGTCGTTCACGACGCTTGCTAAACCTCTCTCCTATCTTAGGGGGAGTGTCTGGTTTTGCCCACTCCTCGGCACCACCTTCACACACTCCTGTGAGTGCTACTGTTTTAGGATCAACTTTGCTTGGTTCCACATTACTTGGGTCCACTTCCCAAGGCCCTCTGTCCACTCGCTCTCATTTACACAAAAGCAGGGGCCCAACTTCCTATGTAGGGGGAAGTACCAACCCACCTAGCCCCCCTCAAGGGTCAGGTTCACAACACACTTACACCATGGCTGGAGCTAATCCTCCCCCCCCACTACAGATGCCATATTTGGCCTCTCTCAACATACCGGATCCAAGAAAACTCACCAATGATCCCATATTGCATACCCCCACGTGGCCTACAATGCCCACCAAACTACCTTCAGACATACCCAAGTTTGAAGGAAAGGCAGGCGACGACCCTGCCAACCATGTCATGACCTTTCACCTATGGTGCTCTTCCAATAGCATTATGGATAATTCCATCAAACTGCGATTATTTCAACACACACTCACTGGACCATCGACCAAATGGTATGTAGAGGAAAATCAGGGTCCCATGCGACTTTTGAATCCTTAGCCAAAGCATTTTTTACATTCTTCCAACTACCAATCCACCACGACAATGGTCTAGAACTACTTTCTAATTTCAAACAAACCTCAGCCACACATATCGCTGATCACATTCACGAGTGGCATAGGCGACGTAGTTTGTGCAAAGCAGAAACCACCAAGCAACAATGTCTTGACTAGTTTCTTAGATCACTTGTCTCTCTCCTCGGTAAAGATGTAGCTTCCACCTTCCCTCAATCTGAAGAGGAATCCATGAGTAAGGCTCAATAGTATGACCTCATCTATGCACAGTCCAGGTACTTATACACTGTACTTCCTGATCTTCCAAAACCGGTGCCATTTGGCCAAGACAAACCTGGGATGTCTCACTCAGCAAACGGACTGATTGGTAACACCACTCACCACGGTCCACAACCCAAACCACCACCAATGTATGGCACACCCCAATACCCGCCAGCATACGGGGGAACTTCTTATTACCCCCCACCCTCTTATCAACAACCATACCTTGTTGCTATGCCTCCACCCATCATTGGAACACCTCCAACACCCCCCATACACCCACCTATTCAAACAAGTTCCGGTACCCCCTCTACCTCAGCTTATAGTACTAGCGAAAGCACTACGCCTTCCTATGTACCTTATGGATCGTTACCGCCACAGAATCTATACTTTCCATTTACTGGCTCCCCACAACCCATGGCTCCCCCACATCCTCATGCTGGGGTGAATTTTGTTCAACCCTCTCCTGTTCAACAATATCAAAATTTCGAACAGCTGAATATGGAAAATCCGACCCATCCGTCGAACAATGCCAAAAAGAAAGGACGAAACAGGAACAACAATAACCCATGTCAAGGCGGGAATCAACCCCAGTAGAACCAACCCACTGGGGGCAACCAGAACCAAGGGAATCAGAACCCCCAGGGGGGCAATAATAATAGGCGTCAAGGGAGAAATAACAATACTGTTAAAACCAACTTCCCTTGTGCCCTTTGTGGTGAGTTCGGCCATTACACTCATCATTGCCCCCAAATCGCTGATTTCAAATGGTTGAAAGACTCAGGCAGTCTACCCCATCCTCCAGCACCGCCTGCCCCTTAGCAGGCACCACAACAATACGTGCAACAATCCCCCCCTGTCATGCTGCAGAATCCTATTCCACACCAAGGTGTGATAAACACTCAATAGGACACACAACATCCCCTACCTCATATGGGACAGTACCTCAACCCAAACAATCCAATAGATCGCATGATCCTCCTCACTAGTGAGGAAGAAATCCTTCTGCAAACATGTAATCGTCAGTATCATGCACCCGCTGAGTCTCCTCCCATCCCTCCAGAGACAAACCCTGCACCGACAGGACCCTCGTTGGTGATTCCTCGCCCTACCGCCGAGCCACCTCTTTGCATCCCTTGCATCCCATTGCACAGGAATGTCCACAACCCACAGGCTAGGGCAGCTCACAATTACAGTTGGGTTGACGACTTAGCACAATCCCCGACTGCCATGTCAGTTTTGGAGGTCCTCCAGACTTGTCCCACTCAGCGAAAATCATTACTTTCTGCCTTGGGGGTAGTCGACCCCACAGATACCCAACTCGTTACCTTTGATCTCGACAGTGGAGAACATCACCTTCCCACCTTGATCGCTTTTCAAATTCCAGTAAAAATACGGAACATCACAGTTCATCGGTGTATCATCAATGAAGGTGCATCTACATGCATTATGTCTAAATCTGTATGGAAGAAACTTGGTTCCCCTGAACTCATACCCTCTTCCATCACCTTACGAGCTTATGATGGACGACCATCATCTCCTGAAGGGCTCTTCCAAAATGTCCCCGTCGAACTCAAGGGCAAGACTATTCTCATCAACATCGAAGCTATCAACGCCCCACTCGATTATAATATCCTGTTCGGTCATAGCTACATGTACGCTATGAAGGCAGTGGCCTCTTCTGTCTTTTGGACAATGATGTTCCCCCATAATGGGAAGATCGTTACTATTGACCAAGTCTCACATTACGAGCCTAACCCATCTGCCAACATCAATAACATTCTTCCTCTCATCCACATGAGTCACGACGCATACCCACTCGTCGAGATGGGTCCTGGAATTTTCAAAGATCCATCATTGTTAGGAACTTACCATGGTGCACCATCGCTCCTTCATCCTTCCAATCAATTATGCATCGTATCATCTAACAGAACTCACACAGAGGATACCCTTCCTCCTACGGAGGCTTCTATCATATCTGACACCCCGCTAGTCGCAGAACTCCCCCCTCAAGCACCTCCTACGAACTCGGTGACCCCACCAGTCCATGATTTCACCTCTCCCCAAGGACATATCCCAGTTTGGGAGACAGTTCCCCAAGCCATCACCAAATCCCCTTCTTTTACCCTCCACCGAGCATCGAAGCATTCCAAGTAGCCGCAACGCTTACCCTACCTAATATGGTGTTAGCAATTCCAGTTTGGTACTTACATCCACCAGAGATGGTCCCTCGACCATCCCTTCCCCCCCAAACAGAAGAAATCCCAATGATGATTCCCATCCTTACTCCCACCATACCCCCTACACCCCCACTCACTAACCCCCCTGCCATATCTGGGGGCAGGAGAAAGAAGAAGGAGCCCACAGCTCCACTTCCTCCGCACGTCCAACCTCTTTGCACGCTATGTGAGAAATATGGACACCAAACCAACAACTGCCCATCTCTCCCAGAGTTACGAAATTTGATTCCACTCAATCAAACTCCCTCAACGCTCGCTAGTACTGTCACTACCACCCCCCATTCAAGTAGTAAAGGGTTGCAAACCAAATTTGCTTGCGCTATATGCTCAAAGTATGGCCATTATACCCACCATTGCCCGGCACTGCCACGCTTTCGGCAGACATTAGCCACAGTATGCCAAAGCTTCCAGAGCAACCCTAGTCCCGCTACGTCATCCTTACCAAACATCACTGACATCCGTTATGTCACCACTTTAGTCAATGAACGTATGAGATGCCCTTGCTGTCTATGTGAATCATTAGATCACTTTACATACCAGTGCCCTATGATCATTGAATACAGGCAACTCCAATTGACTTTGCTTCACAGACCCATAGAATCAATAGTTGACCTCTCCTCGTCACTAGAGGTTCTTCATGTCATTTCTCCCAAACCCGAGGCCCTTCCAATGCCCCCATGGTTCTTAGATGACTTATCTGAGGATTCACCCCCCAATCCCCCCAACTCTCCCACTCATTCCCCTATGGAAATTTTACACCCAACTACCACGGGTACTCCTCAATACTTCAACATTTGGTTTATGTCAAGTGAACCATCATCATCTCCTTGCGTTGTTCCCCCTGCTTCTTCATTGCCAGGAGGCAACCACATGACAACAGTCACTGATATCACTCTTCATGACCCCTTGTATTCATGTCACCTCCACTGTGACGAGGAAATACTTGAAGAGTTAAACAACCTCAACTACCCATGGGATGCGCTACACCATCGCGCACTCTTCTTCCCACAGGAAGCCTCCACACCTCCTAACAAACACCCCATCTACGCAGTCAAAACCAAAGATTTTATCCCCTCAGGGCCTATCGACTGGTTCAAGAACCCCATTCCTACCCCTGATGCTTTTGAAGAAGGCAACATGGCCAACATTTCCCCGACCATTAAGATCGACATTTCCATAAAAAATGGCATCGTCGAGGAAATCACCATTGGAGTTGCTTGCACTCCTCAGGAAATCACCGCCTATAAAGCCCTCTTCCAGGAATATTGAGATATTTTTTCCTGGTCATACACAGAAATTCCTGGCCTCGATCCCTCTATCATTGAACATCGCATCGACACCTGGCCCGACATTACACCAGTTCGTCAAAAATAACGACCACTACACCCATCCAAAGCAATGGCCATCAAAGCCGAAATTGACAAATTACGTGTTGTCGGGTTCATTTACCCCATCGCCTATACATCATGGGTTTCCAACCCTATACCCGTTAACAAAAAACAGGGCACTATCCACGTCTGCACGGACTTTCGCGATCTCAATCACACATGTCCCAAAGACAACTTTCCAACGCCTTTCATCGATCAAATTATCGATGACTGCGCAAGCCACGAGGCTCTATCCTTCATGGACGGATTCTCTGGTTATAATCAAATTCAAATTCACCCAGCCAATCAATATAAAACTGCATTCACTACCCCTTGGGGTACTTTTTCATATCGTGTCATGTCTTTTGGCTTAAAAAATGCTGGCGCAACTTTCCAACGGGCTATGACATACATATTTCATGATCTGGCTCATATCATCCTCACATACTTGGACAACCTCACAGCTCGATCCAAGAAATGCACCCAACATCTTGATGATTTGCGAATCATCTTCCAACGGTGTCGTCAGTACAACATCCGCTTGAATCCCCTCAAGTGTGTTTTCTGTGTCACCGCAGGGCGCTTCTCGGATTTATCATTTCCCAAAGCAGTATTACCATGGACCCCCTCAAAGTCCAAGCTATCACCGAAATTCCACCTCCCCAGAATTTACGTCAACTTCATAGCCTACAAGGCAAAGCTAACTTTCTACGGCGATTTGTCCCAGACTATGCCATACGCGCACATAGTTTCCTTCGCTTACTAAGTCACGACATCCCATTTCACTGGGATGACCATGCCCAACAGTCATTTGACGATCTTAAAATTGCGCTCTCCAACACCCCTTTAATTAGTGCACCTGACTACAATCGCGACTATATGCTCTACGTATCAGCATCAGTTGTGTCAGTAGCAGGAGTTCTCATCCAGCTAGGTGATGAAT
Source organism: Picea engelmannii (assembly GCA_009831015.1). Lineage (NCBI taxonomy): Eukaryota > Viridiplantae > Streptophyta > Pinopsida > Pinales > Pinaceae > Picea > Picea engelmannii. Next base: position 181,869 of record ML783939.1, on the reverse strand, counting down.
ATCATGAGCATGTCATTTATTACGTTAGTAAAAACCTCTCAGGGCCACCCTTGAAGTATAAACACAAAGAGAAACTTGCTCTTCCAGTCGTCCTCGCAGTCTAGAAACTGTGCCACTACATTCTTCTTCGCACGACCAAGGTTGTACCAGATTCCAACCCTATGCAATACTTGCTCAGTCGTCAACAAATTAATGGAAAATTTTCTCGATGGATCGTTATCCTTCAGGAGTACAATCTTGAATTCTCAACACCCAAGAGCAAGAAATCCATCGTTCTCACCGAACTTGTCACGACCCTCCCCTCTAACACCACCAATGCCCCTGTCAATACCGACGAACATCTCTTTTACATCACTTCGGATAATCCTTGGTACGGATACCTTCTCGTCTGCCTTCGAACTCAAAAGTTCGGTAACCACCTTTCACGAGATGATCGTCGTCGTATTCGCCATCAGGCCCCCCGCTACCTCCTCATCAGACACATCCTATACCGACGGGTAATCGACACCATTCTTCATCGATGCCTGACCATTGACGAGGTCGATAGAGTCTTGAACGACTGCCAAAGCGGCGCATGTGGGGGCCATCTTTCGGGAATATCCACTGCTCAAAAGATTATCCGAGCAGGGTACTTTTGGCCTACCTTGTTTCATGATTGCATTCACGCCGTGAAACGATGTGAGCAGTGTCAGCTTTACGCCAACAAAGCCCAAGCACCACCTGGTCTTTTTCATCCAGTCATCACTGCCGACCCTTTCTATAAATGGGGCATCAACTTCATGACGTGTAATCCCCCCTCCAGCAATGGTCACAAATACATTGTTGTCGCAGTCGATTACTTCACCAAATGGGCCGAAGCTATGCCCACCTTCAATAACACTGCTGACATTGCAACGCGTTTTTTCTTTAACCATGTCATATCTCACTTTGGAGTACCACTCCAACTTGTTTCCGATCACGGGAAACACTTCAAGAATGAGATCTTCGTCGAACTCTCATCTCGGTTAGGATTCTCTCACGAGTTTGCCTCACCACATTACCCTCGGTCTAACGGACAGGTCGAAGCAATTAACAAGGTCCTCAAGACCATGTTACAACACATGGTTAATACACATAAGACCAATTGGCATCACATGTTATTTTCTGCGCTATGGGCTTACCGTACGGCTGTGAAAACAGCTACTGGTTTCACACCATTTCATCTAGTCCATGGGGTTGAGGCCACTCTTCCCATCGAGTGCAAAATTCCCACCCTACGCACCGCAATTGATCTATTACCTGACAATACTCCAACGGAGCAGCGCTTTCTGAACTTAGAGTCTCTGGATGAAGATCGTCGATCTTCATTACAGAACAATGAGGCAGCTAAAAAACGATCAAAGGCTACCTTTGATCGACATGTCAACCTTCACTCATTTCGCGAAGGTAACCTTTTCCTGGCTTACGATATCGCTCACGATACCTTTGTCCATGGAAAATTCGAGTCACTATGGCATGGCCCATACATTATCCAACATTGCCTCACCAAAGTCGCATACATCCTAGCCCCCCCCGAAGGCCTCTCTCTCAAAGAACCCGTCAACGAGTTGTATTTAAAGAAATTTTATGCTTAAACGTAGTCATTCTACTTTAGATTATTTCTTTTATAGTGTTTTTAATCTTTTTTTCCATCCCTCACGTCTAAACTCTCATTTGTGCTATTTAAAGATGCTCCTTTCACTGGCCTATCACATCGGTTACGCCGACGGCGCCAGCCGTTGGACACAAAATCTTGCTTCAGCCGCTTGGGCTCTCTACACCCCCTCACATGAAATGCTCCATTCGAGCGGCATATGTTTGGGTTCAGTGACCAATGACCAAGCTGAATACACTGCCACCATTGGCCTCCTGGCCGATGCCCATAATCATAGTATTCGTCACCTTAGCATCTTTCTCGAATCTCAACTAGTCGTTCTCCAGCTCAACAATGTGTACCATGTACACGATCCTTGCCTCTTTCGCAAATACCTTCAGATTAGACTATTACCTCGACATTTTGATTCCATTACATTTACGCATATTCCAAGACAATTGAATCAAATTACAGATAACCTAGCTAATATTGTGTTAGACTGGCATATATTACATCAAGTTACCTCTACACATACATAAACATATCAACAACCTGTCATAGCATATAGATTAGACATCATCAATACATTAACAAACCACATGTAAACATCACATAGATCTCAAAATGTATACTCATGTATATATCGAAAGGTCCACAATGCCATCCAAATGTTCACATACAAAAATACAAGTATCCACAGGCCAGTAAAGAACCTCGGTACAAAATCGGCTCACTAGCCTATATACAAAAAATACATCAATGCATAGAGCACCACTCAAGGTGCCTCTAGAGCCCCACCACCTGCCCCTCTCTTAGGCGGTTGTTGCCCACCCCCTACTAGTCCCTCCTGCCCTGGAGGTACTCATCCGATCATCACAGCACCAGCTACTACTGCCCATCGTACTACAGCAAGCCATGGCAGTGGAATCCCCACACACTACTCCAGGATGCCCTCATCCTGGATGCACGACCACATGCCCTCAGCCACGTCCTGTAACACCACCTCCAGGCGATGGTGTATGTCCTCAAAGTTAACTCCGATAGTCGTCGGAGGAGCATGTGATGGCCCAGCACCAGGGTCATCAAACCGACGTCTCCTCGCTGTCCTCTCCGGATCAACTGGCCATGTTGCGGCATCCTCACGCCGTCGTCTCTCTCCCCGCGGTGGTCTCTCTGGCTTCTGACAAGATGGCGCTCTCCACAACTCCACCTCACACCCACGAGGTGCCACATCTGCACATACAAAACAAGTAGTAGATAGTATCAGCATCTATATCATATACACATGTCATGCTATCTCAAACAAAAAACATATATATCAACATCATCAACATACCTCGATGGTCAAAAACCTCCCCTGGAGGCAACACCATGTCCAGATCCTCCCGGAAGTCAACCCCGGCATAGGGGTACTATAATATCACCTACGACATCTGCCACCACACCTGCGTTGCCTCAGCAGTAAAGAAGTGGCCACCCTTGCCACCACCATGGTGAAGCAAAACAGTCGACCACCGCTTTAGTCGCGGCTCTCACGCCCCAAGGGCACCCAATAAAATCCTAAGGCGCAACATAGGCACCCTCTCCATAAACCAGGCCACCAGGATGGACCCGAAGGCAAACTCTCTAGTATCCGTGCACCGACAGTGGTCCAGCTGCCCCACCATCCTGGCATGCAGCATAAGCCCCCAGGCGAAGTACTCACCGACCAAAACTCTCTCCATCACCATCAACTAGCCACCATTGATCCGCTGCATCGCCAGCGACCCATAAACTCTCACAATCATCGCTTCTATGCAGCGATGCACCAAGGCATCCATCGCCCCAATGCTCACGACAGTGCCAGACATAAAGTGTGGCCCCAAACAGTATCTCCGGCCAACTGTCGCTAACGCCAGATCCCTCGGTAATACCAGCTCCGTCGATAGGGGCGTTCCCTGAAATGGGAGCCCAGTCAAAAAGTATACATCCTCCACCACAGTGAAGGCAATCTGCTCTCCCCGCACTATGACGCAATGCAGGTCCGGACTCCACATCCAGATAAGAAACTGCAGGAGATACTCTTGCGCCTGTATCAATGGGCACTCAAAGAACTTCAGTAGCCCACAAGCTTCCAAATTCGCACGTACACCTGGCTCCTCAATAGCCACAACGTCTCGCAGCTGAGACCAATCCCGCTCTCGCCAACCAACCGGCATCATGCACAAAGCTCACCTGCAACCACATAAAACAGTCCTAAGTCAGCCACATGGACAATCAACAACATCAAAAAGATAAGTTTTACACCCGTCAACCTTGCCTCCAAGGCGTGGTTGTTTAACCCATAGGCGCACACACGTGCGCGCCTGTTCACCCCACAGGTGTGCACATGTGCGCGCCTGTTCACTACACAGGAATGCTCTCGGCCGCGCCTGTTCACTACACAGGCGCGCTCTCAGGCGCACGTGTTCACTACATAGGCGCGCTCTCAAGCGCGCCTGTTCACTCTACAGGCGCGCACATGTGCGTGCGTGTTCAACCGACAGACACGCACATAGTGCGCACCCTCTACCCCTTTACCAACGCTCCCATGCATGCCTATTTGGTGGGTAGGCACGCACATGTGCGTGCCTACTTCTCGATCGCCCATGCACCTGGGGCCCACACTCATCAAACCCTCTGTACAGCCCTCCATACAGCCCCTGCCCAAAAAATGAAACCCTAATTCTATGCAGGATGATCAAACCACTAACCTGAAGCTTGTTGGTCCTTGATCGGATGCCTCGTCCTCCTAGAATATCCAAATCTCCTCTGAATGCTTCTCGTCCAGTCACTATAGCAACAAGTACAAATGAGGTGGCAATGTGGGCCCTACAGCTATATATAGGCCTTTTTGCCAAACTTCCACTCACCATTCCGGGAGCTCCAAACATCCATTTCTTGATCCATCTTCAACCACGGGATCAGCATCCCGTCATCTACATCACGACAGTCCCTAGGCCTCTTTTCATCCTGAGCCCCTGGGATGCCATTTGTCATACCCTAATAAGGTACACATGCGCATATTCAAAATTATCCAATACATGCTCATATATTTGATTCTCTGCAGATATTGTTCACGTCGGGTATTTGGTTTTCACGTGTACAGGTACTTGGTCATCATACATCAACACAACCCCTTCAGGTATATACTCATCATTGGCATGTAGTCATTCCCTCTAAATCTCACTTACATTTCCAGTCACAGCCTCTAACATTTGCCTCTAGGATCCCCATTTCCGGATCTGCAGTACCAACACCTCCATTTGCATCTTCGGTATTGTTACCTGGTAGCACTCTTACCCACATGAGTTGTCCCATTCAAAGCACCCTTTTGCGCTTTTGACACTCATGTTATTTTTCAAAAACCCTTTAGAGATGGGAGTCCCGATAGTCTTACATCATGTCGTGAATCAGCCACATACTCCTTCTCCTCATTTTGCTAGCTTTCCCAATGGACTCCCAGATTATCTCTTCACGGTTCTATTTTTGGACTGCACCTCCACAGTATCATGAACCCTCCATTTCATCCACAATCCATTTGCCCATCTGCAAATTTCCCTTCATTTCACCTACCTCATACAGAAACCCACCCATGGGGCCCCCACCCTCCATCAGTTCTCCAAGAAAATTATTCCCTACCCGGGCCAACCATATCACATTGGGGCACCCGTTTATGTATTTGTACACTTATCCCAAATTATTCTTTATTTATTGTACAAACGCCTTTGTTTCCAGTGGTTACATTACCTTTTTGTCATCACCTTTGGCGACCTTCTTCCCTTTTTTGGCCAAAAGCAACCCATGTCACCCTTGGTTGGGGCACTACTTATCATCCACCCTTGACGACATCGTCCATATCTTCAGAGTAACCCACAGGCCACTTACCTCTTCCCTCTGAGTATTGTTCACCTTATCCCGCCTCTGGCACAACTTATCCCCTGTCTTGTTATCCCCCTGACACTCGACCTCATTGAACGGTTGCGGCCACTTTTATCTCAAATATACTCAAACCAAGGGCAGTCTTGAGTCTTCCTACATCTTGACTTCATCCATGTACCTCCTCCACTTCCTAACCTCACCTAGTAGATTTCACGAAGCCATTTGCTTCTTGGAGTCGCGTCCCCCTTTTTGTCGACATCATCATAGTTTTCCAGAAGGGCGATAGTATCTTGATTCTCATTACCCATCTAATGAGAGATCTCGGAAGGCACAGGGAGAAACACAATTGCTCCCTGCTGTCGTTGGCCCCCATAACATTCGACGTCAACACTTTCTCATGTTACGGTGGGTCTTACTTTGTGACTAGTGCAGTTTGTTCTTTTACTTGACGAAGACCTCTGAACTTGGCTGGGCTATCAATGCCCACAGAATCCGTGATACTTCTTACAGTTGTCACTGCCTACTATTTAGAGTATGTTCATCCACAGAATTGTCTTCTGCCTTTATCATGACCGCCCCCAAGGGCCCTGCAGTTGTCTACATCAACACTTCATTCCTCTTTGTGAGTTACATGACACGAGCATGGGGCATGCCCGCCTCATTTGTACACAGTTTGTTTTTTACCCACCTCATTAAGGTTGGGTTCTACCGGTTCCTTTTTCCCTCCAACAGATCACTCTGGATGATCCCACTATTGCTCTCTCTTATAACAACACTCTCAGTAGAAGAAACATTGATGGATTTTGGCTATATGTATGCTCCTAACCTCATCCATCAGGGGGCATCTGTTATCACTGAAATTTCGTCCACAAATGGTTACAAGAATTCAGCATCGTCACACAGTTATGAAGTCATCCATGGACCTGAATTAACACAAAAGCATTCATAAAGAGTCAAAAACTATACAAAATAGTGAAAAATTGAAGGGCGTTATGAAGACACTAGGCACGCCCACACATGTGCGAAACAGAAACGCACGATTCGCGCACGATGAGCAACTGTTGTCGCAAAAAGCCGTGCACCTGAGAAACGGCGCATTTATGAGAGTGGTCGGCCTCCCACCCACTTCTAGTTCATCTTTCGAGCTAATTTGACACTCAAATATGGACTGGATTCGACTAGATGGCTAGTCAAAGACCTAGAAATGCCCTAATTAGCCTATTTACACACTACAAACTAGTTGAACAATAGCTCAAAGGAATGCTATAAAAAGGCCATGGATACACTTCATTTTTCAAGGAATTTCATAGAAAAGTTATGCTGCCACTATTCTCTTGAGGACTCTTCTATCCTTGCCAAGAGTATACTTGCATCATTGCTTTGGGGCAATCCATCTCACCCCTTGAGTGGATTAGCAAAGAATTCTTTCACCATTTTCATTTTCATTTCCAAAGTTGTAAGAAGAGCTTACTTGTGGGGGTCCAAGAGCCCTCCCTTGGAGGAAGAACAGACTCATAGTCCCCTTGTTTCTCGGTGTTTTCTTTCACTAATATCAGCCTTATCATTGGTGACATGGGTCTCATTGTTCTTTTTGTCTCTATGTCCCTATGCTTATAAATTTAGTTGTTGTTTTATTTCTTAGTTTAATTCTTAAGTTGTTGTTTTATATTTCTTTTTCTAACCCTTTTCCTTGCAGTTGTCCTACTCAGCAAACCCAACTGAGCTTGCAAGCACCTCTAGTTTTCTCACTAAGGTGATGAAAGAGGCGCAACACCCCTCACTCCCGGGTCCCATGCCTCGGAAGTTGCTTTACTCATTGATTTTGAGAACTAGTGTTTTGCTTAGATTGAAGCAAAAAAACATTGTTGGATTAAGGGGTCCAATTTTTGACACTGTGCCTCGGGAGCAGATGGAAAATATAGTCACCTAGTCCACGCATAAACAATATTGCAGCATCTCACGGAACTCAAAAATGTTTCTCCGTTAGGTTTTTATGCCCTTAGGAGCAATTGGCCAAGAGTCCCCGAAATGATTTGGGATGCGACTTGCAACTGGGCATATAATGAATATCGAGACTCAAATTGAGGAATCGTCGACTCCAATGGATTCCTAGGATAGGATTTCATCTAGAGCACCCCTCACTCATGGGTGCCATGCCTCAGAAGTTTATTTAATCATTGATTTTGAGAACTAGAGTTTTTCTCAGTTTGAAGCAATGCAACATTTGGATTAATAGTCCAATTTATGAAACCATGCCTTATGAGTGGATGGATAATTTGGTCACCTAGTCCATGCCTAAACAAGCTTGCATCATCTCACGGAACTCAAAAATGTTGCTCCGTTAGTCTTTTATGTCCTGAGCAGGAATTGGCCAAGAGTCCCTGAAATGGTTTGGGATGCGACTTGCAACTGGGAATAAAACAAAAATCGAGTCTCGGATTGAGGAATCGTTGTCTCTGTTGGATTCCTGGCATAGAATTTTATCTATAGTACCCCTCACTCTCGGTTCCAACCCCTCGAAAGTTTTTTTTTTCATCGATTTCGATAACTAGTGCTTTGCTCAATAAGAAGCAATGCAACATTTGGATTTAGGGGTCCAATTTACAAAACCATGCTTCGGGAGAAGATGGAAAATGTGGTCACCTATTCCATGCCTAAACAAGCATGCGGAATCTCATGGAGCTCAAAAATGTTGCTTCATTAGGCTTTTATGCCCCGAGGACGAATTGCCAAGAGTCCCCGAAATGGTTTGGGATGTGACTTGCAACTAGGCATAAAACGAAAATCGAGACTCAGATTGAGGAACCGTCGACTACGATGGATTCCTAGTATAGGATTTAAAATAGAACACCCCTCACTCCCAGGTGCCATGGATCGGAAGTTGCTTTACTCATTGATTTCGAGAACTAGTGTTTTTCTCAGATTGAAGCAAAAAAACATTGTAGGATTAAGGGGTCCAATTTACATAAACGTGCCTCAAGAGTGGATGGAAAATATAGTCACCTAGTCCACACCTAAACAATATTGCAGCATCTCACGGAACTCAAAAATGTTGCTCCGTTAGGTTTTTATGCCCTTAGGAGCAATTGGCCAAGAGTCCCTGAAATGGTTTGGGATGCGACTTGCAACTTGGCATATAATGAATATCGAGACTCGGATTGAGGAATCATTGACTCCGATGGATTCTTGGGATAGGATTTCATCTAGAGAACCCCTCACTCATGGGTTCCATGCCTCGAAAGTTGCTTTAATCATTGATTTCGAGAACTAGTGTTTTTCTCAGTTTGAAGCAATGCAACATTTGGATTAAGGATCCAATTTACGAAACCATGCCTCAGGAGAGGATGGATAATTTGGTTACCTATTCCATGCCTAAACAAGCTTGCAACATCTCATGGAACTCAAAAATGTTGCTCTGTTAGTCTTTTATGCCCTGAGCGGGAATTGGCCAAGAGTCCCCGAAATGGTTTGGGATGCGACTTGCAACTGGGCATAAAAAAAAAACCGAGTGTCGGATTGAGGAACCATCATCTCTATTGGATTCCTGGCATAGAATTTTATCTAGAGAACCCCTCACTCCCAGTTCCAACCTCTCGAAAGTTTTTTTTTTTCATCGATTTCGATAACTAGTGCTATGCTCAGTAAGAAGCAATGCAACATTTGGATTTAGGGGTCCAATTTACAAAACCATGCCTCATGAGCGGATGGACAATGTGGTCAACTATTCCATGCCTAAAAAATCATGTGGAATCTCATGGAGCTAAAATATTCTACTCTGTTAGGATTTTATGCCCCGAGGAGGAATTGCCAAGAGTCCCCGAAATGGTTTGGGATGCAACTTGCAACTGGGAATAAAACAAAAAATGAGACTCGGATTGAGGAACCATTAAATCTGATGGATTCATGGGATATTATTTCAGGTAGAGAACCCCTCACTCCCGGGTGCCATGCCTCAGAAGTTGCTTTACTCATTGATTTCAAGAACTAGTGTTTTGCTCAATTTGAAGCAATAAAACATTGTTGGATTAAGGGGTCCAATTTATGAAACTATGCCTTGGGAGAGGATGGAAAATATAGTCACCTAGTCCATGCCTAAAAAATCTTGCAGCATCTCACGAAACTCAAAAATTCTGCTCCGTTAGGTTTTTATGCCCTCAGGAGAAATTGGCCAAGAGCCCCCGAAATGGTTTGGGATGCGACTTTCAACTAGATATATAATGAATATCGAGACTCGGATTGAGGAAACATCGAATCCAATGGATTCCTGGGATAGGATTTCATCTAGAGCACCCCTCACTCACGGGTGCCATGCATCAAAAGTTTCTTTAATCATTGATTTCGAGAACTAGTGTTTTTCTCAATTTGAAGCAATGCAGCATTTGGAATAAGGGTCCAATTTACGAAACCATGCCTCGAGAGCAGATGGATAATTTGGTCACCTATTCCATGCCTAAACAAGCTTGCAACATCTCACAGAACTCAAAAATGTTTCTATGTTAGTCTTTTATGCCCTGAGTGGGAATTGGCCAAGAGTCCCCGAAATGGTTTGGGATGTGACTTGCAACTGGGCATAAAACAAAAATCGAGTCTCGTATTGAGGAACCATCGTCTATGTTGGATTCCTAGCATAGGATTTCAGCTAGAGCACCCCTCACTCCCGGTTCCAACCCCTCGGAAGTTGTTTTTTTCATCGATTTTGATAACTAGTGCTTTGCTCAGTAAGCAATGCAACTTTTGGATTTAGGGGTCCAATTTACAAAACCATGCCTCAGGAGTGGATGGAAAATGTGGTCACCTAGTCCATGCCTAAAAAAGCATGCAGAATCTCATGGAGCTCAAAAATGTTACTTCGTTAGGATTTTATGCCCCGGGGAGGAATTGCCAAGAGTCCCCGAAATGGTTTGGGATGTGACTTACAACTGGCATTAAAACAAAAAATGAGATTCGGATTGAGGAACTGTCGATTCCGATGTATTCTAGGGATAGGATTTCAGCTAGAGCACCCCTCACTCCTGCGTGCCAAGCCCTCAGAAGTAGTGGACAATTCTGATGTGGACAATTTTGCATGGAGGCATTTCTCCCGGACCTCTTCATGAAAGATTGTGAATCTATGGTGCATGTACAAATATGTGAGATGTGGGTTTATGATAATATTTTAAATTTTCCAATAAGATTCTCCATTGACCTTGTGTAAACCATTCCATTTGGTGTTTGTTGCACTAAGTGTATAGAACAATGTTGGAGAATTATAAGACGTAAGTTAGGTATGAGCTATTTGTTACCTCTTTATTACCTTTTATTTTAATTGTATCCATATTTTGTATTGATCAAATGATGAATTAACCCGAAACTGATGCCATTAGACACAAACTCAATCCTAAGGCCAACTAAGGAGAAACAACAACACACGCTAATTAATCTAGGAGTCAAGCATGCAAACAAACCTTCTCACAAAGAAGCACTAGTTGGTGATGGAATCCAACATCGCAGAATCGATGTGCGAAGGGGTTGAGTTTCGACGGGTGGGAAAGTTACATTGACAACCTGCTTAACGAACTAACACCCTGGTGCAAGTTACCCGAGCAATGGGCAACCCTCTAAGGAGTCCGAGTGAGTCTAGCCAACGTCGATCCCAGGTACAACACCACCTTCCTTGTGCTGTCACCTTGTGTAGGAAGTCTAAAATATTCTGGCCTCTATGGTACCAAATAATATACCAAAGAAAAGGGGGGAAAGTTGACAGTTGACACCAAGACCAACAAAGCAAGGTTGATTACTCTGAGGGCCCCAATGTGACCTCATGATTGACCCTTGTGTTAGAAGGGCTTCCCAAAGTCAATGATATAACAACTGGAATTCACTCCCTAACTCAAGGTTTTATGTTTGTTTAGCATCTTTGGAAATTTATTCTCACAATCCTATTCCAAATCTCTACACCTAAGCTAAGATGGGTTTGAAGAGCCCTAGAAAAGTTTCTAGATAAATTTTAATTAGCACTTGATTTTAGGTTGTTGTTACTCAAAGGAGTGGTCGTGAAACTGATGGTGTTATGGCTCGACTCTTTAAACCATGCAAGAGGAAAATGAAATGCAATAAATTCAACTTCGATGAAAACTAGCTATGGAAAGGAGCAAGAGGTTTTAAGAAAAGAAATAATTTTTTGATAGATTACTATGTGTGCAGTACTTCAAAATGACCCAAATTTTTAAAATATCATGCAAATGTCATAGTTCACTTAGTACACCTATACAACATTGAATCAAATGTCATCATTTCTAACATAGTAAACTTTTATGATTATAGAGACCACCATACACATCTTGAATACTCATAAGGATCATGGAGGCTGCACCTTGTTGATACAACATCCATGCAACATACATCCCACATTTTCATGCAACTTCGTCCATTCCTACATTATGCATCATCCAACTTCCATTGCTTGAAGAGGTGGAAGAAATAGAAGGGGATGAAGATTATAGACCAAAAGACTCCAAATGGGGATGTGTGGTTCAATCCTAAATGGACCAATAATAAACAAGGTTCTCTTTAATGGTTTTTTTTATTATTTATGTTCAATTTTAGTGCTCTAAGCTACAATTTTACAGGGTTTAAGGCCTTCAACAAAACCTCCTTTGCAAGTTTGGCCAAAATCCTATTATTTTTCCTTAGAAAGTTTTATGCATGCAAAGATAAGAATGTAGTGAGGGGAAGTTCATATCTTTTCACTTTTCACTTTGCATCTACAAGCAAAAGGATAAGGAAAAAGGGTGACATGATGTAAAGGCTACGGGGAAGCCAGATGCACATAGCAGAAATCACATAAAAAGTAAGGGGCTATGTTAAGTGCAAAGGAAAGTGAAGTGGAGTGTTGATGTCGAACTATATACCATTGTGTATGAAAAGGTATAGACTATGGGGTTTGAAAGCAAAGAGGCATGCCCTCCACACTTCACATTAGTACTATTGTGGGGCAACAATAAGCTTGGTGACTAGGAGGAAGTACAACTACACCCTCTGCAATTTGGTTGAGTGAAAACTAACTATGGATGTACATATATGGATGTGGCTCAATCCAAGTCATATACATGCCAAGTACATCGTCTAAAGTAAGGTACAAGTGACTCAACATAAGTATCAATTCAGGGGCATGTACACAATTCCAATACAATATAAGAAGTGATTCATTTCAAATGTAAATTCCATTAGTTGGACCACATTAAGCATCATCTTCAAAATTCAAAATAATTCATAGAATCCATATAATTTTTCAATTTTAGGTATGGGAGGGTTATCATTTTCCCCTATTATATGTGCCAATACCTAGGGAAGGCAAGGAGACTAGCTTTGTCACCTCTCTTGGTGCTTACAAATAACACAATCATCATGGATGTTAGAATCTGAATGGATGTGCTCATTTTACCATAGACAATATTCTATTCTCGTCAGGTTTACACGTGGAGTTAAATACCTACCGCAACTACCATAATATCAACAAATCTCACCCATTGTGATCAAGTTCAACCTAGAGGCTTTGGATGAATGAACACTCAACAACAAAAGAAGCAGTGATGGCATGGATCAAAATGAATTTGATTGTCAATCTAAACTCTAGCATGACGTTCCCAATGTCTAGAATTCACTAGATCTATCATCTAATTTTATGTTAGCACATGACACTATGACCATGTAAATTTGAAATTCTCAATGCACAATAAAATTTGGACATTATCATATCTCCATTGTTCTAGATAGTAGAAAGTAAATCTATATATTGTTATGATGTAAATGTGAGTTGTTATAGTTTGATGGAGTTGAGTTATGATGTGAGTTGATGTTATGATCCATTATGATATGAAATTGTGTATCTGATTTCATTTATATCATGCATTGTATTTTTGGGATCTTGAATGAAATGGATTTCTTATATGTGGGGCCTCATTTCTTATCTTGAAACCCTCTAGCCCATGTTTCAAGTTCAGTGGATTTTTCTTGTTTTGTTTACCAGTCCAAACCATTAGTACTATATGAAGAGGACAATCAGATCATCTCACCAAACACATCAGACTTGATTCCAAAGACAGGCAAACCATTCGAAAGGTATAATATTATGTTGGTTGAGGAGGAATAAAAAGATTAAACCATGCCAACTAGAAATCCAAGGACAATTGCTTCAAGCTAGCAAATGATTTACAAAAGACTGACTCAAAAAGAGTTTCAATATTTGACAAACAAGATGATGGATGGTCAATCTATCCAATATCAACTAATTGAGTGATCAACAACATTGACCAACATCAACCATCAATCATTGGACATTGATTGGAAGACAAAAAAGGACAAGCCAAAACAAACCTATCTAATATTGAAATGGTGCTTACTAATAACTTACAGACATTATCTTGTATAAATAGAAAACATGAACACTAAATCATTGGTTTAGAAGTAGAAATAGATAAAGCTTAGGAGTTTAAGATTGAAATATTTAGGTAGCAAGGAAGATTGTTCTTTTTTTTTATCATTCCTTTGAGAAGTCAGTCAGCAAGGCTGAGGGAAGTAAGGCTTTGTACTTTGTACTTTATCCTTATATAGCAATAATACACATCTATTGTTTTTCTGTGTTGTTTTGTATATGATGTTTTGTATATGCTATCCATCGAACTCTATTGGTAGATGTGAGTGGTGTATCTCAATTATAGCGCACACATACTTAATGAAAATGTAGTCTACCTTGCATTAGACAAATCATTGTGACCGTTAACCTACTGCCAAATATGGTTAAATGAGTTGTACTTGATGTTGATTCCAGGTACCAAAGGCCAATACTATTAAAATAGTGCCTACTTTTCTTAATTGGCATACCCAAGCAAGGTACAAAAGTGCATGAAGTTACTACGAAATTATCAACTATACATTGTTCTCACCAATGCCTTTTCCTGTTTAAATGCCTCTCAGAATTAAGATGAATTATGCTTCATTGACCAGTCAAGTTTTCCTATTAAGATTACCTTGCAAAACTTATTTATGGACAGTATATATATTGAGTTGAAATCAACTACAATGCTTTGCTCCATTCATGATCACTCATGAAGAATATTTTAGAAAAATAAAATTTCATGAGCTATACCATTGATACACTACTATTTGCATTCAACTCTAACATCCAAGAAAACATGTATTTATATGAAAAAAAAGCCTATAATTATCCCTCCAAAACTATGCTCCTTTGAAGTATATTAAAGACAGAACTATCACAAGGACTATAACCATTTAGTGAATTCAAATTTTCTCAGCAAAAATCGAGAAGCAAATCAGAGCTAGCGTAAGTATCATTTCTCAAAGCAGAATTAATTGGGAAAATAAGGATCTGCATATCTATTTCTCGAGATGATAGATTGTGCCTTTCGAGGGACATTCAACTTATCCTAGAAGGGTCACAAGAAAAATGTGAGTAAATCTAAAAAAAGAGCGAGGCATTTCTGGTCATGGAAATATACCTTTCCTTCTGTCATTGCAAAGGCTAAGGTGCTCAGCCTCTTTCTCCTCTTTCCATGCCCTCTTTCTCCTATGTTCGCACCCTCTTTCTCTTGGTTTGTCTGTGCCTTAGTATTTATCCTCTAATCTCGGTGGCTTCTTTCTCCATCTATGGTCAGTATGTTGTCACAGGGGTATGACCAATCCTCTGTACTGTTGCGGGGATATGGATCAACATATGGGCACGGGGATATGCATCAACATATGGCCGATGTGCAGGGATGTGGAGGTATGAATCAACATATGGGCATGGCCGTGGGGATATGCATCAACATATGGGATTCGTTTTTGTTAAAATGTTTTAGGTTTTGTTTTTTATTTATTTTTTAATTCATATATTTATAATATATAAATTATATATATAATATATAATATATATATGTGTGTGTGTGTGTGTGTGTGTGTGTGTGTGTGTGTGTGTGTGTGTGTGTGTCTTATAACATGTGTTTTCTCCTAAGAGGTCACAAGTTCAAATCTAGAGGGGGTTAGGGTATGTATACCTCCATAGACTTTACAAGTCAAATCACTGGGCAGAGGGGATCCCTTGTCCCACAAACAATGAGGTCTCATACAACAATTTGGTGTTTATCTTGTTATTAGAGCTAAATTTGAACAGGGATTTCGTTTATCTTGTTGATATTGACATCCTTTTGTATGAGATGGTCAATGACAATGGTTAGTGCGATTTAGAAGGAAGATTGAAAGCATTATGGGTTAAAAACAATTGACCAATGTATTGTCATATAAGTTGCATATCAATATAAATTTAATTGATTTACCAAAAGAATGAATTTATGTATTTGCAAAAACGTTTTTATAAATATTTTTATTCACCAAATTTCATCTCATTTTTTAAATATCTCTGCCTTTCATTAATCTTGGTGTACAGGATAACAATCACAAACTAAACCCAATTAACACCCAAATTTATGTTGTTACCACTTATTAGTAATAGGTTTGTGTGCAAAGTGACCAAACACTCTTATAATAATCAGAGCAGGTTAGTGATTTTTGAGTTTTTGCATGGAGGAGCCATCTGTCTATCTCACCGGGAGTCATCCGTCAATCTGTTGCATGGAGAAGTCGTTCGTCAAACTCTGATTCCTTGTGTGTGGAGGAGGTCACATCTTCAAGTTGTTGAAGAGTTTTGAAGGGGGTGCACTACATTGAAGGATCGTTGTTACTGTTAAGATGTTGAAGAATTTGATGTTCGCCAGAATTGCACAAGAGAGAAAGTCACCTCTGCGGATTTGATTATTGAATCTATGCCACCATTCGCAACGAATTTCTTGCAAAATGTCACATATTCTGACTGTCAAAGCTTAAGGGAGGGCACATATCGTTGTTGTTACCACCAATAGACCCTGAAAACTATTGTCAAGAATCATTCATTGTCTTCTCTGGTGGTCACGTTCTAGCCAGATCGCAGAATATTTGTTGTACCAGATCGTCAAAGATTCGTTGTTAGGAAAGAGGAATAGGAGCTTGTCGTCATCTATTGTAAGATTAAGATTTTATCACATGATCGCGAACCTTCAATGAGTGCTAACCACTTGTGAATTTGAAGGAGCGTAAATTTGGGTCATAATACACCACCTAACTCCATCATCCCTCAACAACATCGTGGGCCAAAATCAACGAACATCACATCATTATCTATTTATGACATCCTGAAAGATAATAATATCTCCATACACAACCAAGACAAGTGAATCACATCTATCAAATTCATAAAGATATAAATATCCACAAGTCACATACATCATAAAATACCAATCTCATGGTATAGGTAACAACCCACATAATGTGATGAACAACATATGAAAATGACAATATCTCTCATGAACCTCAAAACCTATGGCAACTAAAACAACATGAACTAGGTCAATTCCATATTTTTGACAACATCTTTATGCAAGAGTAACATCATGGTCAATACCCTCTATCTAATATAATTTAGTAACCTTGGCCCTATAGTGTATAACACTCACATCGGTTGTAAGCTTAGAATTAATCACTAATTCCACAATAGGTTTTGGACCTGTCTCTCTGGCATCCTACCATGAATTATATGCACATGCCTCCTCAATTATAGAAGGATAATCTAGCTTCTCAGTAGAATTTATGAGTGCCACAAGATCAACAAGTAACTCATAAAGACCACCTTCTCTCACCCCTCTAGAAAAAGTCCTCAGACTAGATAAAATACAATCATTGATGGTGCAATTTTGTCCCTCAAATGCAACTCTCCAATGTACATATATCATAAAAAAAACTGAAAGAATATTCTTCTTCAAACCAGGAACCAATAGAAAATCAGTCAATAACATCACCTCATGGCATATATAAGGAAATGGAGCCAACTCCTCTCACAATATAAGTAGCATAATCACCAAGTGTTGGGTATAAATTGCAACAATGGTGTACACAATGTACTAATCTAATGGTTATGAATTAGATCCCGACAAAAATGAAAGTAGAACATGAAAACCATATCCTAAATATGCTTCACAAAGCTTCAAACCCTAGTATATTCATGTGACAAGAAAGAAAACCAAGAAATTACAACAATAGGCATGAACAAATAGTTTGAAATAATGCAAAGAATATCTCCATAACGAATAGAAAGATCAAAGATATCACCTAGGGAGTAGAATTTTTGAATATGTGGCTCCAAAGCCTCCTTCTTGGGAGGGTCTGTGAATTCCTTGATGTGTATATATACCCTCCTTGGTTGAGTGATCAAAACACAAAAAACACTATCAAGAGGAAGGAGTCCTAAAGATATCTAGTGTGGTTTTGGCCGCATGTACCTACTATGGATGGATGGATGGATGGAATGACCTCAAGCCTTTAGTTATAGGAAAAGTATTGGTTAAACACCCTTGACATGGTCATAAAATAGTTGTTAAATATGAAAAAATCAAGGCTAGGAATATCAACTAGAGTTTAGAAATTTCCATTGATAACTACTTTCCCTTTCTGGAAAATGTGGGCTGGGAACAATCAAAATTGTGATTTTTATGGGTTAGTGTAGCTTTTGGGGGTACCTTCCACATGATGACACACATTTTAGGGCTATTATTTGTGCTAGATTTAATGGGTCAAAATTAGGATTTTTCCTAGCAACTTATAGAGGTCTAGTGGAGGTGGGAAGTGAGGTGAAATGGATAGTAAACATGTTGATAATTGTATATTTCAACAAAAACTTGTGGAAATGTCACAATTGCGTAGTTTTTAGGTGATAACATACTTCCCCATGATGTGTGAGGTTAGGAGGAAATTGTATGACCAAAATACATCACAATTTTATTTGAAATTCTCAGAGAGGACCAAGGAGGGAGACAAGTGTCAAAGGAAGGAGGACTACCTGCGGATGAACCATAGAGTACCACCTATCAACAACAAAGTAAAAAGGTGATAGGTGTACAAGATCCCAATAGGGACAAGGTAGGCATATCCATACTCATTAAGAAATCTCATAAAAATGATATAATGGTATGTGTGGCATAAGGGAGCCAAGTGAATGAGACAAAATGGGGTCTCAATATAGTACAACATGGAGATGGAAAATACATGCCAAATTATAATATAGTGATATGAACAATCCTACATATAAATTCCTAGAACAATGGGGTCAGGTCCAACATAGAAGCATCATGACTGCAAATAATATGGATACATAGGAATTGATTCCCTACCCCAAGGGGGAGGCAGAAGGAATAAACCTGAGAAGCCCCGATGAACATGAAACAACCTGAGAATCCCCACTAAATAGGAAAGGGGCTCCAAAGATCTCAAATGAGCCAATAGAATGGAGGCTCATACCAATGGCTCTAAGAATAGTTGAATCAAGCCAATCAAATCTAAGGAATCACATTTGAGGTTGGATCACTGGAGTATATTTGAATCTCAATATTGTGATAATGAGTTGGAGTTGAGCATGTGATCTACTACCAAGTATGATATAAATAAGGACTCTCTCATCATACTAGTCCAAGGAAACCCATCAAGGAGGAGGATGGGGACCAACATACATAGGACTAACCCTTATATTGAAGGTGTTGGCATTGGTAAGGGGAATTACAATGGCACCCAAGAATAGGAATAACTCTAAAGGTTCAACATCCAAACTACAAAAATTGCAGCTATATGTATGGAATCAACCAATGAGGCTGGAACATGTGGGGGGATACATGAAGGGAAACCACTTCTTGAGGACTAATATTGCTAATACATGTCTAAAAAACTAGCACAATCAACTAAATAAACCATTAAGTGTATGAATCTCCATCGTGTCACATAAAGCACATGCGGGTATGATTCTAGGTGTAGTGGTCTGGGTGGCCATATCCTATCAAGAGTTATTAGTGCCCCTAGTCTTCTTATCTTTACCCCCTTTGTCAAATCCTTTCCAACTTTGGTCAGGGACAACTGGAACTATGTGGAAGATATAGGGGTAGTACCCATCGGTTGGACAAGGATCAATACCAAATGAGGAGTTGGAATGTAGGGGCACATAGGAGGGATGGGAATATACAAGTACCATACATGGATCCCCAAATTTGAGTCAATGGGTGTGTCAGTCAAATTTGAGTCCAGAAACCCTCCCATATTGTTAATTCATGTGAATATTCTATACAGGTCAAATTTCAATGCATACATATACAGTTTGAAAACATTTCAACGTTGGCCCCATTCACTTGTCATTGTTGCCCGACTCTAATATTTTTATGGTGTTGATTAAGAAATCAACGAAAAAGAGGGATTTTTAATCATAACTATGACACAGATACATTGTATATACATTAATGTAGAACCTAAAAGAAAAATGAAGAAAGACTGACGAAAACTTAAAACTTGCATCAACCAAATTGTGTACTTTGAAAGAAAATTAGGGTTTATGGTTTGCAAGATGAATTGATGAAGGAATAAAGTGGGTGTGTGAGTGAAATTTGAGTCCAGAAACCCTCCCATATTGTTAAGGCATGCGAATAGTCTATCCAGGTCAAATTTCAATACATACAGATACAGTTTGAAAACATTTCAACGTTGGCCCCATTCACTTGTCACTGTTGCTCGCCTCTAGTATTTTTATGGTGTTGATTAAGTAATCAACGAAAAAGATGGATTTTTCATCACAACTATGACACAAATACATTGTATATAAATTAATGTAGAACCTGAAAGAAAAATGAAGAAAGACTGATGAAAACCTAAAACTTGCCTCAACCAAATTGTGTACTTTGAAAGAAAATTAGGGTTTATGGTTTACATGATGAATTGATGATGGAAGAAAGTGGTGTGTCAGTCAAATTTGACTCCAGAAACTCTCCCATATCGTTAAGGCATGCTAATATTCTATCCATGACAAATTTCAGTGCATACAGAAACTGTTTGAAAAAATTTCAATGTTGGCCCCATTCACTGGTCACTGTTGTCGGTGTCTAGTCCTCATACAATTTTCGTTCCAGCTTGTTCCTTATTATGTGTTCCTCATTCATTTTTCCTTATTCCTCATTCCTTGACCATGTTGTAGTCCCTAAGATCCATTATTTTTGTACAAAACATACTAATGGCATCAAATGTCCCACACAAAGACCAAATTAATATCCGCTACATAAGTCTTTTGTCTTTTTTCAAGGACTATGTAATGAATCTCAATTCTAATAAGATTCAAATAGGACCTAATAACCTTAAGTTCTTTCCTTAACCATGGGTGACAAAGCACTATCATTAAATAGTAAAATTGTTACATTTCCTTATAAGGCATCATGTGTACTGAGGGCTTGAGCCACCACAAAGGAAACATACAAAGAATATTTGTCTTATGAACAAGATATGGTACTATCCATTTTGAGGTTTGGAATAGAGATTTTTATTATAGACTACACTACATTTCACCATAATATAAGCCCTACACACGTTGCAAACCATGTAAAACCATTCAAATTAGACACAATATTCTTGCGACGAATTAGCTATACTATCGACGAACTTTTTTCGTCGATAGTATAGCAAATTCGTTGCAAGATCATTTACATTCGTCTCTCTTGCGACGATATCAAATGATGCTTGGATTCATTTCATATTTGTTTTATCAACTTGAAATTAAAATTTGATACTTTGCAAGCTAGCTGGACCTTCAGTCAAATACAAATATGAAACATTGAATCATTAACATATCTACTAGAACATATGAAAAATAGGGTTTATGGTTTCCATGATGATATGATGATGGGAAAAAGTGGGTGTGTGAGTCAAATTTGAGTCCAGAAACCCTCCCATATCGTTAAGGCATGTGAATAGTCTATCCAGGTCAAATTTCAATGCATACAGATACAATTTGAAAACATTTCAACGTTGGCCCCATTCACATGTCATTGTTGCCCGCCTCTAGTATTTTTATGGTGTTGATTAAGAAATCAACGAAAAAGATGGATTTTTCATCACAACTATGATGTAGATACATTGTATATACATTAATGTAGAACTTGAAATAAAAATGAAGAAAGACTGACGAAAACCTAAAACTTGCATCCACCAAATTGTGTACTTTGAAAGAAAATTAGGGTTTATGGTTTACATGATGAATTGATGATGGAATAAAGTGGGTGTGTCAGTCAAATTTGAGTCCAGAAACCCTCCCGTATCATTAAGGCATGTGAATAGTCTATCCATGACAAATTTTAGTGCATACAGAAACTGTTTGAAAAAAATTCAATGTTGGCCCCATTCACAGGTCATTGTTGTCGGTGTCTATTCCTCGTACACTTTTTGTTCCAGCTTGTTTCTTATTCTGTGTTCCTCATTCCTAGTTCCTCGTTCCTTGTTCCTTGTTCCTCATTTATTGACCATGGTGTAGTCCCCAAGATCCATTATTTTTGTACAAAACATACTAATGGCATAAAATGTCCCACACAAAGACCAAATTAATATCTGCTACATAAGTCTTTTGTCTCTTTTCAAGGACTATGTAACGAATCTCAATTCTAAGACGATTCAAATAGGACCTAAGAACTGTAATTTTTTTCCTTAACCAGGGGTGACATAACACTATCATTCAATAGTAAAATTGTTACATTTCATTGTAAGGCATCATGTGTACTGAGGGCTTGAGCCACCACAAAGGAAACATACAAGGAATATTTGTCTTATGGACAAGATATGGTACTATCCATTTTGAGGTTTGGAATAGAGATTTTTCTTATAGACTGCACTACATTGCACCATAATATTATCCCTACACACCTTGCAAACCATGTAACACCATTCAAATTAGACACAATATTCTTGCGACGAATTAGTTATACTATCAACGAACTTTTTTCGTCGATAGTATAGAAAATTCGTTGCAATATTATTTACATTCATATCTCTTGCGATGATATCAAATGATGCTTGGATTCATTCATATTTGGTTTATCAAATTGAAATGAAAATTTGATACTTTGCAAGCTAGATGGACCTTCAGTCAAAAACAAATATGAAACTTGGAATTATTAACATATCTACTAGAACATATGAAAAATAGGGTTTATGGTTTCCATGATGATATGATGATGGAACAAAGTGGGTTTGTGAGTGAAATTTGAGTCCATAAACCCTCCCATATCATTAAGGCATGTGAATAGTCTATCCATGTCAAATTTTAATGCATACAGATACAATTTGAAAACATTTCAAAGTTGACCCCATTCACATGTCACTGTTGCCCGCCTCTAGTATTGTTATGGTGTTGATTAAGCAATCAATGAAAAAGAGGGATTTTTCATCATAGTTGTGATGCAGATACATTGTATATACATTAATGTAGAACCTGAAATAAAAATGAAGAAAGACCGATGAAAACCTAAAACTTGCGTCAACCAAATTTAGTACTTTGAAAGAAAATTAGGGTTTATGGTTGACATGATGAATTGATGATGGAATAAAGTGGGTGTGTTAGTCAAATTTGAGTCTAGAAACCCTCCCATATCGTTAATTCATGTGAATAGTCTATCCATGAAAAATTTCAGTGCATATAGAAACTGTTTGAAAAAAATTTAATGTTGGCCCCATTCATAGGTCACTCTTGTCGGTGTCTAGTCCTCGTACAATTTTCCTTCTAGCTTGTTCCTTTTTCTGTGTTCCTCGTTCCTCGTTCCTCATTCCTTGTTCCTTGTTCCCTGTTCCTTAACCATGGTGTAGTCCCCAAGATCCATTATTTTTGTACAAAACATACTAATGGCATAAAATGTCCCACACAAAGACCAAATTAATATCTGCTACATAAGTCTTTTGTCTTTTTTCAAGGACTATGTAACGAATCTCAATTCTAAGAAGATTCAAATAGGACCTTAGAACCTTAATTTCTTTCCTTAACCATGGGTGGCATAACACTATCATTCAATAGTAAAATTGTTACATTTCATTGTATGGCATCATGTGTACTGAGGGCTTAAGCCACCACAAAGGAAACATACAGAGAATATTTGTCTTATGAACAAGATATGGTACTATCCATTTTGAGGTTTGGCATAGAGATTGTTCTTATAGAATACACTACATTGCAACATAATATAATCCCTACACACCTTGCAAACCATGTAGCACCATTCAAATTAGACACAATAGTCTTGCGACGAATTAGATATACTATCGACGAACTTTTTTTGTCGATAGTATAGAAATTTCCTCGCAAGATTATTTACATTTGTCTCTCTTGAGATGATATCAAATGATGCTTGGATTCATTTCATATTTGGTTTATCAAATTGAAATTAAAATTTGATACTTTTCAAGCTAGCTGGACCTTCAGTCAAATACAAATATGAAACTTGGAATCATTAACATATCTACTAGAACATATGAAAAATAGGGTTTATGGTTTCCATGATGATATGATGATGGAATAAAGTGGGTGTGTGAATGAAATTTGAGTCTAGAAACCCTCCCATACTGTTAAGGCATGCGAATAGTCTATCCAGGTCAAATTTCAATGCATACAGATACAGTTTGAAAACATTTCAACGTTGGCCCCATTCACATGTCATTGTTGCCCGCCTCTAGTATTTTTATGGTGTTGATTAAGCAATCAACGAAAAAGAGGGATTTTTCATCACAAATATGATTTAGATACATTGTATATAAATTAATGTAGAACCTGAAAGAAAAATGAAGAAAGACTGATGAAAACCTAAAACTTGCATCAACCAAATTTAGTACTTTGAAAGAAAATTAGGGTTTATGGTTTACATGATGAATTGATGATGCAAGAAAGTGGGTGTGTCAGTCAAATTTGACTCAATAAACCCTCCCATATCATTAAGGTATGCAAATAGTCTATCCATGACAAATTTCAGTGCATACAAAAACTGTTTGAAAAAATTTCAACGTTGGCCCCATTCATAGGTCACTGTTGTCGGTGTCTAGTCCTCGTACAATTTTCATTCCAGCTTGTTCCTTGTTCTGTGTTCCTTGTTCCTTGTTCCTCATTCCTTGACCATGCTATAGTCCCCAAGATCCATTATTTTTTTACAAAACATACTAATGGAATAAAATGTCCCACACAAAGACCAAATTAATATCCGCTACATAAGTCTTTTGTCTTTTTTCAAGGACTATGTAACGAATCTCAATTATAAGAAGATTCAAATAGGACCTAAAAACCTTAATTTCTTTCCTTAACCATGGGTGACATAACACTATCATGAAATAGTAAAATTGTTACATTTCATTGTAATTCATCATGTGTACTGAGGGCTTGAGCCACCACAAAGGAAACATACAAAGAATATTTGTCTTATGAACAACATATGGTACTATCCATTTTGAGGTTTGGCATAGAGATTTTTATTATAGAATACACTACATTGCACCATAATATAATCCCTACACACCTTGCAAACCATGTAACACCATTCAAATTAGACACAATGTTCTTGCGACGAATTAGCTATACTATCGACGAACTTTTTTCGTTGATAGTATAGCAAATCCGTCGCAAGATTATTTACATTCGTCTCTCTTGCGACGATATCAAATGATGCTTGGATTCATTTAATATTTGGTTTATCAACTTGAAATTAAAATTTGATACTTTGCAAGCTAGTTGGACCTTCATTCAAATACAAATATGAAACTTGGAATCATTAGCATATCTACTAGAACATATGAAAAATAGGGTTTATGGTTTCCATGATGATATGATGATGGAATAAAGTGGGTGTGTGAATGAAATTTGAGTCCAAAAACCCTCCCATATCATTAAGGCATGTGAATAGTCTATCCAGGTCAAATTTTAATGCATACACATACAGTTTGAAAACATTTCAACATTGGCCCCTTTCACATGTCATTATTGCTCGCCTCTAGTATTTTTATGGTGTTGATTAAGCAATCAATGAAAAAGAGGGATTTTTCATCACAACTATGATGCAGATACATCGTTCCTCGTTCCTTGACCATGGTGTAGTCCCCAAGATCCAATATTTTTGTATAAAACATACTAATGGCATAAAATGTCCCACACAAAGACCAAATTAATATCTGCCTCATAAGTCTTTTGTATTTTTTCAAGGACTATGTAACAAATCTCAATTCTAAGAAGATTCAAATATGTAACAATATTGATGAAATCTTATATGATCATGATGGTATAAAAATGAAAGAGATTCTCTTGGTTTCAAGAATAATTTATGCTCTACTGAACAAGGCCAACCACGTGAAGGTGGAAGCTCATATGGCCCCTCCCCTCCCCCTCACATCACTCTCAATTGATCCCCAAAACCCAATATATAAAATAGAAAATAATCGAAAGCAAAGTCCTATTAAGATTCATGCATAGAAACTACAAAAACAAAAATTAAATGAAGGTACATGAAATTATGTGTTTCTAAATGATATTTTTAGTCTACCACATACTTTAGTATATTGGCAACTATTTTCAGGTTTCAAATAATAATTAAACAACATGTAACATAGGATATAAAAACATCGCATAAAACTTAAAAACATGTAATTAACCCATGACATTATAACTAAATATTTTTAACAGAATAATTCATACAAATTAAAATATTATATAGTCACCTAATCCAACCTCAACATCCGTGTAATCATCCTTATTCTATATCTTGATATTATTCATCGAACTCGACATATGTATCATCATCTGGTTCTGAAACGATGTTGAAAGGATTGATGATATCATCATCGTCATCAATGTCATTTTCAAGCATATTTTTATCGACATCGTCATCAAGAATTGAAATATTGTCCCCTACGCCTGGATCATGATCTTCTTCGCCTTCTTCATCTATCGACCCTCCATGATCTTCTGGCTCTGTCTGATCTGTCGAATCATCTTCTTGATCTTCAATATCATCAACTTCCTGTAAATGAGTATACTTAATTGGCCTTCCTCTTGGATCATATCTAACAACAAATGACCAATCCCTTTCACCTGGAACATTTAAGTAAAAGACCTGTTCACATTGGCTTGGAAAAATATAGTGATCATGTCCTCTTTCAAACACCATTGTTTTAATCATTGGAAATCCGTTGGCATGTTGAATAACAGTTCTTTCCTCATCGCGTTCATGCATTCGTAACCTATACCATTTAACATCGAACATAACTAATTGGAAGGAATTAAAGTCACACTCAAGTATATCGTTTAAATACACATGGTATCTATTTTCAGATTCTCCCACTCCTAGAGGAAACATTAGTAACCTGGAATACTGCAGTTATCCCACTATCAGAAGTTTTCCTAGTTTCATCCAATTGTTTGATGCAAAATTTACGACCATTGCACCACAAAGCCTTGCGGTGTTTAAACTGCAATATTTCAGATATGTAAAAGATGCATTGTCAATTAATAAATTAACATATATTTATATAACTTTGAAAGTATCTGAAAAATACATTACACATGTAGTCGCATTAATATAATATAAAATAACTGAATAAAATGGGTGAATTTTCTTACCTGTCCATATTTCAAACCATATGCTAAATCAATTTCCCTCTGCGTAACATTGGCATCTCCGTTACAACGAGCTTCTCTAACCAATTCAGACAGTCGTTGCCATAATAACCTACCTCCATTATGTTGTTTACATCTTTCAATCCATACATTCTTCCAGTCAAGATTATTTGCAATGTATAAATGCAGTGCATCCCACTCTTGAGCAACTGAATCAAAAAAACACAATTCACCAATATTAAATATTAGTTATAACGTCCAATATGCAGGTAATTATAAATATTTATAATTTATTTCATAAATTATATTAATATATTAATGAGTATGATCATATACACAAAAAATGAAACTTTATATGTATTATTAATATAATTTTCACAATTATTAATATATTACCTCTCATTTTTTTCATTCTACCTTGCCCCAACAAATGCTCCTGATCTTCAAATTTTTTGATGGAGTTCACATCCCAAATGTGATCCACTGCATGCATAGTTGGCACTGCTAATTTAGGAATATACTGACTAATATAAACCATGGATTGATATACCATATATCGCTCCACCATAGAACCCTCAAGACGTTCTCTTTGTCTAACCAACGCCTTCAATGATTTCAAGTGCCTCTCCACCATCCACATTGACCTTGTGTGAATAGGTCCACAAATTTCAATCTCCTCAACTTGGTGTATGAGGTAGTGTTCTTGTGCATTGAAAAATGTTGGAGGT
>ML783939.1:126110-142703 GCA_009831015.1 Picea engelmannii | reverse complement strand
ATTATGCAAAAATTGAAACAAATGAAAATGTTAAATTCAAAAAATTAATGTAAACAAATACCTGGAACAATCATTGTCAACATTATGTGCTCCGTCTTTATTGACATCCAAGGAGGAATGTTATTGTTGATAACAAAAATAGGCCACACTGGGTAAATAGACCTAAGCTCTCTGAATGGATTAACATCGTCAACTGCCAATGAAAGCCTAACATTACGAGGTTCATCTTTGAAATCTGTCCATTTTTCCTCAATTTCTCTAAATGTAGAACCATCGACAGGCATTTGAAGAACACCATCTCCAATTTTGTTACGTGCATGGTAATCCATAAATTGTGCTATGCTTTCACACCTGAACAATCGCTGCAAACGTGGAATTATGGGAATGTGACGAAGAACCTTTCGAGGCACCCTTTTTTGTTACTTGATCGATTCGATATCTATTGATAAGACATTGCGGACATTCTATTTTCGAAGCATGTTGTCCATAATATATAATATGGTCATTAGTACATGCATCTATAGTTTGATAATCCATTCCAATGTCTTTCATAATGGCATGAAAACCTCGATATGTGCAAGGTAAAATATTTGACGATGGTAACACAAATTCACCTAACAATCTACAACATAACAAATAACTAGTTAATGTAAGAATACTAATTGTAAAAATTGCATTCTTATTTTACACATTAATTAACACTAAAAACAAATAGAAAAAAATCAACATTTATGTATAATATGAGATGAAACATATTACATACCTTAGGATCTGTGTCATACAAGTGTTCGACAAATTATTCATAACCTTTAATTTCACTAGCAGTAATGTAGCGGAGAGAAGATTTGTTCTTGATCCTTCATAAAGTTGTTTATTTTCCTTTTCTAATAGAGGTTCATCATAAATACCAGCATTGTCCCCATCCTCATCCAGCTGCGAAAACAAATCTTGGATCATTTGATTTGTCCCATCATCTTCTTCCATGGGATCATTAACTTGATTTGTCCCATCAAATTCTTCCATGAGATCCTCATTTTCTTGGTCATGATGTTCCTCAACTTGTACAACATCATTTCTACGAATACTTGGTGCAATATTCTACGGAAAGTTAGAGGGAAACTCTAACTTTATAATTACAAACAATCATGCAAAATTAGTGTATACTATAACAAACATTCAGACAATATATATATAATTGAAAAAATAAAAAAAAGATAATGAATATATAGCTAATTACCATGGGACAATATTCATTCGATCTTCCATCAATGTGCCCATATTTCCTACAATGTTTTCTAGCTGTTGCTATTAAAATTATTACAGGACATATGAGGCAACATTTTTTACAAGGGCAATAACATCTATCATCACCCTTTTCACCTGCTTTACCCTTTTCCCCACCTCTAACTATATTCTGCGACATTCTTCCGCACAACTTCTGCACAAAAATACCCTTTAGGAACCGCCATTGTTATAGCAAGATTGTCGCAACATCTTTAAATCGTCAAATATTTATAGTTCAATTTTAGGTCACCATCGTCGCAATTGCGACGACCGTTACCTAAAATATTTCTTCTTGTTTACCTATTTATTTGTCATATTTAATGGTTACTTATAACGGTCATTTGTCGCTATTGCGACGAACTTTGACAATATTAATTTAGACAAAGTACATTCGTCGAGATAGCGACGAATACGGGGTGGATTTAGGAAAAAATTGAATAATTGAACTTTTTCTCTTGAATTTTGCGACAAAAGAGTACTTTCGTCGCAAGTAGTCGTCACAAATTTTTCAATATGTAGTAGTGGTAGTAGAAAAAGTGCTCCTACTATTCTGCTTCTCATAACAATAATTTCCAGGATCATAATGTTGCTTGCAAGAGCTCCATGCATTGTTGTTGTAGGCTAAAATGACCCCTATTTATGTCAATTTTCATGTAGATTATGGTTATGTCCATGCAAGCACTACAGGGTGAATTCAGTAACACTTTTTGGAAAGCGAGAGGGTGATATAGTAGATTTTATGATCCTCGATTGAGATAATTTAAAGCGTTGGATTGAGGTACTGATAGCTCAATTGAGCGCTTAGATAAGCCCTCAATCAAGGGTTCTTGATGGAAAGAATAAACAAAACCTTAATCGAGGTGCTTGTATGAGCTAAGAAAGTCATCAATTTAGAGTTAGGACCTTAATTGAACTATAGAACTCGATCAAGTTCTATAGCTTCATGAAGGCCCTTTTTTTAAAATAAAATAGCAAAAAATGGGCCATGAGGCTCTTATTTCTATTTGCAACAATGACGATAGGAACCTTGATCGAGCTATTATATTGATCCAAATATTTTTCTTAAACCACAAAGACCTCTATCAAGGGTTTAATTAACCCTCGATCGAGGTATTTTGAAAATCTTTGTTATACACTTGATTGAGCTTTATAATAACCCTCGATCAAGCTAAATAAATACTAAAATCTAGCCCCCTTGCTACAAGATTTTCTACAAGTGCAAATTCCTAGGGGTGAAACCCCTTCATATGTTTCATCTTAGGTGTAAAATTTGATGCCAATGCGTTTGTCAGTGAATGTTCTATCCAATCATGTATCATTTTCACACTTTCCGTTTCATATTATATTTTTAATTTGTTTTCTTTTAAAACTATGCTTCAAAAAAATTTCCACAGTACCAAAGGTGCTCGAAGAAAAATCAGTAGCATAAAAGTTACACGACTAATTTTTTTTTAAATATGCAGGATCCCCATGGATGTTTCCTCTTAAAACAATATTTTTGTTTTATCAATTTATGTAAACAATAGGGAAAAAGTTGACGGGAACAAAAAGGTGTATGAAATGTGATTCCAATATTGATTGGTTGGCTTTGAAAGATAATAAAAAATATAATTTTCCAAAAACGAAAAGTGGGATCTACTACATTCTATGTACATCATGATCGTATATTTTGTTTTTGAAAATTATACGTTAATTATTGAATTAATTTATGGAAACAAAATTCATTGTTAACTTTTCCAAAAATTTGCAAGGACAAGCATTTAGTTAAATGAAAATTTAGCACATTAAATGACATTAATGTTTTTTCCATGGATTAGGTGTCAAGAGCAAGAGAGAAGACCTCTCCATTGTGGCTGAGAGAGGCCATGATGAATAACACCCTCTAGTCCCTTCAATGGTGCGTGGACTGTACTACTTCGGTACAAAAGGTTTTATAGTTGGAATGGATAGTTTGGATGGAAATTGTGTGAATGATGAGGGCATAATAATGATTGGGATTTCCATCATGGAACAAATTGGCAAGTGAGTTTTTATAGACCGTGTTAGTGTTTGATAGAAAAACCATGCAACAGAGGTTACAACCACGACCAACTCCCGATTTCGCAGAATTGAGCTTAATTTGCGCATTTGGAGGCAAGTTTCAAAATCCCTAGTCAAAAATTTTCTTCATGTTTTTATAGTCTAGGATTCATTTTGGTTTTCCTTTGACAATGTGCTAAGGGTTGGTCGGTGAATATTTTGAGTTTACTAGGTGATAGGGGTGGTTTATGGGAGGTGAACTCTACTACCTCCCTATCTCGTATTTCATTTCTTCAGCTTCTCTTATATTTCAAAGCCTCTTCTTTCATGCCAGTTATATCCTTGATCCTTGACATCACCTTGTCCCTCAGTTGCATAAGTCTTTGGTATTCCCATAGTTCAGGGTTTTCCCTTTTGTTTGGTTGTTAGATTCTCTTCTATGTTGTTGGGGGCAGGGTCAATCTTGAAAAGGATACATGATGTGGTTAAAGGCATAAGGAGAAACCTTCCCCTATTCTAAAAACCTCAGTCTCTTCCTAGATTTTGGATCCTCCTCCGCTATTGTCTCTTCCTTTCCACAGTTTCTTTTGTGGTTTTCTACTATGTTTCTATTATGGGAAATGCTCCTTCGATACATCTTCGTCTTAGGTGGTTTCTCATTAGTCTCTAGTATTACTCTATATTCAATCATGAAACCTATTGGCCATGCTACCAACCCTATATACATCAAGAGGAATACACACAAAGGTACTCCCATGGCTCTTAAATCATCCCCCCCCCACCCTTCAAGAATGCTAGGCACCTTACAAGGGCTCAACTGGATGCAATGAAGGTTGCCTCATGCTTCCATCTTCGATTTCCTGAAGATACTAAAAGGGAGATTGATAACATGGAAAATAAAGTTAAATGGTAGAGACAACAACTCACAAAGGAGTAACTAGAGGCATATTTCAAAGACTAGATTCCTAATTCTGGATATTCTCGTAGTAGGTACACAAAAAATTTCAAACTCACAGAATTATACTAAATGAACAAAGCATTTATTGCACAAGTTGTTGATGAGAAGGGAAATCAACATAGGGCCATATTGGACGAGTTGCATGTCATGGATTGGAAATTTGATGCTCTTTTCTAGGAAATCCTCAATATTGAAATTTTTGTCAACACTCTTGCAGATTGTCAAGGAACTCCTAGGGGGAACATGGACATATCCCTAGCATATGAGGTGCCCCCTCTAACCCTATTCTGGTTCAGATGAGGAGCCAATGGAGAATAACTTCAAGGGAGGCTGATTGAAGAAGGAGGATGGGCCTTCAACATAATCTCTCATGTTTATCTTAGTTTCTATAGGAGGGGAGCATTAGATACTCTCTCCATCATTGTTTTTATGCTTGTTTTGTTGTTGATAGCATGATAGAAAGGAAGTTATGTCAGTTTACAATTAGCATTAATAAAATTGTAGTTTTTTGCATGATGGAAAAAATGATATGTTGTCACTCCTATGGTCTTGGTTTCCTAAGTGGCAAGGCATAGGGAGTGTCATCATATATTCTTTTTTGTATCATATGAATACTAAAGCCAACTAGTTTAAAAAAAAATAAACATTAATAAATAAATGTTGTTAGAAAGACAACAATTCCCTACAAATTGTTTTTTTATTGCATGTCAATATTCACAAGGCATATACAAGTTTCGAAAGATTCATTTTAAAAAATATGTATAGTATCATATTCTCATCTCCACATTTCACTAAAAAGTATTACGCATATTCATAGATTCACCATACAATATTATGATTATTTAAATTTTTGTTTTTAATATTTATGTTAATGGTGTAACTTCATGTGAACATGACCTTATTATTATTATACTAAGATGAGAGCTTAGCAGTTGTGATGAAAATAATACTAAAGCTGTCCATGAGGAACAACAAACCGAGGAATTGGTTGATTGGTGTTCGTTTTACCATGTTAGTCACTTAATGGATTCAATATCCATGCTCAAGGCTCTATGTTGTAAATCCATAGATAATCAATTAATGCACAATTAATTAATTAATTAATTATATAAAAGAGTGGGAATCATTTAGAATTTACACTATTAATACTATGTGCATGCACATTATGGTTATCAAATAAGAAAGCTTGTAGTGCTCCATTGAGAGATAGGTATGTATGTCTCTATCTTAATTAAGTAAATGAGAATCAAAGTATATAAATTTGTGGGCTTGAAATTTCAGCTTTGGATGTGATGATTGAAATTTTTATTAAATTACAACATGCAAGGTTTTGTGTTTTGGATTATGAGTAAACTTAGTAAATGCGATCGACACAAAATAAAAAGTAAAACAATTAACGTGATTAAATTATTTTAAATTCTTAATAAATCCATGGTTATTTCTATTTATAAATTAATTTATATTAAAATGAAAGTACTCTCCTTTAAGTTTTATATTATAGTCGAGAAAACTACTTACGACGTTGCCAATGGTTATATGGTTATTGTTATATGATGCAGTCAAAAAAACTATTGCGAAGTTTTAAGCCTACATGCATCAAATTTTTTAGATTCTTAGCTTTGAATTAATATTGTGCGTGTTTGATTTAATGACACGTGGAATGTGATTGTATGAGAAATATATAATTCAATGTATTTTTATTTTTGTTTTAAAATAAAAACAGTTTCAGTTTAGATTTATGTTATAAAAAAAAATATATGCTACACCAAAATATTGGGAGGGACTGCCCTAAGGGAAACCAACCCCTCGCCAAGTGATAGCCAACATATGTTGTTTATTAGTCATTACTAGGTTTATAAGCAGAAATTGTTTATATAGGAAGATAACAAAACTATAATCTTATTGTTGTCGATTCTAACCATTAAAAGAAAAACAAGAAAATATGAAACAAACATTATAAGACTCGATATCAATCTTTGGGGGAGGGGTTGCTTTGCTCCTTTGCTACCTCTAGCGCTAGTTCAATGTCTCCATCCTCTTGGATAGCTTTTGGGGATTGTGGGTCTCCATCTATCACTGTGGGGTTGACTTTGGTTCCAATTGAGCTAGTGAATCCTTCCACTTTCTTTCCTTTTCCATCTGCTTCCTCTGCCTTTGAAACTATAGTATTTACCTAAAATATTGTATGGCATAGAGCTTCAAAATTACCCTCGAATATTCTTATTATGTGAATAATTCTTGTTGCTCTTGTTGGTTGTGGAGCCTGATTATCTTCATGATTCAGAGGTTTGTTTTAGTTGTGCTTGGACCCCATTCCCTAATAGGGGGGTGTGGGGGCTCTTGCCCCCCCACAATTGTCGCCAAGGGGGTCTGGGGGGGCGAAAATATTTGTAGCCCCCCTTGGTGAAGGCTTCGGGGACAGCACCCCCGAAGCGAAATTTTGGGAAAAATTGCCTTGTAAAATATTGTAATTTTGTAGTCAATCTGGATCGTTCATTATAATGTCGCAGATTTGACGATAGAAGTTATTTTAGGGTTTTTTTCCCTGGAAGGAAACCCTCTCTTATGAGGAAATTGTATTGCGACTGTGCATTATCGCGAATACTGTGTCTCTATTGTATTGTGTATCTTCTATGTTTTATTTCCGCATTTGTTTTATATTATTGCTCCATGATCATGTTTTTCTAACAGCTCCCCCTTATTCTTCTCCAGGGCCTCCACAAAAGTCTTTCCAAACCAGTGCATCTCTGTTGTCCTAAAAACTCTGTGTCAGGTTCTGGAATGGAGAGGGTCCTCCATCCATCCCTAAATTCCCTCCACTATCTTTTAATCATGTATCATTCGACACTTGGCCCTAACCACCTCCTCTAGCGCCTCCACTTCCTATTTCAAAGCCTTCGAGCAGTTTTATGTAAACCAATGTCTCTCCTCCCACACATCATTCTCATCTCTCGTTGGGGACTGCCTAGTTTGAGAGGAAGATGCATCCTCCTTTCCCTTGTTCTTACATGCATCTTCCCCCCTACTTGGCCCTCTACCCATCACTGCTTCCAGGAATAGATACAACCCCAAACCTAGATTACACCATACCCACACTGCACAATTCCACCAAAAATACATTAGTGAAGCTAGCCCACAAAAGAGATCCCTTTATGTCTTTCTAGTACCAAACAACAATACTAACCCCTCCTCATAGAAGTGACACCAAAAACCCAATGCGCCCATCAAAGAAGACCAAGACTTTGAAAAGGGTGACCAAACCAAGGACATAGCCGAACAAAAGGGATTACCTTACAAAAGAACTCTCGAATTCCATGTCTCACGGTCATGAGAGAACCAATCTATGCTCCAGAAAATCTCTAGACCAACCATTATTTTTGCCCAACACTCATGTAAATAAATATTCCTCATCAGTTTATGAAATCAATTATGTATTATCCTTCGTTAATGCTCCCCACTTTATCATAATTTCATGAATCGAATCAATGTCAGTTGGTGCATACTCTGAATCATAACCATAATTGGAATTGGAGGGCAACCCCACTGATTGGCACCCCATCCGAGTGATAATTCAATGTATTTTAATTGAAATACTATATTAATTAAATATATAGAATTGCTTTTTTATATAACGATAAATTTAAAATTTGTCGAAGTCTCCATGTGTGTCGTCCCGCAATCCCTTGGTTTTGAATTCCTAGTCTTTTTAATGGTACTTAAAATGCTAATCTTGCCTTTGTTATACAAAATCAAACCCAAGCTCTTTATATAAAATTAATATAAATTTTATTTATATAATTTTAAAATAATATTTTTATATTATAAGTCTGGTGATGTATTAAAAGTAAAACTTTATATCATTTAAACTTCAAGTCATTCCAAGCGAAGCTTTTCATTATTTCCATTAAAAATTATATTGGGCTTATGAGTCATCGAGGCCCTTTTTATATCAGCGCTTAATTGGATTTCCAGCTGGAGCATATGTGCTAAGTCGACATGGAGACTCGAATATTTAGTTATTTGGTCATGAATTTATGTATTTTGAAGATAATTGTGTATATTTATTAAATAAAAAACTGAACCCTATATTCCAACAGTCAGTTTAGAAGTTGTTCATGTTTTGTTGTAACTAAATCTATGATTAGGAAATTAGTTGGGCTCGAATCCCTTACCCTGGGGATGGACAATTTCTATATATTTTGTAATCTGGAATGTAGGAGGGGTTGGTTCGAGTGGTGTGAGAAATATTTTTGTGACTGCATGTTGTAATCTTTTTTTCGAGATTAATAGAATTTTTCCTAGATCAGAAGTACCAAAGCTTTGGCTTTAAAGATTCACGTGAAAATGTTTCCTTATGAGTGTTTTCTCATGGCATACGTGTTCAAATATTCTATATTTTTTTTCCTATGAAAACTACCTTAGAATTCATCCTAGAGTGATGCTTTATTGTAGTTTGAATGTTTTCTCTATTCATTCTCCATCTACAACGATATTTAAATTGTCTAAAGAAGTGTTTTCTATCTTGCTTTTGATCAGTCTTTGTTCTATTGACCAAGTACCTAGCAAATCATGACTCTTACTCTGCTCTGCCACTTTTTGAAAGCCTTCATTCATCAAAACCTATCCATTGAACCCAAAATAATCAATTTTTAAGTGATTGAGCATATGGAGAGAGCCCATCTTTGGGGTGGAAGGGCTAGCTTCTAATCTTAAAGTTGGTTAGAAGTTATCTCTGTAATTTTCCTTTCACAACCGAGAAAATTTTACAAAGTAATAACACAAGGCAACACTTCAAGATATTTCAATAAAAGCAGTAAACTTAAACTTGTATGAAGAGGACAAGGAAAGAGTATTTAGACACCCTAGGAAATGCATCAAGAGTTGGAAGGTGAGAGTTATTGTGGTTGGAAGGTAAGAGTTATTGTAGTTATTGTGTCACAATACATTTATCTCATTAGTATAAGTTAATGTACAAGTTAATGTACATCTAATAACAAGCTATGAGAGGACATGGAGATTTTTAGGACATAGTTGTCCATGTCTTAGGTGGATTTATGGAAGAAATTTGTATATAATTAGTATTAAAATATAAAGTGAAAAGGTGAAATTTAACAAAACTATAGTAGAAATTTAGGTGAGAGTTGAATTTAGGGGAGGTGGAGGACAATCTATATTTTGACACAATGTTGCAAAAAGTACATAGGTTTATTTAGGAAAAATAAGAAAGAAGATTATGAGAATGTTCTTCCATATGATTTCGTTGCTAAATTAACCTTGCTCCATACGAATTTCATTACGAAATTGACTTTGCTCCATACCCATTGAATAACCCAAATCTGCAATCAAGATAAACTCAAAGAAAGCTCAACCTATGGGGATTATGGATGCATGCTTATGCTATGGGGAATATGGATGGATATTTGGAGACTCTATCAATGGACTCCACACTACTCAAACTCCAAATTTTCATAGCTTGAGCTATTGTCATGTCCCTCTCACATTACCTTCATCCGAAAAATATAGCCTTTTACAGCTTTCCAGATGCAAGGCGGAGAGAGGAAACGTGGCACTGCATCATGCACTGCATGCGCAACACGTGGCGAGCGTCAAGAGAGGAGAAGTGGCACGCATGCGTCCCTAAACCCAATGACTCAGCGATCATAATTCATTACGTGGTGAGAAATTCCGCCTTGTGCGTTCTCTATATTTTGCGTTCCACGCATTGTCTTTTCCATTTACCCATCTTTAAGTCCAGCGTTCGATTCTCATAACTTAAACGGAAAAACACCAGCAGCGTTTGCGTCGAATATACGTCGGACAATTCTCGAGATGAAAAGCGGGGATAACAGAGAGGTAGGGAAGGAGAAGCCCCAGCCACCCAGCCAAAGAACGGAGCCGCCCATACGACCGATCTCTGAACTGAAGCCTGTCACAGAGCAGGCTTACGGCGGAGGCCTCTACGGAACGGAGAAGGACGCTCCACAACGGCCGAAGGATCGCCCGCCGGCCAGCCAGTCGCAGAGCGCCGACGCGCTCGCCGGGGACGTTTCTCCGGCAAAGAATCCGTCGAGCCGCCCGCCACCGCCGTCTACTGGAGACCGTGATCTGGATATTACCGGCCAGAGTTACATTCAATGAAATGAAAGGAAAACGGAAAGGAGCCGATTGTAAAGTCTAATGTTATGTCAATTCCGTTCATATTTTTCGTGTATATTTTTAATGCATAACTTACGGAGCCTAGAAAAAAAATCTAATTTTCCGAAAATTTCAATTATGCTCACCGTTAGCTAATTTTTAATTTACTTTTTGATGCATATATCGTTGATCAGAATTTTGTGAAGGAGTTGATTGGGGTAATGTTCATATATATCTTTGGATGTGAAACATGGTGTATTACTTATAAATGTTGATTGGTTTATTATTTATAAATGTTGATTTGTGAAACATGGTGTATAATTTATTTAATGTTGTGTATAATTTATTAAATGTATAATTATTTATTAAATGTTGAATGTGAAACATGGTGTATAATTTATTAAATGTTGTTTGTGGTAAATGTTGATATATATATATTTGGATGTGAAACATGGTGTATTATTTATATAATTG
Source organism: Picea engelmannii (assembly GCA_009831015.1). NCBI lineage: Eukaryota > Viridiplantae > Streptophyta > Pinopsida > Pinales > Pinaceae > Picea > Picea engelmannii. Next base: position 131,833 of record ML783939.1, on the reverse strand, counting down.
ATATATATCTTTGGATGTGAAACACGGTGAAATTGGGATGGAAGTTAGTTAATTTATTGACACAAACTAGTCTACTTCAATAAGGGGATTTAAACTAAGCAAACTAGTCTACTTCATTAAGGATGGAATCTTTAAATAATTTAGTTACGACATAAACTAGTCTACTTTCATTAAGGGGATTCTAGGGATGGAATCTTTAATTAATTTAGTTATCTGTTGTTGTCAACATAAACTAGTCTAGTTGACATAAACTAGTCTAGTCTACTTTCACTAAGGGGATTCTATGGAATCTTTAATTAATTTAGTTACAACATTTCAATTAATTTAGTTAATCTGTTGTTAGGGATGGAAGTTTTAATTAATTTAGTCTAGTCTACTTTCAGTGCGGGGATTCTATGGAATCTTTAATTAATTTAGTTACAACATTTCAATTAATTTAGTTAATCTGTTGTTAGGGATGGAAGCTTTAATTAATTTAGTTATGGCATTTTGATTAATTTAGTTAATATGTCGTTAGGGATGGAATCTTTAATTAATTTAGTTAATATGTTAATTAATTTAGTTATGACATTTTGATTCATTTAGTTAATATGTTGTTAGGGATGGAATCTTTAATTAATTTAGTTAATATGTTGTTAGGGATGGAAGCTTTAATTGATTTAGTTATGGCATTTTAATTAATTTAGTTAATATGTCGTTAGGGATGGAATCTTTAATTAATTTAGTTATGACATTTTGATTAATTTAGTTAATATGTTGTTAGGGATGGAATCTTTAATTAATAATTTAGTAAGTTAATATGTTGTTAATTTAGTAAGTTAATATGTTGTTAATTTAGTTAATATGTTGTTAGGGATGGAATCTTTAATTAATTTAGTTAATATTAATTTCCTTAATATGTTGTTAAGGATGAAATCTTTAATTAATTTAGTTAATATGTTGTTGTTTTTTCCAACAAAAAATGTTGCATTATATTATATTGAAATATAAATTGTTCTATTACAAAAGTAAACATTAGGCCCATAGGCCACTATACCTACCATAGCAGTACCATAGCAGTACCAAACATAACAAAAGTTATACCTCCCATAGCAGTACCAAACATAACAAAAAGGAAATTGCCCATCACTTATAGTACCAAACATAACAAAAGTTATAGTACCATAGCAGTACCAAACATAACAAAAGTTATACCTCCCATAGCAGTACCAAACATAACAAAAAGGAAATTGCCCATCACTTATAGTACCAAACATAACAAAAGTTATACCTCCCATAGCAGTACCAAACATAACAAAAAGGAAATTGCCCATCACTTATACCTGTAAATCAAGCCCATATAGCCCATCACTTATACACATATCGACAAAACCCAGCCCCATCAAAGATTCCAACAACACAAAAACTTCAACAACAAAAAGACCTCTATAAATCAAGCCCATATATACACATATCGACAAAACCCAGCCCCATCAAAGATTCCAACAACACAAAAACTTCAACAACAAAAAGACCTATGTCAATCAAGCCCATATATATGGATCTACAGTGGCTTCTCCCATTATTCTCCTAACATCAAAAGATATATGAGGCTAATATAAATCTAAAAACAAATGTGGACCTTCGTGACCTCCTTCAACTTGGAAGTATTCAATTCCCTGAGACTTTTAATAAAGTCAATTTTGATAGCATGTTCGCCTCTGTATTGTCTTCTCTATAGATATGTTCAAAAGATACTTTATGAAAAGAGTTTTATAAGATCAGATATTCTTTCCTTCTAGCATTCCATAGATAGCATAGTCTTTCCTTCCAGCATTCCAGAGATAGCACTTGGAGACTACCTTTTCCTCGCAACCAGTCAATAACTATCTTTGAGTCCCCTTGTACCAAGAGCTTTGATATGGCGAAACGTGAGGCTAATGACAATAGAGCCCACTCTCCCAACAAATCCGCTCTGGTATTTGTCCCAGGCCCACAATTGATTATCCATTTGATTATTCTGTGATCACTGATCTTTAATATCCCTCTCGCCCCACAACAATTCCTAGATGCAACTGCTGCCCCATCAAACCATCCGGTCGAGCCTTCCATCACCAATCACAACGACCTTCTTTTGATAGCCTTTGGTTTATTAGGAGTCTTATAATCAACCATGTGTAGTAATGACAAGAACGCCACCTTCTGAGCAGATGGAACCCCATTTTTGAAAATGGTGAGGTTCCTCTCTTTCTAGATATTCCAGCATATATAAAGTGGAAGAGTGAGATATTTTGTATTCAACAATCTCCATTTTTTAAACTGTTCATTCATGGAGTTTCTTGTCCAAGCCCTTGGGAATTTTAATTTTGATTTGATTATTTTCCATACAGAACAGGTGAAGGGGCATTCGACAAATAGATGGAAAATAGTTTCCATATTCTTCTTACATAGCATACACCAGCCGTGACCTTCAAAACCTCTACGCTGCAGAATTTCCCATGTTAATATCTTGTTTTCTACCACTAGCCAGATAAATAACTTTAATTTCAATGGACATTCCCAGGACCATAGCGATTTTCTCCAGCCATCGATCACCATAATTTGTTTTTTGTTTTCAATGGCCTCATATATATTTTTAACGGTGATCCTTCCTGATGTGTCTCCACCCATCCACATAAGAATGTATGGTTTCCTAATTAGTTGCACACCATTATTTATGATCGCGCAACGGAAATCTTGCCATTCGGTTGCTAAAGGGACCTCAATACCCAGCTCAATGCTTGCAATCCAGTTGGGAACAGTCGAGCCCGGACGAGGATCTCTGATCGCCTGATATAAAAAGTGCATGCCTTGTTGATTTAAAATTGTTATCAATTCTTCAAACAACGGAGCCTCTTCTCCCATCCCCAATATATTATCTTTGTCAATCATTATCAATTCCCTTGAGCCCAGAAGCCATGCCATCCAGTGCAATAGAATATGTAATGATTTTTGGAGATACATCCAAGTTGGTGAGCCTTTTGTTCCCTCCAACGGAACCATACGAAGCCAGCATGCCACAGAGACAGAGGGGAAATACTTTGATTTTAGAACACAGTTCCATACTTCATCTAGCATCAAGGCCCTCCAAAGGGTGTTTACCGCCATAGATTTACTAAAACTATCCAAGTTCCTCAAGCCCCAATCCCCATGCTTCTTCGGACGAGCGATAATCTTCCAGCTACATAAATGAATACCCTTCTTTTTTCTTTTCCCATTCCAAATAAAGTTGAAAACAATTTGACGAATTTTAGTTAGAACTAATGAGGGGATATTTGCCAAAGCCAGTCAGTATACTCACTGACTTTCCAAGATCGCCTTTATTAGTACTAAGCGCCCACCCAAATTCAGCCATCTATTGCACCAATGGTTGATATGTCTTTCATATTTTGCTATAAGCCAATCCCACTCCTATGCTTTGTACCTGCCAACTTTTAAAAAATACCCAAGGTAATTAAATCCATCAGATAGATCACTGAATTTATAATAAAAGGTAGTTTTTAATGTATCCAAAACAGCTTGTTGGGTGCCAAATTGATAAAAGGAGGATTTTGTGCATTAATCATTAGCTCGATTGAGTTGCAAAAACCGGTCAATATCTTATGTATCTCTAACCAGTCAGAGATTGATGCTTTGGACATAATCGGGATATCATCTACGAATAGTATATGGATAATCTGAATTATCCTGGATACCTTGATTCCCGACACTAATCCATCCTCTTGTCCTTTTTTTAATGCTAGACTCAAACTTTCCAAAACTAGAATAAAGAGCAATGGAGATAACAAACACCCCTATTTGAGTCCCCTACCACTTTTAAAAAATTATGTTGGTTCTCCATTTATTAGAATTGTGTAAGTCACAGAAGATATGCATCCCATAATCCACCTGGTTGTTCGCATGCCAAAACCACACTGTAATAGAACCAGTTGGGCGAAGTCCCAACTGATACAATCGTAGGATTTTTTCAAATCAATCTTTAGTATAAGAGCTTGTAGCTTTTTCTCTTTTATGTTGTGAATGCATTCCTGTGTTGTACCGATGGCATCAATGATTTGTCTACCTTTTAGAAAACCGAACTGTTCCTCTGATAGTGTCCTTGATAAGATCGGTCTAATTCGTTTTGCAATGATCTTAGAAATAATTTTGTAACAGAGTTTACACAAAGCAATCAGCCTGAAATCCCCAAAGGATGTCGGTCCACTAACCTTGGGGATAAGTGCTATAAACGTTGAGTTTAGGGAACTGTTCACCACACTGGATAATCTGGATTCCTCGACAGCCTCCAAAATATCACCTGCAACCAAATCGAAGAAAAACAAGAAGAAATCCACTATCCATCCATCTGGATCGGGGCTCTTGTCTTTTGTAAATCCCCTTAGGACCTCAAGTACTTCCTCCTTTGTACACAGTTTCTCTAACAAAATCAATTCCTCCTCCATAACTAAACTTGGATACCGACGGATGGATGCAATCTGTTCCACAATCATATTTTGTGAAGATTCTTTATAAAAAAGAGATAAAATATCTAACTACTTCTTTCTTGATAGCCTCTTGTCCAATATGAATATTGTCACTTTCATCTTTTACCTCCCATAAGTGCTTTTTGTTCCACTTGAAGCTGGAAAACCAGTGAAAGTATTTTGTATTCTTGTCCCCTAACTGTATCCATGTTGCCCTTCTCTGTTTCTGCCAGAGTTCCTCCTCAGCCAACAATAACTTGTTCCTATTTGCTTCAAGAGTTTTCAAACGGTCATTTGGAATATCACTATGATGTATCTCAATACTCTGTTTTGTAAGAGATGAAATATCCCCTTCAATTTTTTCTAAAGTAATTAGATCTATTTTTTTCTTGCCCACTATCCAATTATTTACACCGAGTTTTAAATTACATAACTTCTTTGCTAGTCTAGATTGAGCTCCTTCCACCCCTTTCTCCTGATGTGAACGCCAAACCCCTCGAACAATATTAGAAAAGGACTCTTCTTTTATCAATATTGGATTAAATTTGAATGGGTAAGCCACTGGATTGACACCATAATCTAATTGTAAGATCACTGGAGCATGATCAGAGATATATGGAAGATCCACCCAATATCTGTAGCAAGCTGAATCCAAAAGAATCTCCTCTTATGTGTAAACCCTATCTAATATTTTTTGTATCTCATCAGCTCCACTTCTCCCATTTCGCCAGGTTGGCATCAACTCCACGGGCATCACATCCACTAAATTATGTTTAGAGAAAAGATCTTTGAAGAATGTCACCAATGGATCTATTAAATCCGACACCCCCCACATTTCCTCTATGATGGTAGAGAAATTTAAGTCGCCCGCAAGAATAAAATTTCTCTGATCAAGTAAACCTTTTTCTTCCACCAGTTCCCAAAACTGTCTGCGGTTTATACACAAGCCATAGACATTTAACAAGCAAATATTTTTTCTGTCTGGTATATCCAGACATGTCAGTAATATGCCACCTGCACATAGATAAGGTTGTAGCTCTACTATGTTAGGATTCTGTTAGCGATATTTCTGGTTCAAGGGGTTAGAATGTGCAAGAAAGGGCCAAAAACCCATTTATCCTAAGTTTGGGGCGTAAGCGCTCCTGTGGTAGACAGCAGGCGGATCTGGACGGCCGACATTCGCGCGCCCAGATCAACGGCGCGGGGAGCGATTACGGACCCCCCCCCCCCCCCCCCCCCCTT
>ML783939.1:65321-93699 GCA_009831015.1 Picea engelmannii | reverse complement strand
TCTAACTTGTTCTCAGACTTCATAGAGTTAGTCATGGCTGCTTGACTTGGTCAAACCCTAGATTTGACTAGAAATTCAAACTTCACGTCTTGGCTTGCTGAGAGTATCAGGAGATGCGCTAGGCTAGGGCACACTGATCTGTCTAGAGATTAGGTCAATCTCTTCACTTAAGGTTCTTCAACAAGAGGTTTAGGGTTTCTGCAACTGCTCCTGCTAGTAACCCTAGCAGAAGTGTCTTGGGAGCTACTTCTGCTAGTAACCCTAGAGACAATTCCTCAACGAGCTCAATATCCTAGCAGCTATGTTTCCTTCCAGCGTTTAGACTGAATGAAGGAGGTGTGGGCCCATAACCTATTATAATATAGAAGATAGTGTGCTTTTTTTACCATTGACGATACCCTCGTCACCCAACCATAGGCCGAAGCCACCCTTCGAGCACCTTAACCTTGATTGAGAATTACTCTGGAAGAAAACCCTAGGCTAGATAGCCAAACAAGGTGTAGTGCATCTTCCTCCAAGGATAGCGCACCAACAATAGCTGATCAGATAGTCCAAACCCTAGCCAAGAGATAGTCCAAGCCAACACTGAAACTGCTAGCTACAACAGTTGCACCTAGAACTCTCCTCCACATGTGCGTACCAAACTGGGACCTGGAGTGTGCACCAGTTGTTGTCTTCAATTCTGAGATGTGTCAAATGAGAACTGACGCCCTATATTTATATTGGTTCTGCTAGATTTGTTGGGGCCGACTTCTCTTTCTAGTTAGTGTCTGTTCAATATATTATTATTATTTTTGGTCGACTTCTTCTCTTGGAGGCTAATAACCTAATATAAATTATCTTCTTGAGCTGACAAGACTTCTAGGGTTATTAGCCAACTCATTAGGGTTTTCTCTTGCTTTCCGGAGTCTTCTATTCTCGTCAGGTTCACACGTGGAGGTAAATACCTCCTGCAACTACCATAATATTAACAGTTTTTTCATACACTTTGGCCAATGCGTCCATCAAACCCTTCGTTGTCTTTTCTTTGGAAATATTGAAAGCCACCGACACTTCCAGGCTCAACCGTATCGTTCCTAGAGTCTTTCTGTCAAGAATCTCCCATTCTTCGTCCTTCATGGCGGTTGACTTCTTTGCTACTCCACCCAATGGTAGGAATAGATCCTTCTGATATAAATAATCTTCCATCTGCATCTTCCATAACTGGTAGTTTTGGACGTTAAATTTCTCGACCCTAAACTTTCCATCTTCCGACATTGCTCCCACTCGAACTAGGAACCCTCTTTTCCTGCGAGTTACCTTTCGCTCTGATACCAATTGTTAGAAAAACAGGACCGCGGAGAAATAAAATAAAACAAATGCAAAAATAAAACACAGAAGATACACAATACAAGAGAGACACAAATTTACGTGGTTCACCTAGTGTGGGCTACGTCCACTAGAGAAATTGCCAGGTCCTTCCTTTATTATTATCCAACAAATGAAGGGATACAACCTATAGCAAAACTCACTGTAACTTCTTGTTCTTTCTCTCACAGTCTCCTCTCTTAGAATACAATGTTCATCATCAACCATAGCCGCAATACATTTTGCTCATAAAAGAGGGTTTCCTTCTAGGGAAAAAACCCTAACATAATTTCTACCGTTAGATCTGTGACCTTATAATAAACGGTCTAGATTTACAATGAAATTACAATATACTTTTACAAGGAAATTTTTCCTTCGGGGGCTTTGCCCCCGAACCCCTGCTGGGGGCCTGCTTTCCCCTAGACCCCCCAGCCAGGGGGATAGCCCCCCCAGACCCCACAGAGGGGGTACCCCCCCCTCTGCACTCCCCCGCGTGGAAGAGTGTACATACTTCTGGGGTGTAAATACTTCAGGGGGTATAAACACGACTGAATGGAAAATACCTCTGAATCAGGAAGATAATCAGGCTCCACAACCAACAGATTCTCATTAGTCGTTGTAGATTTCAACTCCAGAACCCGACAATTGCCACCGAAAGAAGAGTGAAGCTTAGGTAATAACTGTGGAGTAAGGTCAGGTATGGTATTTAAGGATGGTATTAAAGGCTCTGATAAATGACAACCTATGTTCTTTAAATTGCACAGTTCGTCCACTATCTTGAAGAGACCTTCTCTATCCCAATCCTCCTCGTCCGATGTGCCCAGGACCCCATTGGCCTCATTAGCCATATTTCTTTACTTGCCACCTTAAACAAACCCCTATCAACACTGTACACCAGTTTGATCACCCATTGTGGGGTCAGGATCCCATGCCTCCCTCAAGTTTAGAAAAATTATGACTATAGTAATGAATAGTGCCACCAAGAAGTCCATTGTCAATGGGATTTTGACAAAGAAGGATCAATTAAACCATCCTAGGCATAAGTAGATAAGACAAAATCCTTGATTCTTGCATAACCTTCCGGTTTTCCCACCAATATTACTAAAACTAAAAACATTATCCAACCAAAACATATATCAAAGCTACCCCAATGACCAAATTTAGAGGAGTCCTAAACCAAAATAACAAGTTTCTAAAAATAGTAAACGACCATGGATAACTACTAACCAATATTCGACCTACTGCTAAAAAAGGAAGCCCACCAAAACACTAATTCAAAAAAATCGCCTCTCCTCCATCGCCCCAATTAATATGTTGTTGACATAAACTAGTCTAGTCTACTTTCATTAAGGGGATTCTAGGGATGTAATCTTTAATTAATTTAGTTATGACATAGGGGATTCTAGGGATGGAATCTTTAATTAATTTAGTTAATTTGTTTAATTAAACTATTGTTGATATAAACTATTCTAGTCTACTTCATTAAGGGGATTCAACCTGAGCATTAAAAAAATGTTCAACTAAAAGGGGATTCAAGGATATTGTTGATATAAACTAGTCTAGTCTACTTCATTAAGGGGATTCAACCTGAGCATTAAGCAAATTTTCAACTAAAAGGGATTCAGGATGGAATCATTAACTAATTAGGGGATTCAATCTTTAACAAATTAGAGGATTTAATTAATTTAGTTAATTTATTGTTAGGGATGAAATATTTAATTAATTTAGTTAATCTTTTGTTGACATAAACTAGTCTTTGACCTAAGCATTAAGAAAATGTTCAATTAAAAGGGGATTCAGGGATGGAATCTTTAATTAATTTAGTTAATCTTTTGTTGATATAAACTAGTCTACTTCATTAAGGGGATTCAAATTAATCATTAAGCAAGTAAAGGCGATTCAAGGATGGAATATTTAATTAATTTAGTTAATCTTTTGTTGACATAAACTAGTCTACTTCATTAAGGGGATTCAAACTAAGCATTAAGCAAATGTTCAACTAATAAAAAATGAATATCCAATGAATGCACAACGCATTAAGAGGATTCAAACTAAGCATTAAGAAAATGTTCAACTAATAAAAAATGAATGTCCAATGAATGTCCAACAACAAGAGGGGATTCAAATTAAGCATTAAGAAAATGTTCAACTAATAAAAAATTAATTTCCATTGAATGTCCAACAACAAGAGAAAATGTCCAACAAAAACATAGGGATTGAAGAGCAAATGTTCAACTAATAAAAAAATGTTCCCTACCCCTACCCTTATATGTGAGGGTGGGGGAATAGTCGAGAAAGGGGAATAATATAGTTTTCTCTATTATTGAAGTTTTATCTATTAGTGAGGGTGAGGGTGGGGAAATAATATAGAAAACTTAATAATTTTTCTCTATTATTTCCCCACCTCCACTAATGAAGGTGAGGGTGGGGAAATAATATAGAAAACTTCATAAGTTTTCTCTATTATTTCCCCACTCCACCCTCATATATGTGGGTATTATTCCCCCACCCCTAATATTTTTTCTCTATTATTTCCACCACCCCCACCCTCATATATGAGGGCGAATAAGTTTTCTCTATTATTTTCCCACCCCACCCTCATATATGTCGGTATTATTCCCCCACCCCTAGTAATTTTTCTCTATTATTCCCCCATTCCCACCCTCATATATGAGGGTGAGGGTGGGGTTAGGGGAATAATAGAAAAAACCAATTGTGTTTCTACTTCAAGCATTAAGCTTATGTTCAACTAAGTATGAGGGTGAGGGTAGGGGAATAATAGAAAAAACCAAATGTGTTTCTACTTCAAGCATTAAGCTCATGTTCAACTAAAGTCATTCAAAATAAGCATTAAGCAAATGTTCAACAACATTGAGTTTCCTTATTGAGTTCCCCTACTTCAAGCATTAAGCCAATGTTCAACTAAGGGGACCCAAATGCCCAAGCATTAATCTACCCTTCAACTAAGGGTACTCAAACTAAGCATAAGGCAACTGCTTAATTTGTCCAAGCATTAAGCTAATGTTCAACAAAGGGGACTCAAACTTCAATTTGTCCAAGCATTAAGCTAATGTTCAACTAAGGGGACTCAAACTAAGCATAGAGAAAATTTTCAACTAAGGAGATTCAAACTAAACATTAAGCACATGTTCAACTTGTAAAAAATTTCCAACAACAACTTTGGGATTCTACTTCATTAAGGGGATTCAAACATTCAAACTAAGCATGGGATTCTTTGGGATTCTACTTCATTAAGGGTATGTCCAACAACAAATTCGGGATTCTACTTCATTAAGGGGATTCAAACATTCAAACTCAACTTGGGATTCTTATTCAAACTAAGCACTAAACAAATGTTTAGTAAAAAATGTCCAACAACTACTTTGGGATTCTTTGGGATTCTACTTCATTAAGGGGATTCAAACTCAACTTGGGATTTTGATTGAAACTAAGCATTAAACAGATGTTTAGTAAAAAATGTCCAACAACTACTTTGGGATTCTACTCCATTAAGGGGATTCATACTACTTCATTAAGGGATTCAAAGTAAACATGGGATTCTACTTCATTGATTCAAACATTCAAATTTAAACTAAGCATGGGATTCTACCTCATTGATTCAAATTTAAACTAAGCATGGGATTCTATTTCATCAAGGGGATTCAAACATTCAAATTCAAACTAAGCATTCAACAAATGTTCAATTCAAACTAGGCATAAAGAAAATCTAATTAAGGGGATTCAAATTAAGCATTAAGAAAATGTTCAATTAGTCAAATCAAATGTTTAATTAGTCAAGTTAAGTTATTATTTTTCAATTAGTCAAAAATGTCCAACTAGTTAAGATATAATTTTTACGTATTTTTATATTAATGTTGGATATCCAACAACATTGACAACAAGAAATTAAGCTAATCTAACAACAATTAGTTAATCCAACAACAATTTATTAATCCAAAATTTTAGTTCAACTAATTGAGTTAATCTAACAACTAGTTAACCCAAAAATTTATGGTTTTTTTAGCTAATCCCAAATTTTATGTATTTTTGACAATGTGGATGTCCAACAATATTGACAACAACAAGTTAACCCAAAAATTTTATCCCAAAAATTTCATGTGTTTTTTTAACAATTTGGTAACCCAAAATTTTATGTATTTTTTAAACAACGTGAATGTCCAACAAAATTAACCCAAAATTTTATATATTTGTAATAAAATACAAAATTATATATATATTTTTAATAATGTAAATGTTCAACAATGTGGATGTCCAACAATATTGATAACAACTATTATAATAACTATTTTTTTTTTCGTAAATAAAAGAGAAGCTGTATATATTACCTCAAAAACTTCGAATCAATACAAAGATCATGTTTGGCCACCTGTTCCGCCATAACAGGGAAACCGAACCATGTGGCTCTCATATAGCTTAGAAGAACTATGAAGTATGACATGACAAGTGTCATGTTTAAAAAATATTACATGTCTAGTATCATGCATCAAAAGTATGACATGCCTAGTATCATGCATCCAAGACTGTAACTCATACCAGCCAACAGGACATGGAAACCATACACCAGAGACATACAAAACTAACAAAAGTCTGAAACTAGTTCTTGATATACAAAAATAAAAGAGGCTAGAGAAGTGGTGAACCTAGGCATCCATCAGAGTTGTAAGTGAAGATAAATCTTTGTCCACAGGTTGGGCAACACATTTTCTCCGGAGTACCTGCCAAAGAGTCGAACATGAGGCCCATGCGTCGATTGAGGGTGTGTTGATTATGCAGTTGCTCTTCCAGGTTCTGCCTGATATCAAAGATCAGTTGGAGGTGGTCATCCAAAAGGAAATGTTGATTGAGCTGAGGTTTCTCAATTTTCCCACCGGTGCGCTGAGTTGTATCTTCATCCAAGGTTGTTGGAGAAATTTCGTCCAAGTCCGTTGGAAGAATTTCATCCAAGGCCATTTTGGAGGTGGCATTTTGAGCAATCCAATCTGTCAACCAACTGGGAGGGATTTCTTCTTCAGCCAAACATCCACCATGTTCCAAAGGCCTTGCTTGGGGATTGGTGTTGATATCCGGCCTTGGCATGTCTTATTAAGGCTACAACCCAAGGGGAGGGATTTCTTCCTCCATTGGGAAGCTTCTTGGGTCAGGAATGGTGTCGACGGGGGGTGGGGACGAGTGAGGAGTGTTGGGTAAAGGAAAATCAAGCCAATGTTGGCCAGTGCTAGTGGTTGGATTCGAAGGTTACGAGGGATCAAGGTGATTACGCCGAGCAAGAAAATTGTAATAATGAGGCCCTCTTTTGTGTTTGTCGCGTTCTCTGGGCATAATGGCAAAAAGATCGGCTAGAGGTACTGCACTAGTGGAGTGAAGACTAGGGAGGGAGGCCAACAGAGTGATGCAGAGCCTTGAGAGAGCTGAGATGACAGAGTGTTCACAACTCGAAGTCTGGGAGAGCCAGGACGACAGAGTGCTCAAGGAATTAATGGGAGATGGTGGAAGATGAAGAATGGCAGAGTGCTTGAGAGTGCATACCTTCATAAAGGCCAAAGAAATGACTGCAAGGACCGACATGAAAGTAGAGGCGACTTCTACTTGATGTCTCATACCTTCTCCTTTATTCCAGCGTTGGATTGCGAGGGGAGACATTGAAGTCTGGATGGTGTTGCAAAGCATTACCATTACTACCAAGTGAGAGCCCGTCGATCAAGAGGAATGGTTGTATGGTTGATGATTGGGGGTATTAACTTCCCTCATCGCATGTGAACCACCTTTCTCCCCTAGCCAACTTTCACCCCATCCAGGGACTATTATAATAACTAATTAAGATAATCTAAAATTCCTATTATAATAACTAATTAAGATAAACTAAAATTCTATGTAATGTGGATGTTCAACAATATTGATAACAAACTATTATAATAACGAATTAAGATAATCCAAAATTCTATGTAATTAAACTAATTCAAAATCCTAATCCAAAATATGTAAGTAAGCTAATCCAAAATCCTATGCATTTTTATTAATGAATGTGGATGTTATATGTAATTAAGCTTATCCAAGATCCTATGTTATGTAAGTAAGCTTATCCAAAATCCCATGCTTTTTAATGAATGTGGATGTTTTATGTAATTAAGCTTATCCAAAATCCTATGAATATGGATATTGTTTATGATTTTTAATTTATGTTAGTGTTACACAGGTAAGTTAGTAATATGGGATACCATGTCTAAATTGTATCACAAACTTTGCTAGTCTTTTATATTTTAACAACGTTCAACAATGTGAATAACTAATTAAGATATTCCAAAATTTTATGTAATTAAACTAATTCAAAATCCTAATCCAAAATTTATGTAAATAAGCTAATCCAAAATCCTATACATTGGAACCTTGTCATGCTTTATGGATTTTGATTTCCTTCTGTCCTTGGATTTTTGGATGAATAACATATTAACTAGGTTGCAATACTAACTTCGATAGTGGTGACTTAGTGGAAATGGGTCCATGTGGCCTATCTCTTAAGGTTGAACAAAACAAATTAATGATACCTCCTCATATATTCACGTTAGTTTAAATGTCTCTGAAGTTTAACGAAAACATTTCAAAAATCGATGTTACATATAAACAATTTATATGTGAAACATAATGAGTGCAACCCAGATGAGCAAGGAAATCTACAGGTGGGACTTTTATAGGTGAACACTCAAACAAGTAGTTAACGAATGGACATCTACTACATATTGGTAGTGTGAAGAGTTTATTCAAGATTTTATTAGTCCCTCTACTATAAATTTCACCATCGAACTTATAAATTATTGTTTTCTTAATCATCACTATCGACTTAGTCAATAGTGATCAAAATCTCAGTTTTTAGACATAGAGATCTAACTCGTCTCTTAGTTTCCATTAGAATTTCTTATGGTTCTCTTTTGATTTGCAATAAAACCGTATTAATGCTAGTTTCCTTAATATGAATCCTTCCACTTTCATATTCGTAATTTGTCTCAATGTTGAGAAAAAAATTCTTAGTTTTGGAAATTCTAGATATGTAGTAGTTTTTTAGCACATATTGGAAGAGATTGAAGTTAGACTCTCTCATCATAGGAATGTTTAAACAACCTTAAAACCTTTATTACACTTTTTATATCGATGATATTTTTGCAAAAAGGAAAAAACAAAAATATTGATATGTCATCCTAATCCTTTTAGCAACTTGCAATGTATGACCCCTACAATATTTCAATGTGCATCAGATAATCATTTCAACTAGATTTCGACAATCTAACCTATATGAAATGTGAAATGTGGAATAAGAGTTTTGGAAAAAAAACTCGCACTTTTAATGTGTTTAAATGTTAAATGTGTCAGTTATAAACATTCAATTAAAACACTGGGCGACACATGGGGGAGAAGGAAGAGCAATGGTAGGAGGAGCAAGTTAGGTTACTAGGGTTTGGCACGAAAACTTAGGATCTGAGGAGCCAGAGGGAAATAAGTGGTGGGTCGGAGAATAGGAGCAACAGGAACATGGCAGAGATGGAAGGGACAAGGCAGGAGGCGGCGGAGCCTCATTCAGGGAACTAAAGTGTGGACACAATAGTGAAGGAAGCAAAAGAAGGGGCTAAGAAGAAGTTATTTAAGTAAGCAGTGTCAGGGGGACCCAGTATGATGAGCAAGGATGCATGACGGGACAGGGGATCCCCTATTACAAACCAACATGCCTCAAAAGAATGACCAATTCCAAATCAAGACAATAAGCTAAAGAATGGATGCCTGGTGAAAACGGTGGAAAACCCAAGATACAAAGCTACCTCTTTGTGTATTGGAGAGTACATACAACACATGAGGGACCATGTGCTTATTGAGAAGTTCATGGGGATCTGGCCCTCGGATAAAGTGCTCATGCTTTGGGTTCAGACAAGATGGAAAGTCAAAGGCAGCATAGACATCAAACTGGGATTGAAAGGAATTTTTACGGTAATTTTCTCATGCTCTGCAGATAGGAGTAGGATATTTGTGAAGGACCATAATTTTTTAACTCTGCAGGATTACATCTGAGATATTGGATGGAAAGGTTCTCTTTGGAGAAGGAGGACTTCATGTCCACACTTGTTTGGATTATATTATACTTGCTACCTCGAGAATTTTGGCAATCAGAAACCTTGGAGGGAATAGGAGATATGCTAGGCTCCTTTGTAAAGCTGTCAAAGGTAACTAAAGTAGGAAAGTACACATCCTACGCTAGGATATGTGTGTACATGAATGTGGAAGGAGCCTTGCCAGAATCGATAGTGATCTCATTTCAAGACCAAGACTGGACGCAATCCATAGATTATGAACATATCTCGTTCAGATGCAGGAAGTTCCATGAATACACACCTATTTCGTGAATGTCTCCAAAACACAAGCACAATACCTAACAAAGGGAAAGAGGAAAAAGATGGGGAAATATTCATCAAGATCCCAAACAAAATAAAGCTCGTGAAGAAAGCAACTCAACAAATTGGGGAAACCTCCGAGAAGATCTCCAATAGCTTCCAGGAATTAGCAACGAAATAACAAATGATAGAAAGGGAAAAAAATAGACCAAAGCCTAGTCAACCTAGATCCAGAAACCACTTCGGAAGAGGGTAAACCGAAGGAGATTCCAAAGCATCGAAGAATAGAACAAACAAGAAACACCAACCCTAGTCAGGAAAGGGAAACCATAATGCAAGAGATGGAAGACATAAGGGGATCTTAGAAAGAATCCCAAAACATGGAGCTCGAAGAAACAAAGGTAGACATCAAAGCCCTTATTGAAGTCCATGGGGAACAATAAGTGAACAAGATGTAGGTAAGTCAACTCAGAAAACTGAATAGAGAACTAAATACAAGAAAGGGGAAGATTAGTAGCCAAGAGAATCCCACAACCTCGGTGAATAATCTAGGTATCAAGAGAAACCCTCTTAAAAACTAGAAAAAACCAGGTGGGGAGGAGAAATGAAGAGGCCACAAACCACATAAGAAAGTCTTAGAGGAAACATGAGCCCTATTGATAGACTTAGGTCAAGTAGTGGGCCTCCCAGAGAAGTACTTTCTCTCTCAACCAAAATGTTAATGATGAAGGTAATCTCATGGAATATGCAGGGGTTAAAGGCATCATCAAAGGAGAGAACTATGAAAAAGAAGTTAAACCAAGAAAAAATAGACTTTATGTTATTACAAGAAACTAAATGTGATAGAGAAACATTGAGTAAGATAGCCAATAAAGTGTGGAAGAACGGTGAAATGGTATGTTTTGTTATACAACATTTTGTCGCAGCAAGTGATACTTCCTATTTGCAGACATCTAAAGCATAAAACTTTGGATGAAAATTGAGAGAAAGTCTTCTTGAGAAGGATCAACTCTAAAAAATCCCTAAACTACATAGTTGTTTCTTTTTGCTTTCTATCAAGGTGCGACAACTTTACTCGTCGCATGTTGGATCACTGGAAGGTGAGACATTGCCGCCTTTTGTTTAGGTTTAAGGGTGCGATAACCTTTGTATGTGGGAAAAAAGAAGAAATTCTTGAAGCTTCTAGAAGAGAAGTTTATATGATGAGTTTTTTGCCAATTGATTTGGATCACACCCGTCTCTCCTAATTTAGTGAGATCCTAACCTCTCATCCTAACCTCCTCATGGATTCCTCTCCAATCTATAAATGAAGGCGTCTTCTAAAGGGAAAGGCTAATAAGTGATGAGTAATAAAATAATGGTGAATTGAGAATAACTCCTGGTTTGTAATTGAGAGTTTGTGAACTTCATTTTGGTCCTAAGAGATTTTGGGCTAAAGTGTTCAAGAGATGGTTATGGAATTAATGGAGGCCAATTGGGTGTTGGAACATTGAACTGCTGGAAGGGGTTTGTCAATGCCAAGACTTGGTTGTAAACTGATTCTTGATTTATTAATACAATTATACATTTTCCTTTCCTAGTAAAGGTTGTCAATGGTTTTTATTTGTATTTCTCTTTGTCTATTT
Source organism: Picea engelmannii (assembly GCA_009831015.1). Lineage (NCBI taxonomy): Eukaryota > Viridiplantae > Streptophyta > Pinopsida > Pinales > Pinaceae > Picea > Picea engelmannii. The sequence continues at coordinate 82,334 of ML783939.1, read as the reverse complement.
ACATAGATTCATTGAAATATATGTATGCTTGTTACTTTCACTGGTTCTATTTGATCCTTTTTCTAGGTCTTCATTTCTAGAAAGCATTGGATCAAGCTTAGAGCTACAATCAATAAGGACAAACGTCAGTTAAAAAGGTATGAGTTTTCTAGCATTTTTTCAATTTCATTTCATTTGAATCTAAGGAAAGGGGTGTGTTCTGTCTAGTTTTGTTCTAGTTTCGGGTTCCCGAAATAGGGAGATTTATTTATGTCTGCATTTACGAATTTTCATTCAAAGAGTAATTTCTTTGACTCATATATTAAGCACATTTTGCATTCAAAGAGTAATTTTCATTTCTTGCTTTGACATTTGTAATTGTTTCTTTTCTTGAAATCTCTTGCTCCATTCTATAGATAGATTTTATCAAAAGAAAAGATTGCATTGCATTCATATTTTCTTTGAAATCTTCTTGGATCAATCTTAGTGCTACAATCAATAACGACAAACGTCAGTTAAAGAGGTACGAGTTTTCTATCATTTTTTCAATTTCATTTGAATCTAAGGAAATGGGTGTGTTCTGTCTGGTTTTGTTCTAGTTTTGGGTTCTCAAACTAGGGAGATTTGTTTATGTCTGCATTTACGAATTTTCATTCAAAGAGTGATTTCTTTGACTCATATATTAAGCACAATTTGCATTCAAAGAGTAATTTTCATTTCTTGCTTTGACATTTGTAATTGTTTCTTTACTTGAAATCTCTTTCTCCATTTTATAGATATCTTTTATTGAAATAAAAGATTGCATTGCATTCATATTTTCTTTGAAATCTTTTTGGAGTCAAGTATCATACATTATCGTTGAGTTGCATCCACGGAACTTAATTAAAATTTTTAAGTGAACAACAACCTTAAAACAAAACTTAATTAAAAAATTTAGTAACATTGTGTGGGTAGGTAGAGACGTGTCTCGACATATTTAAACGTAGGATTTGTCGTTATTTGTCGGTGATAAAATTTTGGGACTGTGTGGTTCTCCCACGTACCTTTGAGTATATCGGGAGGTCCCTTTCAAACGGTTGTGCATTAGACAACACTACTACATATTTGAGCTCACATGTACCTTGAGTATATTGGGAGACCCTTATAGGACATGAAATTGAGCATCCTTTTGACCGTCTTGTTTTCGCAATACACCAAGAACAACACTCAAGGAGATTACTACGCACATATTGCTAGGTAGTTGGGTAATACGACCAAGGGTATGGTTTATCCTCATTGGTTGGTGCTCTAAAATATTGGGCCGAGTATTACTGTTGGAGCCTACAATATATCGCGAGTTGTGACAACTTGACACTCCTGTGAGATTCCTCCTATTGACCCCACCTATTCACATGACTGCTTGTTTCCTATAGACTTTGATCCTGTGTGATTGATCTGAAAAGATCTTTTAAAGACTATGGTTAAGTTTTTAAAGAAGGAGTTCATTAACCATTTAGGAATTGAAGAAAGTGGAAGAATAAATGATATAACATGGCAGCCATAATAAGATATGCAGATCTGAAAGTAACCACAAGAATCAACAAACCATAACAACAAAATTGTTAACAGAGTTCGGCAATATTGCCTATGTCTCCGGGCCTTTGTCTCAGTGGGAAAGGATTTCGTATTTCTCTTCAAATATTAAAAATTACATCAAAAAAGAATCAAATGGATTACAACTTGTCTAGTTGTGTTCTTCTAGACCTCAAGAACCCAACACAACTGACGGCACTGAAAACGATTGAGCGAAGCTCCCGGAAATGGCCCGCAAAGTTCCTCTCCTCAATGGCTTCCCTGCATAAAATTGTCTTTGGCTTCTCAATTCTTTAGCACTTCTCCTCTTCTGAACCTCCCTAAGGCTTCCAAGAACCTCTGGTTTTTATAGGTTTGAAGTTAGCAACAACCTCCCAACTTCCTCCCAAGATCTGGCCTCAAAAAGGGCTCCAGATCCTCCAATAATGGACAAAATCTCCCAAAAATAGCTGAAAAATCAATAAAAATATACAATATAGTTCAAAGCCCAAAATTGGGCAAAATATGGGCGTAACCTCCCAATTTCGGGCCCCTGGTCATATGGCGTTGTTCCATGTGTTCTTGGGCTAGCACGCTCCTGGTCCATAGCCCCCTAAACTCGACCCTTGGTCGTTTGAATGGCCATATGGCCATGGCTCTGGCTCCCATGCACCCGCACATTGGTTAGGCCCCTAGTCGGTCAGGGTTGGCCCTGTCGACCGGGGCTTATCCCTGAAATGGCGCCACCACAAACTTAAATGTATATTTCCCCGAATCACAAACAAGCCACACATATAGGAGAGTTTGTTAGCGCTTGGTTTGTTAAATCATTGCCCAGCCTAGAGGTCGCAATTTTGGTTCTCTTGAAGGCAGAATAAACCTTTTACCTAGCCAACCTTGGCCAAATCTAGGGTGCCACATGGTGCCCTATGATTGGGTCACGTGTCACCCTGGGATTGGCTCGTACTATTGACGCATCAGTCCAATTAGCTGCCCCAGTCAACACTTCCATGTTACCCCCGTACATTCCACATCACCACCGTACCTTCCATGTGTCGCACTATTGTACTTGCCACATCATCTTTGTACATGCCACGTGTCATTTGTACTACACAGCCACATGCCATGTCACCTGCTGTACAGGTCCAGTTGTCATTTGTACTGCCATGTGTCAGTCTATCATTGGGCCACATCACCTATCGTATAGTTCCATTTGTCATTCGTATTGCCACGTGTCAGCCTGTCATTGGGCCACATCACTATACGGAGTGCAACGTGGCATCTATACAGTGCCACGTGTCAAATCTGTACAGGTGCCAACTCATCCAAAAAATGACGAATCTGAGTGACACGTGTCACCTCCTAATGACACCATGTCAGCATGATGATGTCATTATGATGTCACCTATCGTACTACTGACGTCAACATTGACTTTGACTAGTTGACTTTTTTTGCCTGTTTGGGAATTTGATTAGAACGTGATAACTTTCACATACGGTGTCAGTTTGAGGAAAAAATTATATGGCCAGAATCAGCACAACGAGATAGACACAATGACGTTCGTTTCATCCAATTCCGAGAACTTTGATTTTTAGGCCTTCCTAGACCCATTTTGGTTCCTGGATTCATTTTGGATCACGCCTCCCCACTAAGACTTTTTGGTCCCCCAAAAGGGTACTAACCAGTCATCAAGTGCAGGATACGCCATCCCACTTGTTCTTTGTCTTTAAACTCTGTCCTGTGCACCTATCTCATCAAGATCAATTGCAAAACAACCATGACAACTGACAGCATATTGTTAGCCACTTATACTATGTCACATCTTAATGAAGCCACTACCATCCATGTTGAAAACATTAGCAATGATAACATCATAAATATGTCTGCAAACGAGATAATATGTTTGTAGTACTTGCATGACATTAGCTTATCTTGAAGCAAAGTATGATTGAACTTCCATTCTACAATCATCTCATGTTCATGCTTAAGATCAATTGCTTGATTTGGCACAATTATAGGTGTGTTTCTTGCATGAGTTGCCTTCCTTAATTGTCCCATTGTTTGAAGAGATTTATTTTCTTTTAAGTGATGAGCATGTACAACATATTCATTGCCTTCTTTGGTTAAGTGATATTGATTTTGTTCCCTGTAGAAGATTTCTTTGTGATCATACAAATAAGGACTGCCCAAGACCATTCCACATTCATTGAGTGGCACCACATCACATGTTACCTCATCCACAAAATTTGATGAAATTGCAAACTTTAAAGTGCATTGCTTTGTTATGTGTAATTTATGATTGTTTCTTATCCATTCAAGCGAGTAAGGTTTATGATGCATCTGAGTGTTTAATCCCAATTGTTTAACCACTTCCTCTGAAATCAATTTATATTGAGATCCACTATCTATCAATGTGTCGACCTTAGTATGCTTCATTATGACCCTTATGTGAAACATTTTACTTCTAGAATCATATCCATCACCAATTTTACCTATCAAACCAACTGTTGTGATTTTAGACTCATCACCCAAATCTGATATCAAGTATGTTGGTTTTGTTGCTGCTGCAGTTGTTTTCCTCCCTTTCCTTTCTTTGAACCACTTCGGTCTCTTCTCGGGATGTAATTTCCATCAATGGTCATCATCATTCCCTTCTTTCTTGCAATTCTTGCAAGAGAGATTATCTTCCTTTCTTGTCACTGAATTTGTTTTCTTGCCATTTCCCTTTCTTTTGTCCTCTTTCCTCGAAGATGATTCCCCAGATACACCAACTCTTGTTTTCTCTGCATCAATGTATGTTGCTTGAACATAAACCTCATCAAGATTAGTAGGTCCAAACATAAATACAGTGTTACGAATCTGTGCAGGTAAACCTCATATATACTTCATAATAGTTTCTTGGGTATGTAATGGAATGTCTAACATTAATTCCATCTAACAAAATTCATCTGTGTATTCTTGCACTCTTTGTCCCTTTCTTAGTTTAAGACCTTTCCATTCAATTAAATCCTTCTCTTTATAACCCAAAGGATAAAATTGTTTTTAAGTGTAGAAACAAAAACTTTCCATGAGGGAAATACATTACCCACTTGTTGTGTGCCATTTTGCAACTTGCTTTGCCACCAGATGAGTGTTGTGCCTGCAAGTCGAAGCGATGCCGATTTGATTTGAGTTGCCTCATATTTGATTTGATGCACACTACAATAAACTTCCATCTGTCTGACCCAGTTACCAAGCCTCTCTGCATTGACTTCGCCATCATACATAGGTAATTCAAACTTCACATCAAGCTTAAGTAAAGGCATACAATGTTTATGTTTATGGGAATGTGTTCTTGCAGTGGATTTGGAACTTGTACTTGAGGAAGAAGAAGAATAAGTTGATGGAGAAGAAGGAGGTGAATGAGGAATTTTTGGAGGATCTTCTCCTTCTTCATTTTTGGCCTTTGAATATTCTCCTAGAATCGGTCTTTTCCGCTCCAAGTAATCATCATATAAAACCTTTACCATCTTTGACATGGAAAATAAAGTCTTTTGAAACTCTATCTCGTCATGAGAAATTCCCTCTTCTGATGCCATCTTCTCACTTTGAGAAGTTCTCTCTCTCGATCTAATCTTAGGATTCTCTTCAACAAGCTCGCCTTTACCACGATTTAGCTTTTCCCTGGTAATCGTGCAAACTCAAAAACCAACCATCAACCTACTCTGATACCACTTGATCCAAAAAGATCTTTTAAACACTATGGTTAAGTTTAGGAATTGAATAAAGAGGAAGAATCAATGATATAACATGGCAGCCATAATAAGATATTCATATTTGAAAGTAAGCATAACATCAAAAATTGTTAATGGAGTTTCAAAATATTGCCTACGTCTCTGGGCCTTTGTCTCAATGGGTGAGGCTTTCTTATTTATCTTCAAAGATTCAAAAGTACAACAATTGATGGCACTAAAAATGGTTGAGCGAAGCTACCGGAAACGACCCGCAAAGTTCATCTCCTCAATGGCTTCCTTGCATAAAGTTGTCTTTGGCTTCTCAATTGTTCAGCATTTATCCTCTTATAAACCTCCCTAAGGCTGCCAAGAACCTCTGGTTTTTATAGGTTTTAAGTTGGCAACAACCTCCCAACTTCCTCCCAAGATCTGGCCCCAAAAAGGGCTCCAAATCCTTCAATAATGGACAAAATCTCTCAAAAACAACTGAAAAATCAATAAAAATACAATATAGTTCAAAACCAAAAATTGGATAAAATATGGGCCCAGCCCCCCAATTTTGGGCCCTTGGTCATATGGAATTGTTCCATGTGTCCTTGGCCTAGCGTGCTCCTGGTCCTTAGCCCCCTAAAATCGTCCCTTGGTCATTTGAATGGCCATATGGCCATGGCTCTATTTCTCACGCGCCCACACGTTGGTTAGGCCCCTGGTCAGTCAGGTCTGGCCCCCGTCAACCGAGGATTATCCCTAAAATGTTTCCAATGCAAACTTAAATGTATATTGCATCGAATCACAAACAAGCCACACGTATAGGAGAGTTGGTTAGCGCCCGATTTGTTAAATTGTTGCCCAACTCGGAGGTCATGGGTTTGATTCCCCCGGAGGTGGAACAAACCTTTTACCCATCCAACCTTGGCCAAATCCGGGGTGCCACATGGCACCCTATGATTGGTCAATGTGTCACCCTGGGATTGGCTTGTATTTTGTATGCATCAGTCCAGTCAGCTTCCCAGTCAGCACTGCCACATCACCCCGTACATGCCACATCACCACCGTACCTACCACGTGTCGCATTGTCGTACCTACCACGTCATCTTTGTACATGCTACGTGTCATCCATACTGCACAGTCATCTGCCACATCACCTTTCGTACAGGTCCAATTGTCATTCGTACTACCACGTGTCAGCCTATCATTGGGATACATAACTGTACGGACTGCCATGTGGCATTTGTACAATGCCACGTGTCAAATCCATACATGTGCCAAATCAGCCCAAAAATGTTGAATCCTAGTGACATGCATCACCTCCTAGTGATTCCACATCAGCATGATGATGTCATGCTGTCGTCACTTGTCGTACTGTTGACGTCCGCATTGACTTTGACCAGTTGACTTTTTTTTCCTGTTTGGGAATTTGATAAGAACGTGATAACTTTCGCATACAGTGTATGTTTGAGGAAAACATTATATGGTCGGAATCAACGTGGCGAGATAGACGTAATGGAGTTGGTTTCTCCCGATTTTGAGAAATTTGATTTTTAGGCCTTCCTGGACCCATTTTTATTCCTGGATCCATTTTGGATCAGTGATATTTGTTTTAGTGGACTCTATATTGAATTCCCCTCTATGGCGTTAGTTCCAAAAGCTCCCAACGAATGAACCCATTTTCCCAGGGAACCTTTCGTCTTTCCTTCTATTGGAAACGTTTGTCCTCCTTACATTGCTACTTTGAGTTTACTGGTACTCACCATAGGGTTCCCAATGTGGTTCTTTTCCACTCCAATTTTTCCAAATGTGCCTAGTGTTTTGAATGCACACCCTCCCTCTCTAGAATGTCCTCAAGAATGTTCACCTCATGTTGATCCTTTTCCTTCTTCACTCGTTGCATGTTCTTCTTTTTCTTCTTCTTCACCTAGTGAAATCCTCACTTCTAGTAACCATGAGATTAAGAAGACGAAGAAAAAGAAGAACAAGAAGAAGAAAAATCAACAAAAGATCACGCAACCAGTTATTGTTGATCAGGCTGGAAACATTGAGAAACCTGTCACCAAAAATCGCAAACCCAAATTCCCTTGTAGGCTATGCAAGGGCGATCACCTTCTCAAAGATTGACCTAATATTCCCAAGGTTGTAGAAGTGTGGTCTCGGGTTTCTTCTCAATCCATGCCATCATCCACTACAAGTCATGCTGGTGACAACCCATCGACTAGTAATCAAGTTGGAGGTAAGAAGGGTAAAGTCAAATTTCCTTTCTTGTTATGTAAGGAGATGCACCACACCTACCTTTGTCCTTGCATGGATGAAGCTTCATATATGTTGAAAAAAAAAATCGATGACCATCAACAACTTACCGTAAACTCTCTCCTAACCCCTAATTAGTTAATAAACTGGTCAATCTGGTTCCATCCTCGGTTAGTCTGGTTGATCAAATGGTCAATTTGGTTTCATCCTCAGTTGACTCAGTTGATAAATTGATCAATCTGATTCTGTCATTGATCGATTGCACTCTTCCACTGAAGAGTGAAACCCAAGTGATCGATCTGATCCCATCATCGGTCGATCCCACTCTTCCATTGAAGAGTGAAACCCAAGTGGCCGATTCGATCTCTCGTTAGATTGATCACACTCCCCCTTCGAAGAGTGACAATGTCTCTTAGGTATTTATTGTTATTGTGGATTCTTCTAGACAAGGGGGAATTCCACCCTTTCCAATGACACCCCCTATAAGCAATGTGATTACCATTGATTGGAATGCTCTAACATAACCTCCTCCTCCTTCTTACACACCTTTTCAAATGTTGTTCAGGTTTGTGGTAGGAATATTCCTAACACTATAATAGATGAGGGAGATTTTGTTAGCATCCTATCCTCGAATGCTTGGAAATCTCTTAGTTCACCTCATCTTGCACTGATGACTCAAAATTTGTTTCCTTTTAATAGAAGGTTCGGTCAACCTTTAGGGATCCTTCCTGAGTTTCATGTTACTTTGGGGGGGAAATGGTCTACATTGATGTGATGGTATTCCACCACCCCTTGGATTTTAATTTTATTCTCAGGTGAGACTATGTTTATGTCATGAAGGCTCTTATGTCCACACTCTTTCGAGTGATGTGTTTCCCTCATAATGGAAACATAGTGACCATAGAACAACTTTCATTCATTGGCCCTCATATGATGGCCAACCATCCAACTTCCCTTAATGGTCCTTACATGCTAGCATCATCTTCCCTATCGCAAGTCAATTATGTTGCAACCTGTCCCATGTATTCAACTTCAAATGAGAGGAAATTTATCCCTTCTCCTAATTTAGATCTAGTAGTTGACATGGTGATCTCTTTGATAAGGCTATTAGAGCTCGATCTCCCTACACCTATCGCGGCCCTCGACATGTATTCCTTCCAGAGTGTTGTTCTTCCATCTAGAGAATATCTCTTGGAATCCATGACCGAGGTTTGTCCCTTGACATGCATTCCTTTCAGAGCATTATCCTCTTGGAAGCCATGATCAAGTAGAGGTCTTTGAGCATATTTTATTTGTTGATTTCAAGATTGTTAAAAAAAGAAACCAGGTTCGAGTAGAGTTCATTTTTCCGTGTCAATCTCATTAAAAAATGAAAGAGAGGGCCTCAAACATAGTTTCTAGTTTCAAGATTGTGTTAAAATGAAATCTTTGATCAAGAGCATAGTTTATTTTCGATTTAAATCTTGTTAAAAATGAAACCGATCACGATCATAGTTCTCGTTTCTGTGTCAAGATCGTTAAAAAATGAGACAACTAATCATGACCATAGTTCTTTTCCTACATCAAGCTCATTAAAAAATGAAACAGTTGTCTCTCCCATTGAGTCAAGTATTATATTACAACTCATAATTGAACCTTCATTTCATTCACTTCGGTCAGTTGATCCTTTTTCTTCCTCCCTCTCTGGTGAACATTTTTTCTATTAGTAACCAAGAGTCTATTGGGTATATAAATTGGCGATAGAAGAAGAGTCGATGGATGAAACAAAGTTTGGGGGGGCATGTCTCCATCCTTTGGACATCATGCCGGAGTTAAGCCACTAGATTCCATTATGCAGCTGGGGGAAAAGTACCAACTATCCATGGGTCCCATTCGAAACCTTTGGACATTACGTTGGAAACTCTTTGGAGTCTCTTTTAAGCTCTTTTCAAACTCCCTAAACATGAAAAGGTTTCTGAGTGAACGTTCTTCCTTCACACTCGTAAAACGACTTGAAGCGCCATGCTTGTTTTCAAAGGAACGTCTATTCAAAGTAAGTTTACCCCTTTTTCGGGCCGAGTAGATTAATTACAAAAAAGGTATTCTCTAGGAATACATTAGTATTCGCTAGAAGAGTTCTCCCTTGAATTGTTTTATACTTTTTTGGGCTTGGGAGACTAAACTTACGAAAAGGACCTTTTTGGAGTTTTCTTTAAGTGTTTTTCAGACTCTCTAAATATGAAAAACCACCGAGTTTCCTTCCTATGGACTCGTAAAACCTACATTGGAAGACCCATATGGGACCGAACCACTCCTTCATAGGGTTCATTAAAAATACTCTAAGGGACTTGTTCGAAGGACGAGCTTATACAATGAGCATTTGTTATCCTCCTCAAGCTCATTAAAAAATAAAGAGGTACTCGCCAAGGATGGTGGGGGAAAAATTGGGAAGGGAATCTGTAATTGAATCTGTATTAATGGCAATAGTCGCTCTCTAACATGACATATTTCACATTTTGTGTCAAAGGTTGGAAATCCACTTGTCTCTTGTCGAGCATGCTATTTTTGTGAACTTTTTCCTTATGATCTTCTATTTTAAGTCAGTGCTGCCAAGACCTCATTTATGTCAATGTTCGAGAGAAGTTCAACCAAGAAGTCTTCTATTGTGTCGGTCAAATTATGCAGTCCTTTAAGCCTCCTATTTCGTTGGCCATCCCCGAGTCAGTCCTGAAATTACTCTGTGCTTTTACTAAAAATATTATAAGTGTTTTGTGTCGTTGATGGGGGATACATCAAGGCCCTCATGCAAAGAATTACTTCCTATCGACACCAAATCATCATCTAGGAAGTTGATTTAGAAGCATTTTAGTACCTTAGAACCCACATGCCTCAATGGAAGGTATCTTCTCTTTTGACAAGGAGTTTACATCATTGCTCTCTGATCAAAATATTCTCTCGAATGTTCGAGTTCAACTCATTAATTCACATTCGAAAGGATGTACTACAGTACCTTGGGGGTCATTGACATTAATGGTTATTTCCCTCGCACTTGTTAATGGTATAACTCAATGACTGGTAATCAAGTGGTTTCTACCATATTCGACATCAAGACATTTATTCACATGGCTAGAATCGTACTTCGGAATCGAAGACAAGATGAAGACCCTGGAGACCTTCCTTTGAATATTTAGTTCCACGGGCTGCAATGGAAATTACTAGAGCAATGTTGTCACATAGATTCACAATGTATTGGTTTTTGGCTATGTTACTATTCGTAGATCTACAGTGTATATTCTCGTGTCTATGAATCCATTCAAGTTATGGCGATATGGATCCACATTGTATTTATGGTGGCCATATCATTAGTAAATACGATTATGGATCTACAATGTATTTGTTATCATCCATGATTAGTTTCATTTGTATTATGAGTATGGGAATTATTATCTCAGTGATGATATAACATTGTGTTGCAATGTCCTTGTGTTATTGGCAGGGATCCAACGGGTGAATTCTTTGTTTCCAATACCCATATGACAAAGTATTTCAGCTATCATCTCTTCTAACTTCATACTTTGGGGGGAATTTTGTTATACAACATTTTGTCGTATCAAGTGATACTGCCTATTCTATGACATCTAAATCATAGAAATTTGGACGAAAACTGAGAGAAAGTCTTTTTGAGAAGGATTAACTCTAAAAAATCCCTAAGCTACATAGTTGTTGCTTTTTTATTTCTAGCAAGGTGCGACAAATTTACTTGTCGCATGTTGCATCACTAGAAGGTGCGACATTGTCGCATTTTGCTTAGGTTTAAGGGTGTGACAACCTTTGTACGTGGGAAAAAATAAGAAATTCTTGAAGCTTATAGAAGAGAAGTTTCGATGATGAGTTGTTTGTTGATTGATTTGGATCTCACCCGTCTCACCTGATTTAGTGAAATCCTAACCTCTCATCCTAACCTCCTCATGGATTCCTCTCCAATCTATAAATGGAGGAATCTTATAAAGGGAAAGGATAATAAGTGACGAGTAATAAAATAATGGTGAATTGAGAATAGATCCTAGTTTGTAATTGAGAGTTTGTGAACTTCATTTTGGTCCTAAGAAATTTTGGGCTAAAGTGTTCAAGAGATGGTGATGGCATTAATGGAGGCCACTTGGGTGCTGGAACATTGAACTGCTGGAAGGAGTTTGTCAATGCCAAGGCTTGGTTGTAAACTACTTCCTGATTTATTAATACAGTTATACATTTTCCTTTTCTAATAAAGGTTGTCAATGGTTTTTATTTGTATTTCTCTTTGGCTATTTACATAGATTCATTGAAATATATGTATGCTTGTTACTTTCACTGGTTCTATTTGATCCTTTTTATAGGTCTCTGTTTCTAGAAAGCATTGCATCGAGCTTACAGCTACAATCAATAAGGACAAATGTCAATTAAAAAGGTACGATTTTTTTATCCTTTTTGAAATTTCATTTGAATCTAAGGAAAGGGCTATGTTCTGTCTGGTTTTGTTCTAGTTTTGGGTTCCCGAACTAGGGAGATTTGTTTATGTCCGCATTTACGAATTTATCCATAACATGTATAGAAGTAGAAGGGGCCTCGGGGGGCCTAGCGACCCTATGGAATCCAAAGAATCTGAAGGTAGAACTAGTGCTCCATCACCAAAGAATCCTAACAATCCATTTCTAAGACCTAATATCAGGGGAGCAGGGCTACATTTCGAACGCATACAGACCCCCAGACCAGGAGGAAAAAAGAGAATTTATAGAATCTTTTGACTAGTTGGGGAACCAACTTCAAGAGAAACAATAGATCATAGGGAGGGATTTTAACCTCATAAAATCTATGGAAGTGAAAAGAGGAGGGGCAAGAAATATGGAATCAGAGAATAAAAGGTTCAAAGAAAGGATATAGAAGTAAAAAATGGTCGACCTACCAACCCAAGGAGGCATCTTCACCTAGAACAATCGAAGAGAGGGGTTGAAATAGGTAGCAGAGAGATTGGACAAATACTTAGTCTCATAAAGGTTCTTTCAGTACGCTCAGGGAATGGTGGTAGAAATTGTCCCTTACCAAGGATTGGACCACTGGTCGATCCTAGTAAGCTAGCAATCTCAATCAACCCATAGACCAAAGCCTTTCAGATTTGAAAAATTATGGACGCGTAGCCCAATATTTCTACCAATGATGTCTATATGGTGGAACAGTCAACCAAACCTCCATGGCACCCAGATGTATAAATTCATCCAAAGGCTGAAATACACAAAGGCTTGTATCAAAAAATGGAATAAAGTGTCAGTGTTTCATGGAAACCTACACAAGAGATCTAGTTAAAGCATACACAAACAAAGCTTATCAACAAAAGGAAGAGAGATACACAATGAAGAATGAGAATCAATGCATATTATCAATGAGTTAGTGATCTTCACTCATATAGGAAATGACATCCTATAATTAGGAATGCATGCATAATAGTGATGGTCTAAGATTAGAAAGTCTAAAATATAACTAGTCAATTAGCTCCCACTGAACTAGTGTGCCAAAAATATAAATTTCTCCAACAACCCCCCTGAACATCACTATGGAGTAAAAAATGAGTCTCGACTACTAGGCCATACTATGCACTCATGTACAATGCAACTAATGAACACTGAATAAAAATGAGGAAAGAGGGAAAACCACGTGGGAACAAAACCCCCCCTCAAAAGATAACGAATCAAAATAAGAAAATGACAATTGCTATGCAACTGTGTTATTCACTGCAAGACGATACCACAAAGTATGAAACTTTTGTTCACTGAAAGTCTTCGTGAAGATGTAGAAATCTCTATGGTTCTATTGAAGTCCTTTGGAAACCTATATAGTCGTGTACCTCTTGGTCCTGTGGACCCATCTACACCTGAAAATATTCCTTTCTGGTGGAAGTGGAACCAGATTCCAAGTCTGGTTCTATAGGAGTGAGTCATACTCCTTCTGCATGGTTGCTTGCCATAATGGATTTCCCACAACCCTATTATAGTTATGTGGATCAGTAGATTGAACCATATAGCAACGCATGGGCATCGCAGGCTCTAAAGCTGAAAATACATGAGAAGGCTCCTCATGCCGAGATTGAGTCCTCCTTGAATCCAATGGATTCCCTGTAAGGTTGCCTGTTGCTTGAAGTGTGAATTGTGCCTTATTGGGAATCTGTTGAAGCTCCAATGTTGGCTTCTTATTTGGCTGTACTACCTGCTTATTTCCATGTACATAATCTGAGTGTATGGAATCATCTCTAATGTTTGAAACTGATGGAAGCACAAGAGTATATGCATGTTGCACTCGAGGTGCATGCAATGCACTCTCCTTATGTGTTAGTAGAAAAGATGAGTCATCATCAAAAAAATTAGTGAATTTATACAACTTTGACTTCTGATCCACCTCACCAATTGCAATGACGGAATTGTCATGCATGTCAATTACTGAAAATGAATCTTATGCAAATTCAACCTTTTTACCTTTCTGAGTGATCTAATAAACTGAGATACGATTCATAGAAATATTTGGAACATGTAGAATATTCTCAAAACTTCCATTATGGAGTTTCACTCTCCCTTCTCCTGCTACTTCTACTGGAGTATCATCCCCCATGAGAATAGGGGGTCTTGAGCATGGACTCAAAGAAGAGAAAAATTCCTCTTTCACTACCACATGACGGGATGCACCAGATTCTATAATCAATGAATCAGATGAGGAATTAATTGCAACAAGAGCATGATGAATACATTTCTTAGGAGCGTGATATTCTTCCTTCTTCTTCTTGAATCCCTCTGGAATGAAGTTTCCAAGGTTGTTATGTTGAAGTGCATGTGCCATAAGATTGATATGTTTCTTCATGCATCCAAATTCTTCATGATTTGGTTTATTGCAGTAAGTGCACTTCTTTCTCTTCTTCTTCTTCGAATCTGAAGAGTCTTCGGAACCTGAAGAATCGTTAAAGGGTTTGGAATATCCCTCCTTCTTGTTCTGTTTCTCCTTCCCATTTTGTTTGGATGATCCTTTTCCATCATCCATGGTGAGTGCATGTGCTTTGGGAACCTTGATGAGGCCCATCTGTATGAGTTTTGTCTGCTCTTTTGTGAGATACTCAATGAACTAAGCCATCGTAGGCATTTTCCAATTTGCGCGAAAAAGACATCTGCCAGAATGGAAATTGGAGACATATACAACATATTATGGTCGTAGCTTGGCCAAGATTGTTAGAATAAGTTGTTTCTCTTGTGTAGACTTGTCAATACCACATTCACCCAAGCTCAATAGCAAAGATTTAAATTTAGTAAATAAATCATGTATATTATCAAAACTTTTAGGGTCTAAGGTATTCAACTCTACCTCAAGAATATGACCTCTCATCTCATCCTGCTTTCCAAAGAGTCCTTCCAAGGTGGTCCAGATCTCGTTTGGAGTATTGCATGTAGCAACATGAAACCATAAATCAGTGGCAATTAACTCAAGATGTAATCTTGCAGCCTCATCCTTATGGTTCGCCCATCTCATCTTCTCAATCGTCGATGTAGGTTCTGTTTCTGTTGCCAACGTCAAATTATACAGTCCTTTTCTTTTGAGTTGGAATGTCGCCTTGGGATTCTAATCAAAATAATTGTATGGTGTGAGGATTACCACCAAGTTTGACTATATAATAGTTGTCCTATCCATCTCTCCCACTGTTTCTAATAACCCCTAAAAATTTACTCTCAATCTGCAAGTGAAAAATTAAGAACTTACGACAGAAAGGGCACTTTAAGTGAAAATTCGTATTAGTTTCAGGAGACAATATTCTGAATTACTTTATGAGAAAACGGTGAGGATTCTCACCAAACGATTGAAAACCCACTTGCAGAATGGGTCGATTTACCTCTCGTGTGAGTCGGTTCCTCAAAAAATTAATATTTTGGGAGCAATAACTATATAAATGTACGACCACGGATTCGTATCAATTTCAAGAGGCTATTGTAACACACCCATGATGGGGCATAAAAAATTTCTCTTTTCTTAAAGGACAGAATCTCCATTCATGGTTTCTAAATTGGGAACTCAAGGAACCAGTCTGACCTCCAGGTCAAGGATCTTCGATTCTAAATCCAAACAACTCTCTGAGACCTTGATGGTCTCGTTTTGTAATTAAACACAGAACCTTTCGACTTCTTAGTGCAGGTTTAATGGCACCCACAACCTTCCCTTTTGCTCCCCTGCGAAATCTCAGAGTACTGGGTGTTAGCTCCTTTTATGGATAAGCCCCCTCTTGATGTGACCTTGTGTGATGAGCTTACGAGACCACGTGATTTCGGACATGACCAAAGGTATTTTGAATCAAACTTCAATCTTTCGAGTTGACGATCTGTGGACACTTGTCCTCCTAATCAACGACCCTGCCTTTACTTCAAGTGGTTGATATTTCAACTGGATCAAAGGTCTTACCTTTACTTCGGGTGGTTGATCTTTCTACTAGATCAATGTTCCTGTGGCCCTCTTCTCGATCAACGGTCGAGATCTTCTTCAGGTTTTGGACTTCTGAGATCTCAAATCTCAAATTCCACCCTTTTTCCCAATGGCTTTTATCCGGAGGATATAATCCACAGATGTGTGTCCTCTTGATCTGATGATCGAGGATTACTTTGGGTCTTTACCTGGAGTCCACAGATTCGCTCCACATCTCCCTTAGATCGGACGGATATGAATTACTTTGGATATTTATCCGAAGTTCTCATATTTTCACCACGTCTCCCTTGTATCTGATGGCTATGAATTACTTTAGATCTTTATCTTGAGTTCTCACATTTTCGCCACGTCTCCCTTGGATCTGACGACTCACATCCACTTCAGGTGATCTGATGCTTGATATTCACTTCGAACGATCTGAGGACTCAACTTCACTTTAGCTAATCGAACGACTGAGATTTACTTTGGATTTTCAAAAGTTCGGACTTCAGAATTCTCAACTCTCAAACCTTGCCTTCTCCTGAATAGACAGTATCTAATGACTCAGATTCACCTTTGTAGGGACCAAATTAATTTCAATCTATTAAAATCCATAAATTGAAACCGATAAGATTACTTCTACACAGAAAGACTCAATAATTTCTTTCATTCAGCATATAAGCATGTTAAATTAATTAAAGAACAACAATTTCATAACAGAATAAAATAAATTACCTCTTCCTGATTCTAATTCCCCCGTTGATCTGGTTGTCCTTTGCTGAAGTTGAAACGGTGTCAAACACTGCCCAAAACCGAGTTTTCCTCCCTGCCAGCTAGGAGTAGCCTATCTGGGTCCCTAGCTCTAGAATACCGTAAGGATATCCTGGCCCCCGTGCCCAAAACCCCCAGCAACCTGGTGCCCCCTGCTTCTGATTCACCAAAAACCACCAAAATCAAACTCCTCCCACTAGAAAATTATCCCATAGCCCAAAATCACAGACCCATCTCTCCCCATAATTCTCCCCCCAAAATAATCATCCTCCAACCATAAGACTCCTCCCCGTCATATCCCCCTTCACTGAC
>ML783939.1:36702-59964 GCA_009831015.1 Picea engelmannii | reverse complement strand
ATCAACACTAGGTCCTACCGCTTGTTTTTCCCCCGAAGCCATCTCGACTTGTTTAAAGTCATCGTGCTCGTAGGCTGCCAACCCACTCTTTTCTAATGCAGATGGTGAAATGAAACTATCTGTCGCACCATAATCAAATAAAATCTTAACATCGATATGATTTAGTGTACCTGATGACTCCACCACCATGGATTGATGTTCGGCCTGGCGATTATTAACCGTTGCGTAAATCTAGTGGCTGCTACTTTCTCTTCCCATTGGGGCCTTTCCTTCTCTATGCGTGAATCATGATTGTAACGTTAGGTAGTCACGCTGGTAATGGGGTCCTACGCACCCCCAACAGGTAACACGAGATTGAACCTGCGCACTATTTTGTGACTGTCTCTGAAATGAGTTCCTTCCCCTGGAACCCCTACCCCTACTAGTTGTTCCCTGAGATGGTTGTGGACCTATCTGCGTCGTTGGTGATGAACGAGATGCTGCACTCGCTGCCATTGAAATCCCTGTGGTTACTGTCCTTGGTGCAACTCTGTTACCATATGGAGGTGGCCTTGAGCCCCCTCCCCTGGGAAATGTCCTAGGGGCCTTCCCCACGAATCCAGGACGATGCAGAAAGGTCGGTCTCATACCTCCAATTAAGTTCATGTGTTCCTCCGCATAACACGCATTTTCCATAGCTTCCGCTACTGAAGACAATTTCCACATCCGCACCATAGCTCTTATATTAGGGTTCAATCCATAGACGAAGTGCTCTACCTGTCGTTGGTCATTATCCATATACGAAACATATTTGACCAATTCCATAAATATGATCTCATATTCTTCTATAGTTCTGTTTCCCTGTACTAAGGCATGAAATGCCCCTACCTGTTGTTCCTCGTAGTACGCTGGCAGATATTTCCTTCGGAACCTCTCCTCAAAAAGTTCCCAAGATACTGTGTCTGGGGTAAGATGCAGTTGTCTTTCTAGGTTTCCCCACCAGTTCAAGGTGTTGTCTCTTAACTGAAAAAATTATATCTTTGCCTTTGAGTTGGACGCATAGTCCCTTAAGGCAAAACACCTTGTCATGCCTTCTAACCATGCTTCTACGCGTTCACTGGCATGACCCCCGACAAACTCTGAAAGTTTGATCTTCTGCAATTCTCGAGTGATGTCTTTGGGCGGAGGTCCTCCCCCTGAATCCCTTGACGCTTCTGGATTACCCATTCCAGATGGTGGGGGTTCCACCTCGGTCCCTGCAGGTTGTCGCCCCTTTAAAGTTTCATTTATGGCCTCCAACGAGCGCAGTATGAGAGCATGTTCCGGGGATGGTGGTCGCGGCGCTGGTGGTGTTGGCGGTGCCTGGGAAAATGCTCCCCTGCCTCGATTCCCTCGAGTCCTAACCATCCTGTATGATTTAACCTGCATCAACCAAATTTGTCAGGGTGAGTTCAAGGACGTTTCAATTTTTCGCTACTTAAACTAGAAACAGGGTTAGCCATAAGTTTTTCTTTACTTGTCTATAAACAAATGTTACTCTCTTTAGGGGATTGGCTGGGTTAGGGCTAAAGTGTCTAAGCTTGATTTCTTCGCCTAATAAAACTATTGACTCCTTTGCCTGGTAGTTACGTTGGCACTATACCTCACTCGCTAATTTCTCCAACTTACCCTCCTAGCCCGCATGCCGCCTCCTTCCCACTTGTCCTAGTCTAAGTCCTTTAAACTTTTCGCTTACAACTAAATATCCTTCAATGCTTGACTCGTGGGCTCTCCTTGGCGCGTTGTACATATGCGTTGAATTGTGTGTCTCGGTGGCTGCAGGTGCGAGTCTTGAGGATTGTAGAGTGGCTTTCAGGCAATGGAGCTTAGCGCTTGGCTTTGACTAGTGGAATGGAATGGAAGGACTCGACGATTGGCTCGATGAGTTGTGTGTAAGGTCTCAAGAGCTTGACGCTTGGATAATCTGAGTTTATACTTCGGGATAGCACTCTGTTACCATTAATCTATTTAAGTATATGAATTTATTTGCAAAGACTCGTGTGTGGCGCATTTGTGTTTGGTTGTTTCTTAAGGCTTAGGCGGTGGGTGGTCGTATGATGTAGTGAGTCTGAGGCTATACATTGAAGCTTGGTGCTTGTGCACTGGGATTTGGTTCTTAGCTCGTGGACTTGGAGATTGGGCCTCGGGCGCAATACTTTGAAATTTCTTATTATTTTAATCACCCTCATACATTATTAAATTTCTTATTAAATTAAAGACCCATAGTGTGGTGTAGTGGTTGGTGCGAATGTGTGGGATCTTTGGGCTACTTGGAGGTCACGAGTTCGACTTTTGGGGAGTCAAACAATCTTTTATAAATTTTTCTACTTATACATTAACTAAGCCTAATAAACTTAATTAAGTTATATTATTTTAATAAATTCAAATAAGTAAATATTTTAAAAAGAAAACAAATATAAAAATAAAAAATAATAATAATAAAAAAAAGTTATTTTAAAATAATATTAATTTATGTTTTTTTTAATTACATTCGTTTTGAAAGTTATTAATATATAAATATATATACAAATATCTATATAAAAAAAAAACCTGGGGCATCGTGGGACCTCACATGAGGCCCACGTGCCCCCTCCCTCTTTTCCCGGCTATCCAAACCTAAAATAAAATAATCGTAAAAATAGAAGGCTATACAAACCCTAACCTTGAATTCATTCCTTCATTTTCTAATTCCAGAACATAGTTTTCCTTCTCAGCTCAGTGCTTGGGTGTTTGGTCACGGCTTGGATGAGCGCTCGGCCTGCTCGTATAGTACAAGAGAAAATGCCTCTTGCAAGCTCTTCTCTTGGCCGCGGCTTGTTCGACCCGGTGCTTGTACGTTTGGGCATTAGCTTGTATTTTTTTTTTGTTTCAAAGGCGTTTTGCACAAAGGCTTCATCGTGGGCTCCTTCTCCTTGATAGCTTGGTGTTTGGCACAGGCTTTGTGTTATATGGAAGGTGCTTGGCTGTTGCCATAACCGTTTCAAAGGTTGTGTTGTTTTGTGGATTTTTCTATGGCGGTGGCGCTGGATATATGTTGTCAATGGGCATGTGTCCAATGTTGAATACTCAAACCTCTAAACTCGAGTTTGGGTAGATTGTTGGGCCCAAAACATTTTTATTATTTATATTTATTTTTTTTATTTAATTAATGGTTCTTTTTTTTTTTGGCCTTGGCGTTGGGTGCTGGCTTGTAAACCTGTAGTGCACTCGTTACGCCCCTGGTGGAATCTCTTCTCGGCGCTCCGTCTCGAGCTCTGGATAGGAGTTTGGCTGGTGCGCTGATCTGGTGTATTATTATTTTTTTTGGTTGGTTTATCATAAGAAATCCATTAATGGCTCTATTATCTTACGACATTTGAAGATTTTGGCACTTTAATTCGAACCTAGTACTTAATTTCAATATGTTGGAGAATTAATAATTTATTTATTTTTTATATATATAAAAAAAAAATTGGGAAGACGTAGGTTACTGTAAAGTGGCCCTGACTGTAATATCTGGTTCTGTACTTTTCACAGTAGTTTCATTTCTGGGAAGAAAATGTTTCCTATAATATTTACTTACAGGGCATATATAAAATATAGTGTTCGTTTTTTCTTCCAATTGTGATCAGTTCAATTCTCATAGACTTGTTACCGCCTGTCCCATACGGGGAATTGGTGTTAGTTTGTGCAGTTGTCATAATTGGTGGCATCGTAGGAGCTTCCCTCGTGTGTTTCATGTCGTCAACTTTTGAGGCAATAAGGTGTTGCTGATACAACAAGGTAGAGGAGGAGAGGAAGAGAAAGAGGAGAAGGATTATCGAGGGTAATTTCATCACTTGCACTACTACTGATTGCTTTATTCGAACTGGAAATCTCAAGGATAATACAGATAAGAATGGTGGTGTGGCCAACGACAATGTTCTTATTGAAATTTCAAACCACAACCATGATCATCGGCAACCCCCTGTCAACGACCCCTTTAACCCAGCCAAACATAAAGGGTACTTGTCAGCTACGGTGATCCAGAGACCATGCCCTTTACTGTCTTGTTCCGTCCCGTGCAGAGACTACTTCGTGTATATATTTTGTTTGTTTATTAGAAATTACTTCAAAAAACACTCCTTGCGTTGGGGCCGCGCTGTATTGTGGTCGGTGCTTGACACTGTGTCGCTAGCTTGTATATTGTGTTAACTTGGGCGCTGAAAATTATGATTATTGTGGCCGCCCTGGAGAAACTTATCACTGTTGGTTTCAATTTGTAGAATCTGCATGTATTTGGGCCTGGTTTGAATCCCTCTTGCGTCATGGCCAATTGTTCAAAATAAATATGCCGGTGCAGATGTGAATGTGCCTCTGTTTGGTCTAAACTTGCCTGGAGCCAATCCTCTGGACCTTGCTGCTGCTGGTGAGCATTTGAATTTTTTTTTTTTATTATATAAATATTTTTTTTTTCTTCTAAGGTGCTAGGGTTTGTGTAAATCTATTCTTTCCTTGTCTAATATACAATGGCCTATAATACTATTTGTAATTTACATTATATTCCTACCAGAATGAAAATCCTCAATTTTTTTTTCTAGTCCATTCTATATAATAATAGTGTTGTCCCTATAACAATAACATGTTGTGATCCTATAGTTTATCGTGTTATAACAGTAGTCAAATCTATAGAAAGAACCATGAAGGAACTTTAACCGGGTGTATCACTAGTTCTATTTCATTGAATTGATGCTCTGGTTTACTATATATAGCACAATAAATTATAATGGATTATAATTAAAAGAAGGCTAGATTATAATTTAATGAATCTACCTATTCTTTATGGAAGTAGATTTGCCATGGCGTTGGAAGAATTTCAACGTGATATTGTGTTTTGTAGTGCATAGATTTTTGTGGGGATATTCATTTCTAGAGGGCTTTCACGTTGCATGAAAGTTTGTTTTGAACCCTGGGCTTTGCCAGCCCCAAAATGAAAAGAAAAAAAATAAATCTTTGAATGCTTGTGATAAATGAATTGTTAGATTGAGGGTGCATCATAATAAGAACTCAGACAATAAAATTATGCAATTATATCCATGTTTTGGCCTAGTAAACGCTTCCTTTACATTTTCAATACGTAAGTCATTTATATTTATATTTGTTGTTTTTTTAAAAAATTGTGCTTGGATTGCAGGTTAGGCAGGGTGGAGTTGGAGCTTGGGTTTTCATCAAATTAAGGGTTTCAGGGTTTCACCATAGCTAAACAGAAGTGTTTAAATTCTGGGTGGGTAGGTAGGCCCTTGGCTCCAAATTTTGAACCAGGGCTCTGATACCATGTGTAGGGACCAAATTAATTTCAGTCTATTAAAATCCATAAATTGAAACCGATAAGATTACTTCTACACAAAAAGACTCAATAATTTCTTTCATTCAACATATAAGCATGTTAAATTAATTAAAGAACAATAATTTCATAACAGAATAAGAATTACTTAATAGAATAAAATAAATTACCTCTTCCTGATGCTAATTCCCCCGTTGATCTGGTTGTCCTTTGCTGAAGTTGAAACTGTGTCAAACACTGCCCAAAATCAAGTTTTCCTCCCTGCCAGCTAGGAGAATCCTGTCCGGCTCCCTAGCTCCAGGATACCGTAAGGATATCCTGGCCCCCGTGCCCAAAACCCCCAGCAACCCGGTGCCCCCTGCTTCTGATTCACCAAAAACCACCAAAATCAAACTCCTCCCACTAGAAAAATATCCCACAGCCCAAAATCACAGACCCATCTCTCCCCATAATTATCCCCCCAAAATAATCATCCTCCCCCCGTAAGAATCCTCCCCGTCATATCCCCCTTCACCGACTCTCCTCCCCCTCATTAATTTTCTTATCTCCCCCTTTATTATCTTATCCCCTTCATTAATATCTTATCCCTATATTTAATGTTTCTTTCCCCCCCTCGTATACGTAAGTACTTAATAAATTAAATTATTAACCCCTTTAATTCTTTACTCAAATAATTAATGAGTCAATTAATAATTAATTAAGCATTGACAGATATGAACAAGTAATTAATAATAATTAATTAGTTAATATTATTAAGAAATAATTATTGTTTAACTAACATATTAGGATAGTCAGATTATCAAATTAATTATAATTAATAATCCCTATACAACTATTTAAGCAGGGTCATTACAACCTTGGTGATCCAATGCTTGAGATTTATTTCGGGTGATCTGACGGCTCAGATCTGCTTCGGCTAATCGGATGATTAGGATTCACTTCGTGTTTCTAGGACTTCAGACTTCCCGAATCTCAAATCTCAACTGAGAAACTCTCGAATGGATTTCTCGAAGTTGTTGATCTGACGGCTCAGATTCACTTTGGCAATTCGACACTTGAGGTTTACTTCAAATGATTCGACGATCAATGTTTACTTCGAGTCTTCACCTGGAATCCAAAGATTCCCACCACCTGTCCTCTAGATCTGACGGTTCAGATCTACTTCAGATGATCTGACGGTTGACGTTTACTTCAGGTCTTCACCCGGAATCCAAATATTCATGCCACCTGTCCTCTAGATCTGATGGTCCAGATCTCTTCGACTCTTCAACACTTCGGCCCTTCAACACTTCGGAGCTTCGGACCTTCAGTCCTTCGGCTCTCCGAGACTCGGGAACCTCAAATATCAATCTTTACTTGCACCCGGGGACAACGTATCTCTACCACGTTTCCCTTTCGATCTAAAGATTGAGATTTACTTCTGGGCTCTGGCTCTCCGGGCTTCAGGAGTTTCAACTCTTAATCGAAAACTCTCGAAGTGATTTCTCCGGAGTTATTGATATGCTGATGATTACCCCCTGGCGATCAACGGTCAGGATTTACTCCAGCTATTTGTCCTCCTCCTTGTCCACAATCCTCCGAAGTTGTGGATCTTACGCCACATGTCCTCCTTGATGATGGACGATCCCAATTTACTTCGAGACTTTGGGACTTTGACAAGTCCACTATCCTGCGCACACAAGGGTTAAGTCTTGTGCATTTACTTTTGGATCCAATGGTTACTGGTCCTTCGCAGTCAAATCCAACATATGGGATCTACTCCTCTCCTCTACGATTCCTTTGTTCACTGGACACTGATCTAACGATCCAGGCTCCTCTCCACAACCGATCTGACAGTTGTTGTCACTCCTCCTCCTGATATTTCGACTTCCTCTAGATTAGAGGATTTTCTAAGTATTCAAAGGCCTTGGCCTTTGTTCCTCCTACGATTTTGTCTCTTGGACCTCGCCTGCACTTCTGAAAAGCGCTTATCTCTTCTGAGCTTCAACTGCTCAGACCCCGAAGGTCTCTGTCCCTTTTATTCCTCAAAGGAATATATGTGCCCTCTTGGAAACTTTCTCTCAAGCACTCCTTACTGAGCTACATAGTGTTTGGTAACTTTGTGAGTGTCTCCTAAGTGCTCTGTAACTTCTCCTTCAGAGTTTTGGTCACTCCAAAATGCGACTCTCCCGAAGCACAGACTCTAAATCTCATATATCGGACGGTCAAGAAGGATCCCGACGGATCCAGAGATCCACGATCCAGATTAACTTCAGGACTTTGGGGATTTTTACTTCCCTTACAACGAACTCATAGTTCACCAAACTCGCGAAGTCCAGAGGACTCAAGGGGTTAACTTTCTCACTCCTTTCTGTATCCAACGGTCACAACGGACCTTGGATCTTTCCAAATAGTTTCTTGTTCATTCGTCATCTGAACAAAGGAGCCTTCCCTTTCGATACTTCAATATCTCTACTCTTCTTGAGCTTTGTTAGCTCTGAAAGGCTTAAGAGATTTGTGTTCTTTCTCTAGAACATAACACTTGAAAGAATCTTTCCATCCACCCCTTACGTTCATTCCTCAACTCTAGAACTTAAGTGGTTCTTGGTATCTATTTTCCTTGCAGAGAGCATGTGCATACGTTCACTATCTCTCCTGAACTTTAATGGACTCCATCCTCCAAGGGACTCAGAATGACTAGGAGGGTTGACATGCGTACATGAAACTATGCCCAAGGTTGACAAACTCACAATTCATGGCTCTAGCTTAAGCCCCACAGGACGCAAGCATTTACTAGTATAAAACATATCCCATCCATATAATTTCCTACTTGTCTAATTATACAATCAAGCAAACACCAAAACGGGATGCAGTATAAATCATTAAAACATATCTATCCCTGCAACATTCATAGGATATCCAACTTTAATTCACAGTACCACTTAAATACACAAGATATGTGATTACTTATCTATTACAGGTGGTAGCCAACTAACTAATTGTGGGTGTTCATCCTTCCACCCAACCATATGCTCAGAGGCATTCATTCTTAGCACTTTGGCCACCCCCGTGCCAAGCCATGATATCACCAAGGAACTCTTGCAGTTCTCAAGGACTCTTTCTATGTTTCAAATTCTGCTCGGGTTCTGTTCTCTGCAAACTTTCAAATATTTCCTTCTTTGTTATGGCCTCGGCGAGGTTTATCATATGCTCACTCAACATCAAGCTCACTGCTCAGACCTTGAAGGTCTCTGTCCCTTCTATTCCTCAAAGTAACAGGTGTTCTCTCTTAGAAACTTTCACTCAAGCACTCCTTACTAAGCTACAGAGTGTTCAGGAACTTTCGTAGTTTCTCCTAAGTGCTCTGTAACTTCGCCTTCAGGGTTTTGGTCACTCCAACATGCAACTCTCCCAAAGTGTGGACTCCAAATCTCATAGATATGGAGGTCGAGAAGGATCCTGATGGATGCAAAGATCCACTATCTAGATCAACTTTGGGACTTCGAGACTTCGGGGATTTTTACTTCCCTTACGACGAACTCACAGTTCACCGAACTCGCGAAATCTGGAGGACTCAAGGGGTTAACTCCCACACTCCTTTCCATATCCAATGGTCACAACGGACCTTGGCTCTTTCCAAATAGTTTCTCGTTCGTTCGTCATCCGAACAAAGGAGACTTCCCTTTCGATACTTCAATCTCGCTACTAATTCTGAGCTTTGTTAGCTTTGAAAGGTTTAAGAGATTTACGCTCTTTCTCTAGAACGTAACACTTGGAAGAATCCTTCCGCGCACCCCTTACGTTCATTCCTCAACTCTAGAACTTAAGTGGTTTCGGTCTCTATTTGCCTTGCAAAAAGCCTATGCATACGTTCACTATCTCTCCTGAGATTTAACAAACTCCATCCTCCAAGGGACTCAAAATGACTAGGAGGGTCGATATGCGTACATGAAACTATGCCCAAGGTCGACGAACTCACAATTCGTGGCTCTAGCTTAAGCCCCACAGGATGCAAGCATTTATGAGTATAAAACATATCCCATTTGTTATCTCTCTAGGAGTCCTTCTCAGGTTGTAGCTTGAAGAATACTGGTAACTTAAAATGTGTTTTGGTTTTATGTGTTTATTGGATCAAATGGGATACTATATAACCGACTTACTCTTAAAATAGTAAAATACGTAACCAGATGAGACAAGGCTTTCAAAAATTAAATATCAGATAAGTAGTTGAACTGTGGGTGAATAATTCTATATTTATCAACCAGATTAGATGAGTGATGGGTTGAATAAATATAGTGTAGATTACTATTAAATCAAGTTTATGAACTGACAAAGTGACATAACAGTCACTAGCAGTTAAGACAAACTTAAATTAAAACAATCATTCAAAGTACATAAAAGAAAGGAGATGGTAATCTGATAATAATAATGAAAGGAACATGTGCTTTTGTATTATATATGAGAAAATTCTATTACAATAGTAGCATGGTCTAGTCTCCATACTCGAACCTCTAGTTCATCAAATTTACAGGCTTTATGGCCTTTACAAACAGTTCAAGATCCTATAAAATTTGATCTTACATTCTAAAAATAGAGGAAAATCAAATAATATGATATATAGGATCTAATCCTAAAATGAAAGTAAAACCCTTATCAAGTCATCTTCTACAAACTTCGACAACTCCAATAGTATTTGACATCTTCAATAGCGTGACTAAGCACTTTGAACTCCTTCTTTGACAGCTAGGTGCTTGTTGACCAAAAATAGAAAGGCCTTTTATCTTGTTTACCTTAATATCTGCCATAAAATCTGGAAAGGGATATTGATCTTCATCAGTTTAATTATATATTTCATTTAGAACCTTTTCCAAATGATTTGGAAAGAAAAATCTTCAATCTTAGCAAAAAGATGAGGATTTTGCTTGTTTCTGCACTTTTAGTGGCTTATGAGTATAAACAAGGGAGAATTAGCCATCGAAAGTTCAGGGATTCAGTGGCTTAGCTAACACAATTTCAAAGTTGTTTGTACCCTGCAACCTGAAAGAAAACACAAAAGAAAGATATGCGTCTTTCAAACCAATTCATATTCTCTACTATAGATATATGCGTTGTCATTAAATCTGAACGATAATTCTCTGTGTTCTTGTGTGTTGACAAGTAGAAAATCTTTCTCCAATGTAACAAGCTTGCTATTTTGTAGATTTTCAACCGACATTACACCAAAAAAACCTTGTTTCTTTACCAAAATTTTATCTTTCTCATATAAAATCCTGAGACAGAATGCAAACCCATCCATCATAAAATATACGGTATCTTCAGTATCTATAGACAATATACCCCAACACTTCTGCATACTCTCAGCAATTATGAGATAGAAAGCAGATTTTGTTTTCTCAATTGCTATTTCACCAATTTTCCACTTTTCAGGACCTTCCAATTGAATTATGACCTTCAGAGCTTGGATACAGGTTGGCACTAATATCTCAGGATACTTCTGGTTTTCTCTCTATGTGGCAAGAGGATGCGGCATTGGAGAGAATACATAAGTGTGCCTAAATGTTGAATCTAGTAGTTAAACACTAGATATTTGTAATGGCAAGTCGTCCAGACCCCGCAAGCGTTTAGATAGAACTTCTAAGGCACCCAACAAACTTAGCATTGAAGCAATTGGATCTTTGTCTCCCTGTAATAGTGCAATATATAATTGATCTCCAACAATAGAAATATATCGGGACGATAAAGACAGGTGTTGACACAGAGTGTATTCCATTATCTTCTTTATTATTAAATGTTTCTTCCATTGTTCACATTCCCATACTGCTACTTTGATATGTAGCTTAGATTGGTGTGTTGACTCATAATATGACCTGTGGCTTGAGCGGTGACTTAACTCGTGGCTTCATCCTTCTCCATAGATAATTCCTCGTGGCCCTTCTTTCATATGGCCTGGTGCCTATTGTTAAATTTGTAGCTTGATCCTGAGACTTGACTCATGGCTTTACCTCACACTTTGATGCGTTCCATTAAAACTTGTCAAACACTCAAAACCCAACTACACTTTCCAAAAGACAACTGTGTATACATTCTCTGTCTACAAATTAGGCATTTGACAACTGTCTATTTGGCGTTTATTTTTATTTGCTCAGAAATCAAATCCCCCGGGCATCAAATGTTTAGATTCTATATGGAGTGGGAACTGGCACTTACGCTTTGGTGACTTTTTTAAGAAATAAAAATATACATTTTTATTTCAAAAGATAAAAGGCAATAAAGCTAGAGAATAACTTTTATTTGTGCCTTTGTATTGCAGATTAAGAAGCATAGTGTCAAAGCAAAAGAGATAGATAAGGCATTTTTCAAGGCTTGATGAAGAATTGAGAGTATGATACTGGCCAAAATACCTAGAGGAATAAATCAAGTGGCGAATAATGAGGACATTCTCAAAAAATACCAATGTATTTTTTGATCACTAATATCTGGCTCCAACTGGGATGGAGACCTCCCTGTGAGGTTTCCAAGAACCTAGTGGTTTCAATCGCCTTTACCATTAGGCTATGGAGTCATATGTCCTGTACCACTGATCCTCTGCAAATTTGTAACCTGCCTGTAGCCTGCTCTGCTTATTCAACAACCAATAACTGAAAGAGTCTACTTGCTCATATGAAGAGCTTATTCTCTTATCTACTCCTACTCTAACCATTGTATTGTTTCTTAATCAAGTAAAATCATGCTTCCAATGAAGCCATGTCAGAAACAAATTTGCTGACAAAATTCTTGATCTTGACCCCAAAAACAAAGGAATGTATATCGAACAGGGAAGTGGTTTGAATAGATGATAAAGCCAACTTTCATCTCGTAGAAATATTTTAACATATATGTTTCTCATAGATTCCAAATAGTTTGCAATAGGGTCATTAAAACCATAAAGGAATACCTCTCTATGTTGTTGTTCCAACTGAATGTATTGCAGCTGCTGATCGCTTTTACCGATCTCGGTGTTGAATGTATATTGCTCGACCTTTGCCATAAATCTAAAACTGTCACACACTGATCTAGAAATCTGCTCATCATCTTTTAAGTCTTCAAAGGGAACAATCTGATCTTCATGACAACCTAAGATAGTAGATGCATTTGGTACAATGTCAAAAGCATCTATGTTATGGTTAATATCTTGAAGATCATCAATATCTCGACCACATTGAGAGATGTCCCCTATTTCAGCATACTCTTCATAGCTATCATTGGCCATAGCTTGCATATATTTATGATCATATCTTTGTTGATAGGTAGAAATAGATGAGATTTATCAAATAGATGAGATTTAAAATTGTCTTCATCATCACTATATTTATCAAATACTGGAATATCATAATAAAATCTTGAAGGTGAAAATGAAGATTTATGTATTGAAAAATCAGCAATCTGATCTTGAAACAAGTTTGGAAAAATATCACCTTCTTCCTCATCATAAGCAATATTTATATCAAAATCTGAAACAAAAGGTTCAGAAGGATTCAAATAGTCATTTTGATGTTCCTCATGATTGCTGCAACTTCCCTCCATCTGCAACTCTAAAAGCTGCAAACTGTCTTCATTGATTTCTATGTCGAATATGGACTACTCAACCTCTGTCGGAGAAACATACATAATGAACTTCTGGTATGGAATTTTTAGCTTATCATCTTCCTCCTTATGTTTGTTGCAATCTTCCTTTGTCTGCAAATATGGAAGCTGAGGACTGTCCTTAAAATTTGCTGCAGATTTGGAATTGTCATATGTTAATATAAAAATCTATTGATTATCTTTTGAATTTATGAAGTGAATAATCTGATCTTCATGACAACTCAAAGTAGTGGATGCATTTGGTATAATGTTAAAAACATCTACACTAAGCTTGTCATCCTGTAAGTCACCAATCTCTTGGTCATAGAAAGAGGTATATTCTACTGCAGCATACTTTTCCTAACTATCCAATTGTTTACTCAACAAATTAAATTCATGACAACACTCTGGATAGAGGAAATCAGCTGAAAACTTATCTTTGCAAAATGAATGAAAAGCAACATGGAAATCTGTCAAAGAGATGATACTTGTAGTAGGAAGGGATCGGTACCAATCACAAGCAATCCCCTCTAATGAAAAACCAAAGAGCTTGATAAGAACATCCTCATGCACAATTTGCAACCGATGAATGAAATCATGAAAATCCAGCAAATGTTCAGCTGGCACTTCCCACTCTTCTCCTCGAAATCTGGGAATACTATTTTCCCATTCATCTCTACTAGGCACTGGATTAGGGAAACCAATGATCTTTGAAAAATCACAGAAAGCGTATCTCTTAGATAAGATCTTGTTCATTTTATACCAGTGGAGTCACCAATAGATTTCAGAACAATGGAGTCACCACTAAATCCATCCTTCATGGAGTTTCCAAATAGATGATTACAACCAAAAAAAAATGTCCAAGCTTTGTATATCATCAAAGTTGGATCTATGCCAGCTCCCAAGGAAGCTTGCTTCAATATCCTTTCCCCAACAACGATGCCAATTTGTTATCTCTCCAGAAATCCTTCTAAGGTTGTAGCTTGAAGAAGCTTGGTAACTTAAAATGTGTTTTGGTTTTATGTGTTTATTGGATCAAATGGGATACTAGATAACTGACTTACTCTTAAAACAGTCAAATACATAACCATATGAGACAAGGCTTTCAAGAATTAAATATCAGATAAGTAGTTGAACTATGGGTGAAGAATTCTATATTTATCAATGAGATCAGATGAGTGATAGGTTGAATAAAGATAGTGTAGATTACTATTAAATCAAGTTTATGAACTGACAAAGTGAGATAACAGTCACTAGTAGTTAAGACAAACTTAAATTAAAAAAATCATTCAAAGTACAGAAAAGAAAGGAGATGGTAATATGACAATAATAATGAAAGGAACATGTTCTTTTGTATTATATATGAGAAAAATCTATTACAATAGGAGCATGGTCTAGTCTCCAGACTTGAACCTCTAGTTCATCAAATTTACAGGCTTTATGGCCTTTACAAGCACTTCAGGATCCTATAAAATTTGATCTAACATTCTAAAAATATAGCAAAATCAAATAATATGATATATAGGATCTAATCCTAAAATGAAAGTAAAACCCTTATCAAGTCATCTTCTACAAACTTTGACAACTCCAATAGTCTTTGACATCTTCAACAGCATGACTAAGCACTTTGAACTCCTTCTTTGACAGTTGGATGCTTGTTGACCAAAAATAGAAAGGCCTTTTATCTTGTTTACCTTAATATCTGCCTTAAAATCTGGAAAGGGATATTGATCTTCATCAGTTTAATTATATATTTCATTTAGAACCTTTTCCAAATGATTTGGAAAGAAAAATCTTTGATCTGAGCAAAAAGATGACGATTCTGCTTGTTTCTGCACTTTCGGTGGTTTATGAGTATAAACAAGCGAGAATTAGCCACCGAAATTTCATGGATTCAGTGGCTTAGCTAACACAATTTCAAAGTTGTCTGTACCCTGCAACCTGAAAGAAAATACAAAAGAAAGATATGCGTCTTTCAAACCAATTCATATTCTCTACTATAGATATATGCGTTGTCATTAAATCTGAATGATAATGCTCTGTGTTCTTGTGTGTTGACAAGTAGAAAATCTTTCTCCAATGTAACAAGCTTTCTATTTTGTAGATTTCTGACCGACATTACACCAAAAACACCTTGTTTCTTTAATAACTTGTATCTTTCTCATACAAAATCCTAAGACAGAATGCAAACCCATCAATCAGAAAATCTACGGCATCTTCAGTAGCTACATACAATATACCCCAACACTTCTGCATACTCTCAGCAATTTTGAGACAGAAAGAAGATTTTGTTTTCTCAATTGCTATTTCACCAATTTGCCACTTTCCAAGACCTTCCAATTGAATTATGACCTTCAGAGCTTGGATACAGGTTGGCACTAATATCTCAGGATACTTCTGGTTTTCTCTCTATGTGGAAAGAGGATGCGGCATTGGAGAGAATACATAAGTGTGCCTAAATGTTGAATCTAGTAGTTAAACACTAGAGATTTGTAATGGCAAGTCGTCCAGACCCCGCAAGCATTTAGATAGAACTTCTAAGGCATTCAACAAATTTAGCATGGAAGCAATTGGATCTTTGTCTCCCTGTAATAGTGCAATATCTTACTGATCTCCAACAACAGAAATATGTCGGGAGGATAAAGACAGGTGTTGACATAGAGTGTATTCCATGATCTTCTTTATTATTAAATGTTTCTTCCACTGTTCACATTCCCATATTGTTGCTTTGATATGTAGCTTATCTTGGTGGGTTGACTCATAATATGACCTATGGCTTGAGCGGTGACTTAACTCATGACATGCTTAACTCATGGCTTCATCCTTCTGCATAGATAATTCCTCGTGGCCCTTCTTGCATATGGCCTGGTGCCTGTTGTTAAATTTGTAGCTTGAGTCTGAGACTTGACTCGTGGATTTACATCACACTCTAATGCATTCCATTAAAACTTGTCAAACACTCAAAACCCAACTATACTTTCCACAAGACAACTGTGTATACATTCTCTGTCTACAAATCAGGCATTCGATAATTGTCTATTTGGCGTTTATTTTTATTTGCTCAGAAATCAAATCCCCTGGGCATCAAATGTTTAGATTCTATATGGAGTGGGAACTGACACTTGTTCTTTGGTGACTTTTTTAAGAAATAAAAATATACATTTTTATTTCAAAAGATAAAAGGCAATAAAGCTAGAGAATAACTTTTATTTGTGTCTTTGTATTACAGATTAAGAAGCATAGTGTCAAAGCAAAAGAGATAAATAAGGCATTTTTCAAGGCTTGATGAAGAATTGAGAGTGTGATATTGGCCAAAATACCTAGAGGAACGATAAATCAAGTGGCGGATAATGAGGACATTCTCAAAAAATACCAGTGTGTTTTTTTGTTGCTAACAACATCCATATAATTTCCTACTTGCCTAATTATACAATCAAGCAGACACCAAAACGAGATGCAGTATAAATCATTAAGCAAACATATATATCCCTGCAACATTCATAGGATATCCAACTTTAATTCACAGTACCACTTAAATACACAAGATATGTGATAACTTATCTATTACATGTGGTAGCCAACTAACTAACTATGGGTGTTCGTCCTTCCACCCGACTATAGGCTCAGAGGCATTCATTCTTAGCACTCCGGCCACCTCTGTGCCAAGACATGATATCACTAGGGAACTCTTGCAGTTCTCAAGGACTCTTTCTTTGTTTAAGCTTCTACTCGGGTTCTGTTCTCTGCAAACTTTCAGAGATTTCCTTTTCTGATATGGCCTCAGCGAGGTTTATCATATGCTCACTCAGCATCAAGCTCGTGGCCTTCTCGTCATTATTCGCTCCGAGAGATCTGCACATTCTCCTTGTCCATTTGTATATCTTTCTTCCAAGATGGTTCTCGACCCATCCCGTTCCTTCTATCAGAAGGGAACTCTAATCAGCTTGGCTTGTCATACCCAGTGGTACTTCGGGCTGACATTTTGTAGTTTTGGCCATGCTTCCATTCATGGAAATGGTTGATAATTCAACCACTGGTCCTTTATTCATTAACTGATTTCTTTCCTTGGGATCCGAAGGAGGTTTATTATCCTCATTAAGGGAATTTGGGGTTATTTGATATAATGACCCTCCCTTATAGTTTTCACATTCTTTCCTCTAGTGATATCATGGCCAGTACTTTCAAGGCTTCACCCCCAGAGTCAATTATTGGCAACTCAAACAATAATACATTTACACTATGCACATGCCTTAGCATGGTAAATCCTATTTTATGATTAATTACAATCTGGGGGAAGCAAGGGGTGTTACAGCTATTTTGTGGCTTACTTTCTGAGAAAAGGGTGAGGAATCTCACCAAACGGTTGAAAACCCACTTGCAGAATGGGTCGATTTACTTCCCATGTGGGCTGATTCCTAAAAACATTAATAATTTTGGAGAAATAACTGTTGAAAGGTACAACCATGGATTCGTATCAGTTTCAGGAGGCTATCTTGCGGCTTACTTTCTAAGCAAACGGTGAGGAATCTCGCCAAACGATTGAAAACCCACTTGCAGAATGGGTTGATTTACTTCCCACATGGTTCATTGCCTCAAAACATTAATACTTTTGGAGAAATAAATGTTGAAAGATATGACCACGGATTTAGCTCGTTGAAACTCCGATTTTCCTTATTCTTTGGCTTGTCTGGATTTCTCCAAGCAACATAACTCTGATACCATGTTAGTGTTTCATGGAAACCTACACAAGAGATCTAGCTAAAGCATACACAAACAAATCTTATCAAGAAAAGGAAGAGAGATACACAATGAAGAATGAGAATCAATGCATATTATGATCTTATCAATGAGTGAGTGATCTTCACTCATATAGGCAATGACATCCTATAATTAAGAATGCATGCATAATAGTGATGGTCTAAGATTAGAAAGTCTAAAATAGAACTAGTCAATTAACTCCCACTGAACTAGTGTGCCGAAAATAGAAATTTCTCCAACATAAAGAAGTCTTCAAAAACATCCAGGAGGAAAGGAGAAAACTAGAGGGGAAAATGGAGGAACTCCAACATCAAATAATATTCCAAGGGTTGTCTCAGCAACTCTGAATGGAGGAAGCCCTGCTTCAACAAAATATCATAGAATGAGATATTCATGAAG
Source organism: Picea engelmannii (assembly GCA_009831015.1). NCBI lineage: Eukaryota > Viridiplantae > Streptophyta > Pinopsida > Pinales > Pinaceae > Picea > Picea engelmannii. Next base: position 41,906 of record ML783939.1, on the reverse strand, counting down.
ATATTTTGATCAGGTAGAAATCTAGGGTTCAATGGTTACAAGAGGGAGATAGAAACAACAAGTTCTTCCACAACTCCCTCCTCTTGTGGAGAATCCATAATCATATAGGATCCCTACAAAAGGAAAATAGAACGATGGTGGAAAAACACAAGAACATATAAACAGATCTAGTGAATCATTACAGGAATTTACTTTCAAAATTAGACGGTGACAGAAGGGAAACAACATGAAAAATCCCCAACTCAATCCCTAACCTAATATCTACAGATAAAAATAGCAATTTAATGCATTAGTTGACCACAGAAGAGGTAGAAGAGGTGGTCAGGGCTCTGCCAACAGGAAAGTCCCTTGGCATGAATGGGTTCACCTCGGATTTCTACAAAGCTTGTTGGAGTATCATAGGCTGCGACGTGTGGGAGGTGGTAGAAGAATCAAGGAAATCTTGTTCAATCCTCCAAGCGTTCAATGCTACCTTATTGACATTAATACCAAAGGAAAATGAGGCTCTAACAACATATAAGTATCGTCTGATCTCTCTTTGCAATGCAATATACAATATTATAACAAAATTTATAGCAAACATACTGAAACCTATCTTCTAGGAAATAATTTCACCTGAACAAGGAGGATTTGTGGAGGGAAGAAAAATCCTAGATGGTATAATAGTGGCCCATGAATCCATCCACTCACTTAATAAAAACGGTAATTTGGGAATGTTGATAAAGATGGACTTATCAAAGGCCTACGATAGGATACATTGGGAATTCCTTCGTGAAATTTTGAAAGCATTTGGCTTCGACCGAGAATGAATATGTTGAGTATATGCACTGATATCCTCATATTTCTTTGTTATATTGGTTAATGTGTCCCCATCTCCTACCTTCAAAGCCTCTAGAGGAATCAGGCAGGGGGACCCTCTATCCCTGTTTCTGTTCATAATTATGGTAGAAGGACTAGGAATATATATCAAGAGGTCCCGAGAAGAAGGGGACTTGTAGGGCCTCCATATTACCCCCTCCTCATAACCCCTCACTCACATACAATTTGTGGATGATACCCTCCTAATGGGGCGGTCCACTATCATGGAAGCAATGGCCATAAAAAATAACCTAAATTTGTTCATGGTAGCCTCGGGGATGCAAATTAATGGTGATAATTCTAAAGTGTTCTTTTTCAATACTTTGATTTCTATCCAGAGGAACATCTCTCGCATTTTGGGATTCCAAAGGGAGGGGATTCCCTCAAATTACCTGGGAATTCCTCTCTTAGACAAAGCGCCCAAAAACCCAGTTTGAAAGAGCTCTTGTCAAAGATCGAGGATCGCTTAAACAACTAGACTCATTGTTTCTTGACATTCCCGGCCATGATTCTTCTCATAAAATATTTCCTAATGGTCATGCCCCTCTACCTCTTCTTAGTGTTAGTGGCCCTAGTAAATATCCTGTGGAAAATCAAAGCCATCCAACAGAAGTTTCTTTGGGGAGGAGTGAGAAGGGAGAAGAAGTGGGCCCTGATAGCCCGCGACAAAATTTGCACTCCTAAATCAAGGGGGGGTCTGGGAATAAGGGACCCCCTTATGATATGCAGAGCTTTCGTAGCCAAGCTCTTCTTGCACTAAAGAAAATACCCTGAGGCCATATGGGCCTACACTTGGACAAAAAAGTATGCTTCAGGCGTCTGAGACAATGAAAATATTAGGCTGAATGGTTTGCGACCAGGTTCTCTTATTTGGAATTATGCTTGGAAAAATAGAGCAATAGTCCAGACCCAAAGCTTTTGGGAAATTCATAATGGGCACTCGGCTCTGTTTTGGGAGGATGCATGGGAACAATTACTAACACTATAGGCTGAGGAGACCATGCAAGCTATTCAAGGAAGAACTAAAGAGGCAGGTTGGACTTTGTTCCACCATTATGGGGAGGACCCCCAAAGCCTAAACAAGCTAGATATCAGGAAATGGGAACCTCTAGAAACATGGTCGGTAGTCTGGATAGAATCAGTTAGGAAAGAGATGGAACAAAATTTAGAACCGAGGATGGTAACATGGAAACCACACCTAGATATCTTGAGATGGGGCCAAAGAGGGAATATAATTTTTAGCATCAAGGAAGCTTATCGATAGATGCAAGATATCCCAGATACAAACCAAAATATAGTATGGAGAAAAATTTGGAACTCCCATCATTGGTCAAAAGTAACAACTTTTCTATGGTCGGTACTTCACAGGAGAGCCTTAACATGGGAGAGAATTATAATTAAAGGATTTGAAGGACCCTCCATTTGCATGATGTGCTGACATGAAGGTGAGACAACTAATAATTTGTTCAGTGAATTTCAAATAACATCAGAACTCTGGGATATGGGAGTTATAACTTTTCGAATAATGAACATAATTCGCAATGACATTAGTAGAACCTTGTATGATTGGAGACCAAAACCATTTAGAAACGTAATCCTAAATTTTATATGGAGTATTTCCCCAGGCTTCGTTCTGTGGTATAACTGGAAGGAGAGAAATCGCAGGATATTTCGGGGTCAGTACAACAATCTCAACCAAATATGGCAGGGAATTAGGGTGAACATACAAGAAACACTTATCTCCTCAATATGGAAAGAAGAGGATTGGCAACCCTCGGGGACAAAAATAGAGATCTTCAAAAAATGGCAGATAAGCCTGCTCAGGCCCATGAACAATCAGAAGAAAAATATTGATACCAATTCCAAGAGCAAGGAGATCTAAGAACTTCTTCCTCTCAGTTTCATGAAATTAAACTATGACGACGCCTCAAAAGGTAATTTGGGCCAAGCAGGGGCAGGAGGGATATTCAGGGACTCGACAAGGGAAATCACGTACAGTTATTCCATCAAATTGGGTCTAAATTCCAACAATGGCACAGAGAAAAATGGTATGCTATTAGGGATGCGTCTGGAAAAGGAACCAAACTACAAATCCCTGGTAGTGGAGGGGGACTCACAGATGCTCACAGAGGGGATAAATAAAATTCTCAACGGAACCCACCCAAAGATGGTCTCAGAGAATTGGATACTGGCATTCGATTATTCTAAGATAGCCACAACAATCAGGGGTAGTTTAGCCATAGTCCCAAGACATGTCTGAAGGTAGGGGAACATGATATCTGACTACTTGGATAACGTGGTGATCCTACAAACTACCATAATCAACAAGTGGAGGTGGAAGGATGTGGGCCCAGGTCCTTTAAGGGACATGATAGCACACTTAGTAGAGGAGGACACCCACCACATCATTGAAGTGACAAATGGGGAGATAGAGACAATGAGGGGGCTAGAGGCCCTCACCTCATGCTAGATTTCAAATCACAAAGGGAAAGTATATGTGGATCAGGACTTAGACCCTATTTCAAGGAAGGTGGCAGAGAAAGGCATTCAATGGATAGACGTGGGAAGGCATGATGATCGAGATAGAAAGGTACACAGAGCTATGGATGAGCCAGAAGGTATGAGATCTGCAACTAGGATGAAACCAATGGCGTCTAACACGAGTACCACTGGTATTATAGTTTTGATTGAAGAGTATAGGGATTGTCAGAGAATGATGAATTCAATTAAGAAGGTCAGGAAAATATGGCTAAGAAATAGAAAGGAAATGACTATTAATAGGATATGCCTCCACAAGATTTGGGCTCACATAAAGGCCAAGTCTGGAGCGATAGGAAGAGTAAACATAGAGAAGTTGAGGATTCTGGGGAGAGAAAAGAGGCAAGCTAGAGAGAAGAGGGATGATGGGATCTCTGGAACCCCAAGGTGAGGTAGGATCCCCACTCAGGGGAGAGCCAAAGGGAGGGTTTTAGGTGTCTACCTAGCTTCCATAGAATCTAGGTTAGAGAGAATTAAGGTAGGGTTGGCTTATCAGAGGAGAAATATCTCGGGGGAGAGAAATGAGATACAAGACAATGTTGCCAAGGAATAACCAGTTGTAGTGGGGAAACCCAACCAGATCAGGGAGCCGTGGGAAGAAATCCAGAGAATTCAAGAGCCAGACCTTCCCCAAGAGGACCCGATCGAAAGAATGGGAGGAGACATCCATGATGGAGGCCAAGGGTAACTTTCATACTTGAATCATGACTCAGGAAAAACAGATGATGGAGGGGATTCAAAGAGAGGTGAAAAAAAAGTGAAGGGTGACCGCAGAGGATGAAATCATAATTGAGTTAAGGGATTGGGTCCATGACCCCGACCAACTGTGCCCCAGGGAGACCAAATATTTTCAGCCGACAGAAATATAATGGAAAACCAAAGCAATGGTAGTGCAAGCATTGGTGTAGCAGCAACAAGAGATCATCCAAGGGTTGGCCCTGCAGAGACAAGACAATGAATTTATGAGGAAAGGGGTAAGAATTCTAGAAACAAAATTTGAACTCTTTTGAAAAAACAAATTTGAGGTTTCGTTCATTGAGCGAGACCATAAAGATAAGCAGGAGCGACCCAAACAACAGAAAAAGGTGGAAATCCGAGTGGGGACCCAGGAAAGTCCCAACATGATAGAGGATAAGGATCACCAAAAAAGATAGGGCATGGTCCAGTCCTCGCTCCATCGACCCCGAAAAAACACCATCATGTGGCGAAGCCTCAATTTAGGAGGGCCTTCTATGCAGTCGAACCTTTACCGGCCAGATCAATAGGGCGATGGCTTCTCGGGGACTCCTTCGCAAGTTGTCGGGACTTTCAAGTATGGTCCTAATATATTTGTTTTTTGTAATCAAAGGAATTGGTATTTGAATCTCTCGAGACATGTAGGGTTGGGTCATTTCTGAATTTCTGGAACATAGGGCCATATAGGGTTGGGTCCTTTTTAACATTCTGGAAGTCAAGAATACTCTATGCGGATTTTTGGTTTCAATTTGGGATGGGTCTCCTTGTTGTAATTCTAGAAGACTTGATTATTTTTTGGGGATCCTTTTTTACAAGACCCCATAATCGTAGATTGTAATTTTTTATACCATTATAATAGAAATCCATAGTGACTTTTTTCTGCTTAAAAGAAAAAAACATTCCATTAAAAGATGAAATTTGCTATTTATTTAAATATAAGTATAACTTTGTTAAAAAATTTAAGAATGACTTAATCTCGCAGGGTGTATTTGTATAAAGAAAGGGAAAATAAAACATCTAACATTGAGGATTTCTAACTTTTTTTTTTTTTTTTTTTATGGATGGTAACTAAG
>ML783938.1:536094-549957 GCA_009831015.1 Picea engelmannii | reverse complement strand
CTCCTCTCCTTTTATAAGTTGAAGAGGATAAGGTGAGGAGGTTAGGATGATCCCACTAAATCATGAAAGCGAGTAAGATCCAAACCATTCGGATGCCACCTCACCATGGAAGTTTCTTCTTCTAGAAGATTCGAGAAAACGCTTATTTTTCCCACGTGTAAGCATTCTCGCACCCTGCTTATAGTGCAACCTGTGAACTGTTCACACCCTAGATATGATGCATCCTGTGAGAATCAGGCATTCTCTCACCCTAATACATAGGCAGCCTGCGAACTTCCTTTTTTATAAGGTTTTTACAAGGGAAAATGCAACTTATTTTCTCAGGAAAAGTTCTTCTCCCTTCTCTCTTCAGGAACTCAGGCCACTAACCCCTCTGAAGGAAACAGATAGCTTTACATCATTAATGGTCATAGGGATGACAAAAATAATGTGTAACAGAGAGCCCCCCAAAGTATGAAGTTAGAACAGAGTGATAGCTGAAATACTTTGTCGAGTGTGTGTAGAGAACAAGGAACAGTCGGTCGGAAACCTGCCAACAAACAAGGAAATACAATACAATAATGCATCATCACTGAGGTAGGCATTCCCATACTCAGAATACAAATGAATCAAAGCATAAATGCCGACATGCGAAGATCCATGTCAAGTAAGACAGGTCATGGCCACCAAACATACACTGTGGATCCATGCTGATATGACTCAAATCTGATCATAGCCACCAAAAATACACTGTGGATCTATGTGTTAAAGACTCAAATTTGAACATAGCCACCATACATACAATGTGGATCTATGCAACAGTACACTGAATATACTCCAACGCAACCTGGATCTGTCAGAAAAATATCTAGGGTCTTCATCTCTATCACTCTATAGTACGAATCTAACCATGTGAATACATTTGTTGAAGTCGAACATGGTAGAAACCACTTGATTACCGATCATTAGTGTATACCATTAACAAGTGCGAGGGAAATCACCATTAATGTCAATGACTCTCAAGGTACTCTGGTACAATCCAACGAATGTGAATCAATGAGCTGAGGTCGAAAACTCGATGGAATCTCCCAATCAGGGGTCAATAATGAAAACCCACTGTCGAAAGCGAGGAAACCTGCCATTGAAGCATGCAAGTTCCAAGGTACCAATCGATTTCTAAGTCTAATTCCTGGATAATGAGTTGAAGTCGACAGAAAAAGACTCGTCACAAGAGGGCCTTAATGTATCCCACATCAATGACACGAAACAAGTAACAATATTTGATGTAGATCAGAGCAACAAGTGATTTAGGACTGACTCAGGGATGGCCGACGCAATAGAAGGATTAAATACTGTAGAAATGGTTGATGCAATAGAAGGATTTTCGGGTTGAACATCTCTTTGAACATATTGACGAGACAACAACTGTCTTGGAAACACTAACTCAACAATAGGGATCACAGACCGATTTGTAATCTTATAAAGGAGTATGATCAGGAGACAAGTGGATTTTCCAACCTAGACAGAAAGCGAGTGAAATGGTATCATGTTCAAAAGTAATTCTTTCACAGAATATAGGTTTAGACACAATTTTTTCCCAATTTTTTCCCCCACCATTTCTGGCGAGTACCTCTTTATTTTTACACAAGCTTGAGGAGGATAACATATGCTTGTAATGCAAGCTCATCCTTCGGACGAGTCCCTCGGAGTATGTTTAACGAACCCTAAGAAGGAGTGGTTCGGTCCCATTACAGGTCTTTCGATGTTTGTTTAACGAGTACAAAAATAGAAAACTCGAATGTTTTTCATGATTATAGAGTCTGAAAAAAACAGTTAAAAGAGAATTCTCTCAGTTCCTTTTTCGTAAAATAGTTTGGACAAGACCGAAAAAGAGATAAATTATCGCTCACCAGACGCTTACTTCAAATTCTTTATCGAGCTTGAAAATAGCAAGGTCGCTCCGCTATGTTTTCATGTTTAGAGAGTCTGAAAAGAGCTTAAAGAGGACTCCAGGGGGTTCCTTTTTCGTATAACCTTTACGAGTCCAAAAAAGTGATAAAAGTATACTCGGTTACATTCTCACTTATTTACGAGCACGAGGAAGAACAAAGACTAAGCTCGGTAACTTATTCCCATGTATTTATGAGCATGAGAAAGAACAAAGACTAAGCTCGGGATTGTTTTCAATTTTATGCAGCTTTAAAACAAAACAAAACTATGCTTGGGATAGATTTTAATTTTTACACAAGATTAAAAACTAAACAAAACTATGCTTGGACTTGGTTTCATTTTTACGCAAGCTTGAACTAGAGGAAACTATGCTTGAGGTAAGTGGTTTCATTTTTACACAAGCTTGAACCATAGAAAACTATGCTTGTGACTTCCCAATGCATAACACATGGATGGTTGGTACTTAGCCCCCAGCTTAAGAAACTAGCGGCTCTACTTCAGCATGAATTCCAAGGGCTAGAAGTATTTCCCCCCAAGCTTCGTTTCATCCAATGACGAAGGCGGAGGAAATGAAGCTTCAAATACTAGACGAAGAACTTGACTCAAACAGAGAGGGGGAAAACTATTTCATTTTTTAACGAGCTTGACATAGAAACAAGAACTATGCTCATAACCTTTGTTTCATTTTTTAACGAGGTTTCCACAGAGACGTAAAACTATCCTCAGGTGGTTTCCTTGTTTAACGAGCTTGAAATTAGAAAACTATGCTCAAAGAACTCTATTTCATTTTCTAACGAGGTTGCCTTAGAGACGCAAAAACTATCCTCGAGTGGTTTCATTGTTTAACGAGCTTGAAATTAGAAAACTATGCTCAAAGACCTCTGTTTCATTTTTTAACGAGGTTGCCTGAGAGACACAAAAACTATCCTCGAAACCTTTGTTTCATTTTTTAATGCGGTTGTTACAGAGACGTGAAAACTATCCTCAGAAACCTCTATTTCATTTTTTAATGAGGTTGCCGCAGAGATGAAAAACTATCCTTGGAACCTCTGTTCTTGATCATGGATTCCAAGAGGACAATGCTCTAGAATGACACCATCTCAAAGGACAAAACTCGGTCATGGCTTCCAAGAGGTCTTCACTAGAAGGAAGAAACACACTCTGGAAGGACACCATGTTGAGGGTCACGACAAGAGTAAAGAGATCAGGCTCTAAAAACCCTATCGAAGAGATCACCATGTCAACTACTAGATATAAGTCATCAGAAGTTGAAGCCATGGGAGACAATGACACATAATTGACCTGTGGAGGGGGAAATACCGTCGACATATAAGAACCATTCAGGGAGGCAATCCAGTCGGGGTCAATGAATGAAAGTTGATCAACAGTCACAACTCATCCATCGTGAGGGAAATATATCACACGAAAAAGAGTAGAGACAATAGATTTCATGGCATAGAAATAATCTTGCCCAAGGAGTAAATCAAAATCCAAGGGGTATTGGACTACCATGATGTCAATAAAGACAATTTTCCCTCCCAGAGTCACAGGAAACTGAGGAAGGGTCCCTAAAGGTTGACTAGTTCTTCTGTTAAATGCTAACAGATTCTGCGTAATAAACGCAAGTAGAGGACAACCCAAATCTTGCCAAGCAATAGAGGACAAAATACTAACAGAAGAACCTTCATCTATCTGTGTCTGAGGAACGTTTTGACCAAAAAAATGTACTATAATCTGGAAAGGAATGTAAGAGGGAAGACGAGGTCCAGTTAGCACACCCCAATCAAAACGGAGGGCCTCATTACTTGGAGGAAGTCCTATGGGAGAAGGACGAATACCCCTCGGCATAGGAGATTCTGTATCAACAACAAAAACGTGTGTAGTATCGGGTTTACTCTCTAGCGGGAGAGTAGGATCAACCGAGGGAGAGATCAGATTGACCACTTGGGTTTCATTCTCCAAGGGGAGAATGGGGTCGACAGGTGGAAATGGATCGACCATTGGGGTTTCACTCTCTAACGGGAGAGTGGGGTTGACCAAGAATGGGATCGGATCAGCCACTTGGTCTACTGGTTCATCCAAATACGTGACCAGATTGAGCACTTGATCAACCAGACTGATCGACAGGGGAACTAGATTGATCATTCCATCAACTATAGGTGGGTTGAGAGAAAGCTTGCGATAAGCAGCTGGAAGTTGAGGCTGTGAAACAATCATGTCTTCCAGTAATTTCTAGGCTTCGTCCATATGAGGACAAAGGTGAGTGAGATGAATCCCTTTGCATAACATACACGTAAACTTGACTCTACTTTTCTTCTTCCCAATGGTATCATGACTAGTTAACGGGAGATCATCAACATGTTGTTCAGAGGCTGACGATATGGGTTGGTGAGGGTGCGTAGACCATACTTCTATAACCTTGGATAGACCAGGGCATTAGTTAAGAAGATGGCTACCCTTACAAAGCCTGCAAGGGTACTTGGGCTTATGAAGTGTTTGGGTGATCTTGACATCATCAACACTCCCAACATGATTAACAGTAACCGGTTGTTTTCCAACATGTTTGATAGTGGTTGGAGGTTTTGACCCTTGTTTATCTTTCTTCTTCTTAATCTTCCTTTTCTTCTTCTTGTTATTCACCGGGTTACTAGGTTCAGAACTTTCACCTGACGAAGAAGATGAAATGGAAGGCGACATTACAAGCGAAGAAGGCGAAGAAGACCTTATTGGTGAAGAAGATGAAGGATCAACATGAGGTTGATTCTCTTGGGGGAAGTGCTTGTGATTGAAGCACTAACTGCAGTCAGGATTACCTGAGTGGAAAACAACCACACCGACAATCCAATAGTGAGACCTGGAAGGCTCAAAGTAGCGATGTGGGGAGGACCAATGTTTCCATAGGAATGAAAAACAAAAGGTTCCCCTAGAGAAGAGGTTCCTTCATTGGTCATTTCAGGAACTGATGCCATTAAAAACAAAAATCCAATCTAGAGTCCTCTAAGGAAAACAAACAGACACGCTAAAAATCTAGTAAGCAAGCAAGCAAACAAAACCTTCTCACAATGAACGCACTAGTTGGTGATGAAATCCAACGTCGCGGGATCAATGTAAGAAGGGGCTGAGATAGAGCGGGTGGAAAAGTTACATTGACGACCTGCTTAACGGAATTACACCCTGGTGCAAGCTCCCACACATAATTGTGGGTATACCCTCCAAGGAGTCCGAGTGAGTTTGGCCAACGTCGATTCCAGGTACCGTGAAGACTTTCCCCTCCACAGTCACCTTGTGTAAAGACCCTAAAGAGAGAGGCCACTAAGGTTACCACTGACAACAATAAAGCCTGGTGGGACAGTCAACAGTCCGATCCACACGCAAGGGCAGGGTATCTAGCCCGAAATCAACTTGAGAGGCTTCCACTCATCATTGTGGGTATACCTTCAAGTGACCCTCGTAATATGTGCAATCTCTACACCAAGACCAACAAAGCAGGGTGAGTAACTCTGCTAGTCTCAATGCGACCTCGTGATTGACCCTTGTGTTAGAAGGGCTTCCCAGGACAAAATGAAGTAAGTGGATTTAACCTCTTCCTAACTCAAGATTCTATGTTTGTTTGCAGCTTTGGAAAGTTATCTTTCACACCTATTCCAAAGCCCTACAACTAATCTAATATAGGTTTTCTACCAAAAACTATAAAAATGTCTAATCAATTTTTATAAGCGCTTTATTTTATGGCTGTTGTTACTCAAAAGGAAAATGGCATGGACAATATGGTGTTTTGACCGACTAAAAAATTATGCAAAGATATGAAGATGCAATTTTTTCATTTCGATGAAAGCTATGCTATGAGAAGGAGAAAACATTTATCATTCCCATATGCACAATGTCACAAAATATTAACACTCATCAATATCAATATTCTCAAGAAATGAGAAAAAGGTACTTTACACCAATGCATGATTCATGCCCCCCCCCCGGCCATGAGGGGGAAATTTTTTCATAATTTAAGATCAAAAAACGCCAAGAATCATGCAATTTCGCTACTTGAAATGCAAGGATGCCCCCAATCTAATATAAAGCAAGAAAATAAATCTTTTTGTTTCAAAAATTTCACTAAAAGCAATAATGAACTTTCTTAAAACAAAGAAACCCAAACTAAAAGTTCTCTTTTAAAGCGAACTATTCAGAAGAAATCTGATCTTTCCCTAAACAATTCTAAAGAAAACACATGCTTTGTAATTGAAAGACACTCAAAGCAAGAGACTAATCCTTCAAAACCAAACAAAGCAAAGATGGATAAAATCAACTCAAAGAATGTCAAGAAGAATGTAAACAGATCAATACAAGCTCCAAAAGTTCTATCCAGTTGTTCAAAACAAAACTGGGCATCAAAAAATGACAAGACCCAATCCAAAAATTTTACAAACAAGTTCGTAGGCTGGCAGTGTATTACAGTGAATGAATCAAAGATTCTCGCAAGCTAGACATTGGTAGGGTGCGAGAAGTTCGCACTGAACCTAATAGTAGGGTGTGAACATCAATGATTCTCGTAGTCCACAGACAGGTACAGTGTGAGAATGTCTATAATCAAAGAAAATTTTGAAAAAAGGACAGGGAATTTAAGTGAACTTCTAGATCCAGAGAGTCTGGATCGATGTCCCATAGACTCAGAAACCAGAAAACAAGCAATCAAAGGAAGGGAAACTAGACTAACTAGGAAACAATCCATTCCCTAGTGGAGTCACCAATTTTGTTATCAGAATAATCGGTAGGTGAAGACACTAACTGATCTCCCTAGATCCACCTGGATCTAGAAAAAAACACACCAGAACATGATGCTTTCCTTAAGTTTTAGATATTGAATTTACTAACTAAAGAGGGATAGGTGACATACCATTTAAATGTCGCTTCCTCTCACCATCGCCATCCTAGCTCCGTTCCAACTCTCATACGATGATGAACCCGCAAAAGAACGCAACCAACCAAAGTGATAGTAATAGCATAAACTCAATATAAACCTATGTATGTGATCAAGGAATCATACAATAAAACACAACAAGCTTCATAGGAAAGAATCATATTACTGTATCATATAAAATGTGAAAGAGAGATTACAACCATGGCCTTGATGTTGTAAGGTCCCTTCCAACTGTCCTTCATTCCCCACACACTTTCACTCCAAGAATTTTGAGAGCATAGATCTGATAATATTCACAATCTATCTTGACAAAGGTAAATCTCAAATCCACTCCAACCAACCTAATAATTCCAAGCCAACCAAAGCTAAGCTCAAGCTTAAGAACCCCTTATCCATGAGAGCTCCTCTCCTTTTATAAGTTGAAGAGGATAAGGTGAGGAGGTTAGGATGATCCCACTAAATCATGAAAGCGAGTAATATCCAAACCATTCGAATGCCACCTCGCCATGGAAGTTTCTCCTTCTAGAAGATTCGAGAAAACGCTCGCTTTTCCCACGTGTAAGAATTCTCGCACCCTGCTTATAGTGCAACTTGCGAATTGTTCGCACCCTAGCTATGATGTAGCCTGCGAGAATCAGGCATTCTCGCACCCTAATACATAGGTAGCCTACGAACTTCCTTTTCTATAAGGTTTTTACAAGGGAAAATGCAACTTATTTTCTCAGGAAAAGTTCTTCTCCCTTCTCTCTTCAGGAACTTAGGCCACTGACCCCTCTGAAGGCAACATATAGGTTTACATCATTAACGGTCATAGGGATGACGAAAATAATGTGTAATAGTAGTGTCACCACATTTTTAAGGCGTGTATTACCACTATCAATTCTAAGTCATGAGTGACATAATTTCACTCGTGTTCTTTTAATTTCCAAGACTCATAACAAATAACGTGTCCTTCCTGAGTTAGGAAACCACCTAGTCCTTATTTACTTGCATCAACACATACGATGACGTCTTTATCTAGCTTTGCTACCTTCAATATGGGTGCAGTTGTCAATAATTCCTTCAGTTTGTTAAAACTGTCTTGACACTTCTCTGACCAGTTAAACTTGGTCCCTTTCTTTTGTAATGACGTGATAGGGTAGGCTATCTTGGAAAACCCTTCTATAAATCTGCGATAATATCTAATGATTCCCATGAATGACCATATATATGCCACATCCTTAGGTACTGGCCATTCCATAATGGATTTTATCTTTTTTGAGTCTACAACAATACCTTATGAGGAAATGGCATGCCCTAAATATTGTATTTCTTTTTGATAAAAGTCATATTTGTCGAATTTTGCATATAGTGTGTGTTTCCTTAATGTTTGCAGAACTATTCTTAAGTGTTCATCATGTTCCTCATCCATTTTACAATAGACTAGAATATCGTTGATAAATATGACTAAGAACTTGTCTAAGTACTGACTAAAATGTTGTTCATCAAGCACATAAATGTGGTTGGTGTGTTAGTGAGTCCGAAAGGTATGACTACAAACTTGTAGTGTCCATATCTTGTTCGAAAAGCTGCTTTGTTTATGTCCTCGTCCTTTATCCTAACTTGATGATAACTGGATCGTAAATCCAACTTTGAAAAGATCTTGGCCCCACCAACTTGATCAAACAGATCATTTATCCTTGGTAAGGGGTATTTGTTCTTAATAGTCATTTTGTTCAATTGTCTATAATCGATACATAGTCTTAGAGTATCGTCTTTATTTTTTTCAAAGAGGACTGGTGCCCCCCATGGTGAGACACTCGGTCTGATATACTCTTTGTCCAACAATTCCTGTAATTGTATTTTTAATTTTTTCAGTTCTGGTAGACTCATTTGGTAGGGTTCTTTTGAGATAGGCGTTGAACTAGGTAGTAGGTCTATGGAGAAGTCTATTTTCCTTATAGGAGGTAATTATGGTATCTCATCCACAAACATGTTGTTGAATTCACGTAGGACTGCAAAGTCTTCTAGCTTTGGCTTATTTTCTTTTTCTAATAGATTCGTCAATTAGATGGCATAAACTTGACATCCCTTTCTAATACATTTCTTGAGTTGCATCGCTGAAACTTGTCAGACATATAGATTTTGGTATGCCTTGGGTTGTTCTAACAGTGCCAAAATCCTCTTTATAGGTAAGTACCTTTGTATAATAGTCTAGTACTATTTTTTGTTGTTCCAACCAATCCATCCCGATAATCATATCGTAAGATCCTAGTGGTAGGATGTTCATATTGGTCCTTATATTTTGACCATCTAAGCTGAACTCAAAATCAGAAATAAAGTGAACTACTTTCCTTTTAATACTTGTTGCTAGTTGTACAAGCCATGATTTTGCGTGCTTCAGTTTCTTAAGTTTATTTTACTGTACTACATCAGGGGTAATATAACTTAACATATCTCCAGGGTCAATTAAAATAGAAATTTGAGTGTCATTGATTTAACCTTCGATCTCTACCACTGAGGATTGGTGTTCATCTTGTCGACCATTTATGGCTACATTTATCTGATGTAGGCTTTTGCCCACATCTCCCATTGTCAAGGCTTCCTACAAATTATGAACACCAGTTCTGTTTGCTGAAATTAAACGTGGACAGTTCCTCCTTAGATGAGGTTCTCCACATTCCTAGCACTTTAGTGGCTCGCGGGAGTTGTCCCCAAACTTTTTTGTTCCCAAATTTATCGGCTTTCCGCTGCCTTGCGTATTCATATGGTTGGAGTGAAAATCCTTTCTTGGAAATATTTTTGCGGAATTCCGATACGGAGCTGGCTAGTATCCCTTCTTCTGCTGGCTCATTCGATCTTGTTTCTTATCCTTTCGGGCTTTGGGATACTCCACTCGTTGTTTTTACTAGTCATAGCACATTCGTGCTTTCCTGAATACTTCACTCAAGTATTTGGGGTTGTCGAACTCAATTCCGCCCCTGTAGGACTGTGGTAAACAACTTAAGAATTGTTGGATTTTTACCTTACGCTCCCGGATGTATGGTACGAACCTTAGTAGCTCCAGAAATTTATTTATAAGTTCCTCCATCGACATCTGTCTAAGTCATAGCTCATAGAATTATTTCGTTTTCCTTTCATAATTTCTTTCAGAAAGGTATTATTTTTTGAAATACTTCTTAAAGTCACACCATTATAACTATTTCTCCTTTAGGCCCTTGGCCAATTTCAGGTCTTGCCACCAAATATTGGCCTTCCCTTTCAGATTGTAGATGTCCATTCTGACCTTCATATTGCTGGAATAGTTGTATATTTGAAAGTATTTGTTGATGTCTAGCAACCATGCCTCAACTTCTTCTCCCGTCCTGGATTCTCTATCAAAGGTGGTTGGTTAAATTTTTTTAAATTCTCCTTCAAGGTGGTCCACTTGTTTTCTTTTCTATCTGTTTTAGTTTTGTCTTCGGCTGAAGGTGTTCCTTCCGATAAATAGTCTCCTTTTTATGTTTCTGGCCCACAGTTAATGGAGGCCCTTTTGCTGACCTCTTCGTCGTGGTTATCGTCCTTTGGGATTTTCTTGGTCACTATGCTGCACAACATGAATTCATTTATCTCTTGCTATTCCTGATATGACTTCTTCAATTTCTCATTGTCTGCTTTGAAAACTTGCAGCTCAACAATAAGATTCCTCATTGTTTCCAGTACTTCTGTAGGAGAGCTTCCGTCACTATTTTGCCTTGGGTCTCCATGAGGTTCCTGTTTTGAATTTCCTTCCATCCTTATTTCTGCATCATTCTGAGCTTCCATGATTAACACGAAACATAAAAGTATTTTGTTGGTAACAAAGAAGTTTTTATTAGTTTTGCATAAGTAAAATATATATGTCAAAGTGTTAATGTGGCCCTATTCAAGGCCCAGTGTTGTAAACTCTGCTATGATACCATATGTAATGTACCTCTAATTGACATAATTTCTTTTTATTTTTTTTTTGCTTTTTTTTTTTGGCACATTAACCTCCAGATTCTCATTAATAAAAGTTGTAGAACAGGATGTTAAAGTTTACCTTCATTATAGACCGATGTTCTATCTTTTATATGAGGACAATACTCTGTTAAAACCTATTTCATAATTTATAAGGTGGGATGTCAAAAGGTTATAATACCTTTCAACACATATATTTCTTTATAAATCTTAATACTAATTATGCCTATATAAACTTGCATACCATGTTTATTAGGATTCGAATCACAATCTCCTTAAAACAAAAGGATTTTCATGTTGTGTGCAAGTGTATAACGTTGCTCTGTCGTAAAGCATACCCATCAAGCTATGCAAACATTGAGAGTTAATATTTTGGTGTGACTCGTATCAAGTCATAGTTAGTGGTATTAATTTGTCAAAGACCGATTCCCTGAAACAAATTTCTCTTAAGGCTCAGGCGTGGTCATATGTTTGTAGTCATCCGACTTAAGGTTTTAAAATTAGACAAGTCTAACACATAAGTCCTATGCAACTAACTCGTAATTAAATGGTCATTCTATTGATAGAGAAGAGAGAAGGGCAAGCTAACTGAACGAGTTAGTTTTGTTACCGAAACGCTTACAACTGGTTGGACGCAATATGACTGTCATTAATTCCTATCTTGGTTGATAAGGGGAGGAAATTATATGTTAGAAAGAGTTAAGGCTTTGTGCCTATGTTTAATGAGGGTCCTACTCACACCAGCCTTGATGACTCTCCACCTGGCCTTCCCTACTCCCAATGTGCCAAATCTATCAGAGCACATGGCCTAATGTCCTTTGGAATTTACTCTTGCAGTACACTCTTCACTTAGAGTTGTGTGAGCTCTTCCTAGTCATTGTAACTTCTAGAGATAACCATATCGGCTCTGCGGTGGCTTTTTTAGGTGAGGATAAAAACGTGCACTGGAGGTCATTGTTCAACCCTTCCAGTCGACCCAACCCATTTACTTGGTAATATTTTCTTTCCTATTGAACTGAACATTGTAAGGGTTTTTGTATCAAACAACTCGTTTCATTGTTCGTATGTATCTTAGACCGACACTTGGTCTTTAAGGCCGTCGCTTCACTATTTTTCTTTAAATCTCAGTATGATTCAAAACTTACAGTTATAAAGGTTTTGGAGGGATTATCTATAAATTGAAGGACTGATTTCTTAAAAAGAAATTTTATTTCTTTTACTTAGGCCTATCGTATTATCTTGATGGATCTAAAATATTCCTATTTTCTTTACTGCTGAAAGAATTTAGGGACAGGTTTATCCGAGTCGAGTATTAAGATATAACCTGTGGTTGTTTACTTATTTACATACATTTATATAAATCGATATGAACAGACTTACGAAAATATGTTCATGACTATTCTCTTTAGATGTTTTTACTGTGTGGGGTAAATCTATCTTCCTGATAATAGTTTGCACTTTCAAATTCAAGATGCGTAAACCGGGGTTTGATAAATACATGTTTTCATTTCTAAAACATACACTTTTAGTTCTAGTGATAATACATAAGAATGTAGGTGTATATATACTTGACTTGATCTTGTTTTATTTCAAATTCATAGGTTCGTAATTTAAAAAAAACCGAACTCTGTGTATAAGTTCTCGTAGCAAAAATGATGATTTACAATTTATAAAGACTTTCATAAATACATCAATTTATATGGGCATATTTCGCCCAGGATTATTAAATCCATACTAGTTTTAATAATCGCACTACAACTAAGAATAAATCATTCAACAGAAAATGGGAAATAATTCGATACAATTTTAATAAATACATCACATCAGATATAAGGTCAATCACGCAGAGATAGATAGGAGACATATATGAACAATTTTGCGGGAAGGCAAAGGGAACAACCACGTTCCTCCCATCCATAGAATAGGGTAATCAAAATCAATTACGCTAATTCACCCCCTAGCCTGACCATGAACCCATGAGGGCGAACTTGGAAACTCTTCCTCTGCAATGTCCTTTAGTTCCATCCCATTCCGCGTGCCTCACACTCATTCCATAGTGTTCATAACCGCAAAGGAAAAAAAATTCATTAGTCTCTCTTCCATCATACTTGGCAGCATCCTACCTCCTCCCATGTGTTATTTATCAAGCCAAGTCTCTTTGCCCAGGTCATTTTTCTCTCCCTTCAGAATTTTCGCAGCTTTCTAAATCCCTAATTTTTAGGGGCTGCTAGTGGCCAAATCCCTGATTTTCCACTTGTAATAATCAGCCCAGAGGTGTTTCCAACATGTTCCCCACTCATGGAGTCATGGTCAACTAATTTTAACATGGTTGTTCCATTTGTCCTCCTGCAATCAATATAAAATATTGTGTTTTCATACAAGTGTCATAGTCAACTAGTTAGTTGGGTCAAATCAAATCCCTGCCCAACAATCATAATAATTAATTACAATTATTAAATTCGAAATTTAGAATTGCCATAAATGACAAAAATTTTCCAAATTCGAATTTACTAAAAACGGAATGAATTTCCAGCAAATTTAAATTTCAAAAATATTTCATTTTTGGGGATGTCACAGGTGACACACTTTTTCATCCCATGGTGTTTTAGGAATTGACCAAGGCCCAATTTTACAATCGATCTTGTGAGAATTTGTTCTTATCATACCAATGTTTATTTTTTTCTTTACACTTGGAAAAACAGATAGATAACTTTGATCTTCTAGATAAGGGTTGATTACATCCTTATAATGCTTTAATTTGTTTTTTCCTCTAACTCTTTATCACACCATATTTTCTCCTTAAATTTTGATTTGACTTTTTTTTTAATAGTATCTTTACTCTGCAAAATGGCATCTTCCATGATTCCCCAATAGTTTAGCCAAGACTAAACATCTTTATGTCATCCTAGCTTGATTAAATGGTGGTTATGAATTGATTTTGAAACAATTTTAGGAAACCTCTTGTCTTCCATGTTGTTTAGCTTGTTCTTATACATTAGGTATCTAGTCATAGCTATGCTCTCAATGGAGGAGATGCTTGTTTCTAAGAGGAAGATGAGATA
>ML783938.1:495092-505823 GCA_009831015.1 Picea engelmannii | reverse complement strand
GCATGGTAATGTACATGTTTGGTACACTCATAGATGGCATATTCTTGATGATACTACACCATTGGTACTACTTGATTAGCACAACAATTGGCATTTGTTTGAGATACATGATTGTGGCACTTGGTTCATGATGGAGACATATCTCAAGTGATATGATACATTGTTTGACATGTTGGTAGATGCACATGGTTGGCATATTGGTGGATGCACATGGTTGGCATATTGGTAGATGCACACGTTGGCATGTTGATAAAGGCATATGATTGATACATTCCATGGATGATATCTTTTGACACATTGGATGATGTTGTTTTACATGGTTGATGTACATAGGTGTTGTGCATGATGAGAACACATTTTATAAAGGATGTACTTGGTTGATATTTTTCTCATGATTCTTTATTTCATTGTTGACATATCTTTTGTTTCATGATGCTTGGTATGGCATGAGTTTGATGCATGAACAGATCCAAGGATCGTTATATGGTAGCACAATGTTCATCTTGTATAAAATATAGGGGAGACATACCCATAGGGGGATTCATTCTTCTTCCCATGATTCTAGGAGGAGATATTTATCAGATGCATACCTAGAAAAGATCCCTATACTGGAAGAAATAGCACAGTAGAATAATTTCCGGGGGAGAAATGGTCACATGGGGAGTATATTCGATGTATATTTAGCATTAATTTAGAGTGATATGCCTTGTTCAAAAGGGGAGAGATTATTCAGAGGAATATCAAAGGCATTCAGACAAGGGGAGAAGCCCCAAGAAGAGTTCAAGCGAGGGGATCAGCCCCCAGATGAGAATGACCCTTTGCCATTGATGTCAAAGGGGGAGAGTTAATCACATTGATTTGATTGGTGTTTATTGATGGGGAGAGATAGTCACATTGACTATTGATGTAGAGCATGTATTATCTACATGTTGAAATCAATAATTGGTAATTGGCGACATCAATGTTGGTATTGCCATCAATGCCAAAGGGGGAGATTGTTGGATCATGTTGTCATTGATGCCAATGGTTTGATTGATTGATGTCATTAATTGATGTCAAGTGATTGATTTATGTCATTAATTGATGCCAAGTGATTGATTGATGTCAAAGGATTGATTGATTGATGATTGATGTAATATAATATGTATTTTCCTTAATGAGAATGCATAGATGAAGATGGATCAATGCATTGTCATTGATATGATGAAGATGGATCAATGAGTTGTCATTTATACATGATGAAGATGGATCATGCTGGTTTCATTGGTATATGATGCATTGTTTGAAAAATTTATAGATGACTCATTATTGTCTTATCACGATTGATAAGGTGCACAAATGGATGAACTCCAAAGTGGTCCCCTTATGGTGAAATCCCTCACGGGAAGACACTTTGTGGATTGAGTTATCCTAGAAGAATGGTTGGAGGAACCATGCTCTCATTATCTTCGTATCATGATTGATAAGGCTCACAAATGGATGAACTCCAAAGTGGTCCCCTTATGGTGAAATCCCTCATGGGAAGACGCTTTGCGGATTGAGTTATCCTAGAAGAATGGTTGGCGGACCCATTCTTGTATGTGGAAAAATGAGATGAAGGATAATTAATTTTTCAGGAAAAATATCCTAGATGGATAGTGCTTGTCATTTCATTTCCGTTGGTATGTGGAACGTAACATAACTCCTCACGGTTAGAGAGTTGTGGCCATGAGAAGTTGGAGACCCCAAGTTTGGGTAATGGACCTAAGTTTGTTTGATGGGTAATGGT
Organism: Picea engelmannii; assembly: GCA_009831015.1. Classification (NCBI taxonomy): domain Eukaryota; kingdom Viridiplantae; phylum Streptophyta; class Pinopsida; order Pinales; family Pinaceae; genus Picea; species Picea engelmannii. Next base: position 504,055 of record ML783938.1, on the reverse strand, counting down.
ATGAGTTATGATATATTTTTAGATAATACTATTCTATATGGATAGTACATGTCATGTCATTTCTGGTGGTATGTGTAACTTCACATAAGTCCTCATGGTTTGAGGCCCTTACGAAGTTGGAGGACCCTCATATGTCATCTAGAAGCCTCAAAAGGTCAAAGTAGTCAAAGTGGTTTAAGGGTTTTTAAAAGGTAAATAATAAACTTAACTAATGAGTCTACTATAATTCAAAGTGAATACAAAATAAATTATTTAAATAATAAATTTAATGGAGAAATTAGAAGTAGGTTAATCCTAAAATAAGGAAAGTGGGGCCAAGTGACCTAGAAGATGTTTTTAAGAAAGCTACTTTGAGAGTATAAATAAGAGGCAAGGCTCTCTCATTTTAATAACACTTGAGCATATTGAATATCTATATCTGTCTAAGGTAACCAAGGATATCTAAGCCAAAATTCTGAGGAAAGGTGAAGAAAATAAGGCCGAAATGCAAGGAAGGATAAATTCTTTTGATGGTGCTTTCTAAGGTATGTTATTTATAGGTCATCTCACCATTTTCACTATAACTGTTTTTCTATAATGATTCATACCGTGAAATTGATATGCCATTGTGAAAACATATCCAATTATCCGTGGTAAAAATGGTAACTTGTGGGTCGTTGTATTTTGGGAGTTACACTCCGTGGGAAATAGGGTTTGTGGCTAGTCCTGAAACTAGTCAAAAACATATGTTTCGGGTAAAAACATCATAATTTCTTCATAATAGATCCAAATTCTATGAGACCAAATGTGTTGGTTAGGGTCCATGCTTTAGTATGTTTTGTAACATTTTTAGATCAATTCAATGAATATTTTGTGCGGGACACGCTCTACAAGGTCGTTTTCTAGAATAACCCAAAATTCAACAAAGTATGCCATTTTTGCTATAACGTTTTTTTTTAGAGGTTCCAAGTAGTGCCACCTAGTGGAATTGCATAAAACACACTGAAGAACATTGTATATTAGTTTCATATCTTTATTCATTACAACTACAAAGTTATGATTATTTCAAGTTGGGGTTGTTGACTAATCCAAAACTAGTCATGGTTGAGAAAAGCAGTTGATGACTTGGCACATACATGAGGTGTATAGTTGATGATGTTGGTACATATTGATGATTCATTGTTTATTATTATTAGACACATGATTGGTATATACTTGGTACATGGTTGGATGCACTTGTTTATGGTACATGTTGATTACAGGTTGTTTGGCATAGGTTGGTGCATGGTTGATGCACTTGTTTATGTTGACAGATTGATATTTGTTGAGGATTGTTGCCTCATCTTAGTTGGTGCTGATAATGTAAGCTAAGTCTTGCATATAGATCTAGTTCTCTTGTAAGAGTTGTGCTCTATTCAGTTGTTGCTGAAAAATGCTCCGATTGAAGTCCATAATAAAAAGAAAAATTATACATACATCTTGTGTTATTTATGTTCCTTGTGGAGATGATTTGTTGATGATATGTTGTTAATATGTATTCACATCTAACTGATTATAAATGAAAGAAATGAGTAATGAGAAAATGTTGAATGTTAACTAAGGAGTTTTTGCGCAAGAGGGAAGTTTTGGGGAAAAAATCCCCACACTCATTCACTCCCCCCTCTAAGTGTTGTAGGTGTGTCCAACAGGTCACGTGGCTCACCTGTCCTTCACACTATTCATAATTAATTCGAGACGACAAGTCATATTTTAGGTTTTGAGAGGGCTGAAGGTTTTTCATTTTGAGTTCTTTCTTTCCTTTTGAAAAGGCTTTGTGTGTCGAGGAGGTTTTAGAGGTGAAGATTGTGGCCCTGGTGGTTGCCTCCATCTGGTTGCAGATGAGATGTCTTACATTTCAGGTAAGTTCTTATCTAAACTTCAAACATTAATACCCTAGTTATTTCAATAGGAATATTATGATTTTTGGAACAAATTGTCTGTGCCAAGTTATCATTCTGTGTTCTCCCTCATTTTCTTCTTGTGGAATTCTTCTTTTGTCAACTTCCTTACATTACGTTCGGAGCCATCCTTAACCCTGTTGCAATGGACTTCTCCTTGAGGTCGTCAACAATTCTCTTTTATTTACTGAGAAGGACAGTTAGCCCACCTATCTAGGTTTGGGATATAGGGTTTTGTAACTCTTTATCGTGAACTAGAATCCATATTTTAGTATTCGTGAATCTGAGGGAAGTGCTTATTCCGGGGTTAATTACCAAAATCTTGGTTGGAGAATTCTATGCGTTTACTTTATTGAACTAAGCGATTCTGTAAAAGGGTTCGGGTAGACTAGAGTCGTAGTTAGGGTAATCCTGGTTTGAATGGGTGGATTAAGCTCTATTCCTCCTAAAATACACATTCTTGTTGTTCACCTACACAAACGAAATTCCGATTTGGTCAATTACTGTATTTCATTATTAAAGAATATTGTGTAAAGAATTTTTTGTTTACTACATCTATGTCATTCGTTTTAAGAGCTGAAACGTATCATTAATGATGGGCCCTATTATGATATGAGGGTATCCATCAGTATGTATTGTCTCCTTCACTCTCGGCTATGTACGACTATCCAGATGGAAGACATCAAGGAAAGGATCATTTTCCGCGAGTTCAAAAGTTAAGAAAAGCGTTGGTATGATGTATTTTTAGATATTTGCAGTTAAATCGTGTTCTTCTTACATTGTCTTCGTATACGAGTTTACTAATTATCGTATATGGTGGAATCCTCGAGGTTTCCATCTATCTAAAGTTTCTGGTTGCTCACCTACGTACTCAACGTAACAAGGTATATGAGTTCCTTTTTGTAACCCTTTAGGAGTTAGAGCCATCCATGTTGCAACTGAGATGTAGTTACCAATATCGTTTCCCTCAATTTTCCTATCAGCTTGGGAAGGGAAAGAATTTCTAATGTAACTTAAAACCTTTGGGCTACAATTATTAAAATACAATAACTTTTGTACAGGTTTTGCTTGGTCTTTTGTTCAAATTAAACGACTATTTTAATCATTCACCATGCGGATCTCACCCTATCTCGAAATTTGTTTACCAGGGGTATCCTGTTCTGAAAGTTGGTACGAATTATAAAAGGCCATATCATTTTTTTTCCTTTTGAACTTTCCTATGTTTAATGTCAAAATTCCCTTCTGGAAAGGAAATGGCGATATTCGTTTGGACTCAGCATGAATAGGCATAATGATTTGGATTATATTATGTTTTTTTCTTTATTCTATAACACTATATAAATATATATGCTGGTGAAATCGTTTGATGTTTATGTTATGTTGCATTTGCCTAAATTCCAAATCGTCCAGTGCCACGATCTCCGAGTGGACAATTTCGCATATGTGCTCATTTTTAATGGGTTTTGTAATTTACTCTGTACTGTGTTTATTCCTACAATTGGGTCCTTTTTATTCTGTACAAAAGGAACACAAGATTAAAAGGTCTATGAGCCTATGATTTATGTTTGTTGAAATTCGTCTTCGAGTTCTTATTCTTATGGAATAATTTATTATTGTATTATCTTATATAATGGAACAACGAATTATTCAGTTTAATTTGGTACTGTAATATTTATAGAGGGTTTTTCAAGACCTTTCGATTTAGAAGTTCCTTTATACGAGAGAGAGTTAGTCTCCTAGCGGCATAGTTGTTTGTTCACAATCTTGACATTAATGTTTTGTATAAGTGGGATTCCTGTTACAGTCATTAAATATTTATTTAACAAAAAGAAACTACACATTGTAACTCTATCTATATTCATTACATATTGAGATGTAACTTGATGGAAATTACGTGTATAGACTTGCTCAGATTTCCACTTAAGTATAGATAGATTTGCTTACTATTTCCACTACAGAAGTAAATGTACGCCTGTAATTAGATCTAATTTTTCCTAGCTCATTTGTACATAAATAATCCTCTCCAGAATTTCAATTACAAGGATAATCTTACACCTATAGGTAGATCTATTCTTTCTTCCAGTTCATTCGCATTTAAATACTTATGCCCAATAATTTTAACCACATAATTAGACATACACCAAATCTTTCAAGTTATTTTGCATAGATCATTCTACCTAGAATTCTAGTTCAGAATACCCCATTCGATAAAATTTGGTCTTTGATTATAAACTCCATACAACAAATAGATGTTCTACATGGGAGTTATTTCAACTTAACCCAAACAAAGCATCATATTGGATATACAAAATCATTCAAAACAAAGAAGGGTAAGATTTAAAATATCTAAATCCAATCCACTGGAAGACAAAGGGAACAACCACATTCCTCCCAACCATAGAATAGGGTATCCAAAATGATGCAGACCCCAACCCTCGAGTCAATATCCACTCAGGATCGTTCTAAATTCTCCTTAAGCCAAAGTGGCTTCTTTGGCTCCCTGCTGAAACTTTTAACAAATCCGATCCACAGGTCCTGGTGAAAACTCGCCTTGAGCCACTAACACCAAGGGCCAACCTTACACTTCTACACGACCACGACTTGATCCCTGCACAAGTGCCTTTTTCAACTCATTTCTTCGTGGGTTGAAGACCCTCGATTTCTCTTAACCAAACGTCGATACCCGAGGTGCAATGGGGTATGGCTCCTTTCCTTGTCAACGTCCTCCACATGTAACCATCGGCTAGGGATAAGTACTAGCACCTCTCGCAACTTACGACCTCGCGAGTTGGAATGTCAAACTTTGGCACTCTTCCTTTGCGAAACCCTGAGGGGCGATGGTTGACTTCCTTTTCACACTTCTCGCAACTCGCAATCTCATGAGTTGAAATTTTGAACCTCCAGGCCCTTCTTTTACAAAACTTCGAGGCACGAAAGTTAGAGAAGGTTTGACTCCTTCAGCGCTTCTCGGAACTCGCAACTTTGCGACTTGAATTGTTGAGCCTTTTTTCTCCTTTATTACGATAATCCAAAGCACGAGAAGTCAACAGGGTGTTGACTCCCTTTTCAAATGACACGTGCCCACCACCTGTCACCACTTCTTCCTCTCTCTGGGCGTCTTATCATCGTGCCACCTGTCAACCACGCGGTTCCCACCAAGAAGATGTACCACATGTTGCACGAGTCCTCGCAACTGGCAAGATCATGACTTATGCAGTCAAAATGGATTCTTTCCAACTTTCGAAACCTTGATACGTGATATAGCAAAGAGGTTCTGATCCAATGGTTGCTCCTACTTCTCGCTATTCGGGACTTCGCACAATCAAAGGATTTGGTCTATCCTCCGAACTCACGATATGAGATACTCACAAAGGTTCATATCTGACGGTCCTCCCATGGCTTGGATCCAACGGTCTAGATCTCTTATTCTGCTTCTCACAACTTAGAACTTTGTGACTCTGAGAGTTTGGTCTTCCACCTCAAAACTCACGAATCTCGAGTTCGCGAAATGATCCCACAACCCAAACTAACCACGATCGATGGTCCTTGTTGATCCTTGACACCAACGTAATGGGTTTGTCCGACCCTTATCTAGCCTACAACTCCTCTGGATCCTATGGTCCTCACGACTTCGAGAATTCTCCACTGAGAATTCTGACCGTTTGATTTCTTCCTCTATGATTTCTGTGAGACGAACTAGTGTTCTCCCTTCTGAACTTTACTTCTGTTGCATGACTTCGATCCTCATCTCCCTTTGAAATGATTCAATTTCTTCCTTCCTTTGAAGTGTTCAAAGGTCTTACCCTCCTGAGATTTCTTTTCCAAACTCAAGGCTCCCAAAAGGGTTTCCTACTCACACTCCTTGCGGAAAACTTTCAAATAACTTCCAGTTATTTGATCTCTCGACCCTATTCACTCTTTGCAGTAGTGATCCTTCAATATTTTACTTAGGTAATACTTCTAAGGCTTCGAATATCCTGCACACACCTTGTACGGATTTTGTGCTTCACTTGCACTTCTACTAGAATGAGAACAACGATATCCTTCCTGAGCTTTCTGAGTGATCAGGGGATCAAATTTTGCTCAAATTTCAAAGTTCTTGGAATGCAATGAAATTAGTTCCATTGCGTCTGTCTCATCTTTTTGATTCCGGCGGTATATTTACTTTGTCAAATGGACTCCGTATGGAGAAGATATCGTGATCTGTTCGTCAAGCCAAACAGGCAAAAAGTTTTGATGCTGACTGTACCAGTCCGTACAGTCCGTACGGTCTGACATGGCAGGACCATACGACTGTACATAAGTCATGTGGCAAGCATTCGTTGGTTGGCAGCTGTCGAATTCAGAAGTGACACGTGTCCGTTTATTGGCAAATGGTATGAGGATACGTGGCCCAATCAGTGGGCGCCACGTGTCACTCATTGGTTGGTTTATGATTGTTATGTAAAATTATGTGGGAGTCCGTGGGGTTTGACCCCCAGGCCTCCCCTTCACCTAACGACTTCGTAATGACTGTCCGACCAATGGACCGTGGGTTACGACTTAACATATGTATGAGTTTATATTTATTTAACTTTAAGTTATATGTCCGTTGGCGGGGGGTCGGGCTGGGGCTTGGCCCCGACCCGTGGTCGTGTGCTCTTTGTATATGACCATGCCATATAATCCGACGGTTGGCGCGGGTTTATAAAACATGGCCCATAGTTTTTGTATGACCACCGTTGAAAAAAGAGCGTGGGAATGTGTGTGGGATTTTTAACATAACATTTGGTCTCATGTATTAACCCATATGACCCCGACTTGGAGCGCGGATGGAAGTTACACAGTTCTATAATGACTTAACCACTTTTTCCCATGCGCGAGGTCACATGACCCATACACCCAGGTGCCTAGGTAGTTAGGGGTTGGTGTGCCCTTAACCGTTCTACAGTTTGCACCATTGGTGCAGTTGCGCCCGGTGCTGGGTTTTCACGGTTTAAAATGCGTGTGAGCCAGGTTCAATGAAGGGGGTTGCGTTTTGTAGATGCAGATATAGCAAGCTTGAAGAGGGAGACTTCCAGGAGGCCTAACTTCTTCGTTTTTCGACCGATTGAGGTGCCGAAAGAGCCCAGACAGGGGTTTTTGGATGCTCTGAAACCATTGGAGCAGTCAGTTTGTCAGTTTGAGCATTGTAAGACATGTTTTTGAGCACTTTTGAGAAATTAATAATAATGATCCATTGGAAGCTGGACCAGGAGATGTAGCCCAAGAGAGGGGTGAACTCCTTTATCAATTGATGTGCTTATGTGTTTATGTTCATTGATTATGTTGTTGTCTATGTGTATTTTGCATAAGTAATCCTTAAATCTATGTGTTGCAAACTGATCCATTTTCTTTAAACACATAACATTCACTTGCAATAATTTTCAAGTTTTTCAAGTCTTCTTCATTTTTAGATCAAGTTGGTATCAGAGCACTAGTTTTGAAGAATTGATTGTTTGCAAGTTTTGTTTCTGATGCTCACAAGGTTGAAACTCACAAGAGGCGAAGGTCAACTTGTGGAGCCAAGTTCTCATGTGACAAGGAGGAAGAAGATTCATTCACTGCAAGTTTCAGAGAGACATTCACCAAGCATGGCTAGTGTAGAAAGTCATGGACGTGTTCCGGCCGAAAATGAAGATCTCAAAGAGGCTGTCATGGATCTGAGAGAGATGATGAATATCTTGATGGAAAGGAACATAATGTCACAAGGTGAAGGCTCTAACCCTTCAATGCATAAGGGAGGCGGTGGTGACAAAACTCCAGGCGGAAATGGAGGGAATGGTGCTTCTCCACCACCCTCTCCTCCATCTTCTTCTTCTTCTTCTTCTACCAGTTCGAAACATCTTCCGAATTCTCCAAAGGGGCATGGTAAAACTCCTTTGCAAATTCCTTCATTAAATCTTGATATAAAATTTGAATTGCCAATATACAATGGATAAGTTAATGCTGAAAAGTTAGATAATTGGATACGTCAAATTGAAGTATATTCTAGAATACAAAAGATTCAAGATGATGAAACCAAAATACAGCTTGCTTCATTAAGATTAGATGGTTCAACACTTATTTGGTGGGAATCTAAGACTCGGGAGGAAATGAAAAAGCATGGTAAAATTTTGCTTTCTTGGAATGATTTCATTATCGCAATTAAAAAACAATTTTATCCATTGGCATATAAACAAAAGGCAACTATGGAATGGCAGAATTTTAGACAAGCTAAAGGACATAATGTACAAAGTTTTACTCAGGAATTTAGGAGAAGAGCTTTGGTTTTGGGAGTTTTTTTGTCTTCACAAGAAACATTGCTCAAATATATTGGTGCTTTGCATAGTTATTTGAGGCATACTATACTCATGTTTAATCCTTTGAATCTAGATGAAGTTTGTGTACAGTCTACTCATTTGGAGGTAAGGGGAAGGAACGATACTCATGAGGGCTTCAAGAAGACATACAACCATGCAGACAAGGGAAAGAAGAAATTCAAAGGAAATGGCAGGAAGAATGTTGCTGTGAAGAAGGAGGGAGAAAAGTTCACATGTAAACATTGTTCAAAAGATGTCCATGATGAAGACCATTGTTGGAAGCTTCATCCTGAAAGAAGACCCAAAAAGTTTGGCAACAACGGCAAAGGGAAGTCAAAGATTGTTGCGATTGTTCTACAAGACTTAGGTTTAGATTCTGGTGATGAGACGAAGATCACAACCATGGGTTACCAAGGTAATGGTTCTGTTGCAAGTACTAGCTCTTCAAGTAATGCTAATATCAATGTAATTCAACAAGAGAAACTGACAATTGAACTTTTTCATATAAGGGTTGTTTCAAAACATACTAAGATAGACACGTTATTTGATTCTGGATCACAAGCAAATCTTATTTTTGAAGAGACTAAGTTGGAAACAAGTCCACATCCTAAGCCATACCCTCTTGGTTGGATATGTGATAATGCTAAGTTACAAGTAACCAGGAAGTGTAAACTTAGGTTTTCTATAACTGCTAATTTCGTTGATGAGGTAGAGCTTGATGTGATTC
>ML783938.1:479436-493127 GCA_009831015.1 Picea engelmannii | reverse complement strand
TGTGCTACAAGTAAACCTAGTAATCGAAAGTTGGGTTTGTACACTCCACTTCCAATTCCTTCTCGACCTTGGGAAAGTATTTCCATGGATTTTGTTGGTGGTTTACCTATGCCGAGAAGAGGTCATGATTATCTTTATGTTGTCGTTGATTGTTTTAGCAAGATATGTATTTTGATGCCTTGTACTAAGAAGGTAACAGCAGAACAAACGACACAATTTTTCTTTCAAAATGTTTGGGTGCATTTTGGATTGCCTAAGTCCATTATTTCTAATCGGGATTCTTGATTTGTTGGAAGTTTTTGGTCGAGTTTCTGGGCACTCATGGACACCAAGCTTAAAAAGAGCACAACTTTTCATTCACAGACAGATGGTCAGACAGAGGTGGTAAATCGTACAGTGGTACATCTTCTTTGTACTTATTACAGCAAGCATCCTAAACTTTGGGATGAACATTTACACTACATTCAACATGCGTACAATCGAGCTAAGCACTCTTCGACGCAAACATCTCCATTTGAAGCATGTTTTGGATATTTGCCCAAGTTTCCTTTAGATTTTATCTTTGGGAAAGATGTTGTTGTTGATGGTCAATATGACATTGATAGGGCAGAGAAGTTCATTGAACAAATTCAGTCGATACATCAGATGGTGCAGGAGCAGTTGGAAAAGAGTCAGGCCAAGTACAAGATGAGACATGACAAGGATTGTGTTGATCACAGTTTCGAAGTTGGAGATGAAGTTTGGCTTTACGTCAGCAAAGAGAGGCTTAAAGGGGAAGGTAAAAACTTGAAACCGATTCGATATGGTCCTTTCAAGATTGTTGACAAGATTGGTAACAATGCTTTTCATTTAGATTTGCCTCCTTATATGCAGATGTATGCAGTTGTTAATGTTGAGAATTTGAAGTTGTATGAGCCTCCATTGATTGATGATCAAGGAGAGCATGTTCAGATTCCTTCCATAGATGATTTTTCTCTAGAGTATCTAACAGAACTGCAGGAAGACACCATCCTTGACAGGAGGCTGCGAACTTCGAAACGAGGAAATGTGAGGTATTTGCGAGTTAGTCTTAAAGGGATGAATCCAAGAAAGGCCAAGTGGATTGAGGTTGGAAGGGTGAGGGAACTTTACCCTCATCTTCACATAGACTGAAAAATAGTCTTTTGGAGGTCCAAAAGCTTCCCAATGGGGAGGTGTGATCAGGGGATCAAATTTTGCTCAAATTTCAAAGTGCTCGGAATGCAACAAAATCAGTGTCATTGCGTCTGTCTCATCTTCCCGATTCCGATGGCATATTTACTTTGTCAAATGGACTCCGTATGGAGAAGATATCGCGATCTGTTTGTCAAGCCAAACAGGCAAAAAAAATTTATGCTGACTGTACCAGTCCGTATAGTCCGTACAGTCCGTACGTTCTGACGTGGTAGGACCGTATGACTGTACAAAAGTGATGTGGAAAGCATTCGTTGGTTGGCAGCTATCGAATCCGGAAGTGACACGTGTCCGTTTATTGGCAAATGGTATGAGGACACGTGGCCCAATTAGTGGGTGCCACGTGTCACTCATTGGTTGGTTTATGATTGTTATGTAAAATTATGTGGGAGTCCGCGGGGTTCGACCCCCGGACCTCCCCTTCACCTAACGACTTCACAATGACCGTCCAACCAATAGACCATGGGTTACGACTTAACATATGTATGAGTTTATATTTATTTATCTTTAAGTTATATGTCCGTTGGCGGGGGGTCGGGCCGGAGCCAAGCCCCGGCCCGTGGTCGTGTGCTCTTTGTATATGACCATGCCATATAATCCGACGGTTGGCTCGGGTTTATAAAACATGGCCCATAGTTTTTGTATTACCACCATTGAAAAAAGAGCGTGGGAATGTGTGCAAGATTTTTAACATAACATTTGGTCTCATGTATTAACCCATATGACCCCGACTTGGAGCGTGGAGGGAAGTTACACAGTTCTATAACGACTTAACCACTTTTTCCCATGCGCGAGGTCACATGACCCATACACCCAGGTGCCTAGGTGATTAGGGGCTGGCGTGCCCTTAACCGTTCTATAGTTTGCACTGTTGGCGTGGTTGCGCCCGGTGTTGGGTTTTCACGCTTTAAAATGCATGTGAGCCAGGTTCAATGAAGAGAGGTGCATTTTGTAGATGCAGAGACAGAAAGCTTGAAGAGGGAGACTTCCAGGAGGCCTAACTTCTTCGTTTTTCGACCGATTGAGGTGCTGAAAGAGCCCAGACAGGGGTTTTTGGACGCTCTGAAGCCATTAGAGCAGTCGGTTTTTCAGTTTGAGCATTGTAAGACATGTTTTTGAGAACTTTTGAGCAATTAATAATAATGATCCATTGGAAGCTAGACCAGGAGATGTAGCCCAAGAGAGGGGTGAACTCCTTTATCAATTGTTGTTCTTATGTGTTTATGTTCATTGATTATGCTGCTGTCTATGTGTATTTTGCATAAGTAATCCTTAAATCTATGTTTTGCAAACTGATCCATTTGCTTTAAACACATAACATTCACTTGCAATAATTTTCAAGTTTTTCAAGTCTTCTTCATTTTTAGATCACTGAGATAAAACTCAGAACCCTTGTCAACGCACACCTTGTGGACGTTTCACTGTACTCCTTGCAGGAACTTCTCTCACTCAGGAAGAGAAACAATTGAATCTCATTCTCTCTCTCTCTCAAACATTCAAACATTCAACATGAAATCATACATTCAGTACATTATTAAAGCAAATGCATAACAGAGAGAGTAAAACAACTCTAGGTATACCATTCACCGTGTATAAATAGAAAACATCATAACACCATGAATTCTGATTGAAATCTTCTTATATTAGTTCAAAGATCCTGTACATGGGTCTTTCTCCACAATTCTCTGCTACAGCTCTATTCTCCTTCTCTATGCTAATGATACAACAACAACTATGATACAAAGGCGAGGGTGTCTATATCTGTTCTCCCTCCTACACTCTAACTGTCTAATCTATGAATTCAAATCTACCTACTTTCATTAATTGAGATTAAATGTATTTTACATTTACAGATGAGAGCAAATCGCTCACAATCTATTTACAACAGCTAGATATAAATGCAAGTACACTTCTAGCTACTACGTTAATATCTTCTTCTTAATATTTTCAAAAATATTTCAAAATGTGTAAAATGTGTGTTGCACTCCTCCCAGCTAGTTGCTTACGATGCTCCTGCATCACAAAATCACTTGCCCAATTCACCCCCTAGCCTGACCATGAATCCATGAGGGAGAACTTGGAAAACTCCTCCTCAGCAATGTCCTTCAACTCCAATAGATTCCTCTTGCCTCACACTCGATCAGTAGTGTTCATAACAGTAAGGAAAAATCAATAGTCTATTTTCCCCCAGCATACTTGGCAACATCCTGCCTCCTCACATATGTTATTTAACAAAATAATGCTTTTGTCTAGGTCTTTCTTCCCCCTTGGGAATTTTCGCAGCTTCTAAATTCTTGATTTCCAGGGGCTTCCCATGGCCAAATCTCTAATTTTCCACATGTAATAGTTATCCCAGAGGTAGTTCCAACATGTTCCCCACTCATGGAGTCATGGTCAACTAGTTTTTAACATGGTTGTTTCATTTGTCCTCCTGCAATCAATATAAAACAATTTTTTTTCATACAAGTGTCAAGTCAAATAGTTGGTTGGGTCAAATCAGATCTCTTCCCAATAGTCATAATAATTAATTACAATTTTCAAATTCGAAATTTGGAATTGCCATAAATGGAAAAAAAAAAATCCAAATTCGAATTTACTAAAAACGGAATAATTTCCAACAAATTTTAAATCTCAAAAATAATTTATTTTTTGGGATGTCACAATCGAGAGATTTTGTTTGTATCTTCAACAATTGTCTTGATGAGCCCAACGTTTTATGATCAAAGAACTTAAAGTCATCATATCCTTATGCTCATTGTATTTTGAATTGATTTCTCATGGAAAACCCAAACTCTGATTGCAATGACTTCTCTGTGTTTGTTTTATTGATTAATATGAAGAAAAAAATTTCTTTTATATTTTTTCCCTTATCCTTAAGTTAGTAGTCAGTGCTTGATCAGTCGGCTAGGAGCCAAATCGATGGTCGTCATTTCAGTGTTTAAAGACCTGTAGATTCAAATGCCCTACTTTCATGTGCATGGATAATAAGTGAAGGATAAATTTAGCCCAGCTATCTATCCCTTACTTATCTCTGCATTTTTATTTTCTCCTTGATCTCTAATCCTTGCGCCCTCCTTGTGAATGAGTATCTCTACATTTTTGAATAATTCATTGTTGAATGATTAATCTTTGTGCCTTCTTTGTGAATGATTAACTCCTGTGATTGATTGTTTCTTGCTACGATCTTCTACTTCTTTTCATTTTTCTTCGTGGAGTCATCGCCTGCTTTCTTTTTGGATGGAATGATTATAGTTTAAAAGTTATGGTATCCTTTAGTACATCTAGGTCTTTTAACTGATGAGAGTATGAATTCGATTTTACTGTTAACTAACCATTATATATGTCTAGATCTGAATTTGTTCTCCTTGTGGATTAAACAATGCTATGCATCCTCCCTTTGATTAAACTCGCTTGGAATAAAAAAACAATCGCCTCTTTAATTTCTCCTAGTCACTTTCTTTGCCTTAATAAAATCACCTTCATTATACAACGTTTTCCCTTAATGATTATGGTTAGATAACATCATTGGACAATAATTTTACTGATTGATAGAACATTGATTGACAATAAATTTTGACAACGAATTTATACTTTGAATGGATGCATTTTTAACATCTGAGTGGTAGCAAAATTATACTTTAATGGAAACGAATTTATACTTGAATGACTGCATTTTTTTATACCTTGAATGGCTGCAAATTTATACTTGAATGACTGCACTTTTTATATACCTTGAATGACAACAAATTTATTCTTTGAATGGTTGTGTTTTTAATATCTGGATGACAACGAAATTATACTTTGAATGGAAACAAATTTATACTTGAATGAGTGTGTTTTTAATTTTGTGACAACAAATTCTAGGTAGCATTTTTAATATCATGGATATGATAGATACTTGCATTTTTAATGTTGTTGACAACAAATTCTAGGTAGTGAATTAATATCATGGACACAACAGATATCATGGATACCTGCGTTTTTAATGTTGTTGACATCGAATTCTAGGTAGTGAATTAATATCATGGACACAACGGATATCATGGATACCTATGTTTCTAATGTTTTTGACATCGAATTCTAGGTAGTGAATTAATATCATGGACACAACGGATCGATACCTGCGTTTTTAATGTTGCTGACAACACATAGAACTCCTAGGCAACGATTATATTGGTAGCATTATTGGACAACGATTTTATTGATTGATTGCATGTTGATTGATAGCTTTATTGAATAGTGATTTTACTGACAGTGATCCTGTACATATTACACAACGAACCTATACATTTGCTATACAATGAATCTGCATCTATCTATTACACAGTGAATCTATATATTATAGAACAAATATATATCTATATATTACACAATGAATCTAAATATTACACAATGATATATATCTACATATATATGTTACATAACAATATATATCTATATATTACACAATGATATATATTTACACAATGAAATTAATATTTAAATGACAACATTATCATTTATTTACTCTGCGATTTCATATATTTAAATGAGAGCATTATCATTTATTTACTCTGTGATTTCATATATTTTTAAATAACAACTATATCATATATTTAACTCAACGATATAATATATCTAACAGACAACAATAAATGCTAGATAACCAATAATAATAGATAGCAATATATTTGTTAGACAAAGATATCAATGCTAGACTACCACCTATTAATAGATAGATATTTTACAGTTAGACTGCGTTATCATTGTTAGACATAGATTTATTGATAGACAACAATATGGATATGTCAATTATCTTGATCTAAGGCATGTATGTTTGCAATAGAATTTGTTGCACTAGGAATTTAATGTGATGTATAATGGTTATAGTAGTCATATTTCCCTTCCATCTTGTCGAATTGTTGTTTGGGTGCATGGGTATAGTCTTCATGTTTGACAATTAACTCGGTCGCCTAGTGCATTGGATTTTTCTTGGGATATTGGTCTAGAAAGGTTATGTCAAGCCATGGTTATTGTCACGCATATCTCCTTGTGATGAAATGATTCCTGATGAGGGGATCATTGCGCGCCCTAATGGATAGATGTGAATGATAACCTGGACAGAGTCTTGTGCTTCCCGATGTGGGCGTATTGTTCGTTGTAATGGATGATGGTACTTAGTTTGTAACACCCTAGTGTGTTTGGTTTTGCGCGTCGTAGAAGTTTCTAGTTATTGGTCGTCAAAGTCGTTGTGTCAGGTTTGTTGATCTTGTCCTTTAGCTTATAGGCATTGTCTTGCTTATGTTGGGTGGGTAGTCATTTTATCTGTCTATTGATTATCACATGTTTCATCCAGTTGCATGATGTGCTAGTATGTTGAGTTGTTGTTATTTTTTGCCTGATTTGTGTGATTTGTATTCATCATCAAGTTGTGTTCATATTTTTTTGTCGTTGTTGCCTTCTTGCTTTAAAAAAAATATTCTTTTGCGTTACGTTGCATGTAGTCATAATGAATGGGGCCATTACAGAACAATAATCACGCAATTGACACAGCGATTTATGTGGAAACCCATTGCAGAAAAAAAAAATGGGAAATGATATTCGGTATTCTTATTATTCAAGGGAGAATTACAATAGCCAATCTCAGGAATACAATCATCCTTTCCTCACACACACTCTGCTCTCTACACACCTTGCACTCCACACCACACTATCTCTTCTATGGGTATGATCATATATATAACATCTATCACTCAGTTATACAAACTGATCATAAATAGATCACATATTCACACGAACAATTGATAAATAGATTACAAGTTTAGAATGAGTGCATGTATGCACTTTCCTGATTTAGCTGAAATGTATGTGCATGTGAGCACATTAGGAAATTCACTGACATGTTTCCAACAATTAAACAATTAATTAATCATGTTGTACATCTATTTTCTTTAGGTTACTCCATCTGTTTTCTGTTTGGATGCCTCCCAAAAAAAAGTGCCAAAAAATGAAAAAACTTTTAATCCTCTGGATTTGAACTTGTGACTTCTTAAGAGGAAACAAATGTTCTTAACCATTAGACCCACTCAAGTTGTATAAATGAACCATCAATATGTCACTTATAAAAATTGAACCTAGGTGGGGAGGTTAACAGCCAATCCTCCCAACCACCGAAACTATTTATTTTATATATACATATATTTTAATATTATACTTTTATTTGATTTCAATAAATAAATATTATAAATTATAAATATTTTATATATACATATATTTTTAGTATTTGATTTTAATAAATAAATATTAATCAACCTCATATATTATGTAACAAACATCATCTCTAATAAATTAACCTTGAATACACTTAATTATTATTTATGGATTACTTTAATAGTATTTATTATTATTTCAAGAAGGAGCTGATACAGAAGGAAATTGCCAGGCTGGACATGGACTCTCATTTATTCATTTTTTAATATCACATCCAAATACTAAGGGTATAACCTAGAGGTCCCAATATAGGAAACTCAATGATATATAATATATAATATAGTGATAGTTCACTGATCGGAGTTGATGGATTTTGAAATTAGATGGAATGAGTGAACCTAATCAAATAGAACAATTTGTTGGACGAATCAAATTACGTGGATTGGTTCAAATTTGGTAATTATGGTTAAAATGATTTCATCAACCTGTATTGTGAAGCTTATATCCAAGCATGTATAGTCCAGAAACATGTATCTATAGATTTCATTAACACCTGTATTCTGAATTGAGAATATTGCCATTACCAACAATGAAATATAGGTATAGACTTTAAAGGGCTAGGAAAAAATGACATTATAAGAAGAGGTACATAATGATAACGGTTATAATAGCTTATAATAAATAGCTAAGAAAATTTACCAAGTATAATATATAATAAGTAAATATTTATTAATTAATGATTTATAATTGGTTATATATAATATATATAATATTAAAATAAATTTTGAAACTCTTTTTAATAATAAAATATTTATATACAAATTATTTTAATATATTAAAATCTTCTTGTCATCATTATATATAGGATAGTAAAAAACTTGTATTTCATGGTGAATAGAAATGTCAAACATTGCATATAAATATAGGATAGTAAAAAAACTTGTACGAATAAAAATGTCAAACATTGCTTTTTAGAAAAGTTTAATTTCTTTGAGTTCCCTTTACAACACAATATTAACACTTATTTCCTTTCATATGGAAAAAAATCACAATATTAACACTTATTTCCTTTCATATGGGAAAAAATCATGAAAAAGAAAAGAGGAAATGTCAAACATTACTTTTTATAGAAAACCCTAACTTCATAAGTTTTACAATTAATGCTTATTTCCATCGATATGGGAAACAATCATGAAAAAGACATGCAAACTGCAGTGACATATGGCTGTTGACGTGTATTTCTTAAGACCATATAACCAAAATCAGGTAAGATTTAAGCTACATATTCATGGTACCTTACCCAACATTTTATATACAAAATCAATTATTATGAAAGTTCTTAATTAATTAATCCACTGAGATGTAATAATCAAAATAATAAAGAAATGCTTCATGCTTTTAGCAACCTTGTTAAACGCCCATTGAAATTA
The DNA here is from genome assembly GCA_009831015.1 of Picea engelmannii. NCBI lineage: Eukaryota > Viridiplantae > Streptophyta > Pinopsida > Pinales > Pinaceae > Picea > Picea engelmannii. Next base: position 484,296 of record ML783938.1, on the reverse strand, counting down.
GTTTTCAGCTACATATGGTACGAAATAATTAACAACCATATTAAACTGCTCAATGAAATTAATTTCAGCTGTAAAATGTTCACAATCGATGGAAATAATATTAATAAACAAAAACACAGAATTGATGGATGCCCAACACAGTTATCCAGGGTTCTCTTCGTTTGAATGGCAAATCTCAGCGTTCATGGTTTGAATGGCAATTGTTATCATGCCTCCCTCCTCTCGGAGATAGACAAATGTGAAATATGTGCCCTTGAGAATACAATCCCACCAAGGCCCTTGAGAATACAAATGTTATTTATGCCTCCCTCCTCTCGGACATAGACAAATGTGAAATCTGTGCAGAATACGGAAATTTCAATTTAGTTGAATAATCGATATGAACTCATAATGAATTCTGGGTTTGTGTAAAGATATTCAATTGGGTTCACCTGAAATTTAGTAAAAATAATGATAAGGATTCAGGGCATGGTAAGACAGAAGAAACTGTTGATTAGTGATTTTAAATTTAAATTTAAACATGTAGTGGATGTATCATGTACTTATAATCGTGATAAAGCTATGTTCCTATACTGAAAATGCTGTTTTTTCTATTTCAAATGGATACATAATCTCAGATTTTTTTACTGAGAGAAGCAATCAATCAAGATAAAAGTGACATGTAATCATTTGTTTTACTTTGACATTTTGATAAAGCTTGTTTATGGTTAACTTTCAAAATGAAAAATGCTCTTCATCTATGTGTATTTTGAATTTTCCATTACAAATTAAAGAAGGCACAATCATCACACACCAAAGAAGTTTCAAAGTAGGGATTACAAATTAAAGAAGGCACAATCATCACACACCAAAGAAGTTTCAAAGTAGGGATAAATGATATGAATATTTAGTTAAACAAAGAAATAATAGGAACAAAGGAAGAAAATGTAAAAAATTTACCTGTATATGAAAGACAATAATAATGAAGAAACACAATCGCCTCGTTAGAGTTTAGAAGAACACAATTGATACATACCCAGACAAATTTGAGGACCATAAGGTAGAATAGGTTAAAAGAAAGCTCAAGAAACCATTTTCACATAGAAGAAAACAAAGAAAATTTCACATTCATGAAAAAAGAGAAGACCGGTAATGTTGTCATGTGATACACTCAACCCCTATCTCAGAATTGTCCAATGCACTCAAAATCCACCTGGTGATCAGTATTTAATGCGGAGCTACATCGAGTATCAGGAGGGAGGGTGCAACACTAGGATTTCTCGGGAGGTCACCCATCCTAGTATCTGGGAGAATCAAGACGGTGTGTAGATCCATCACGAAGCTAGCCATGACTCCCTCCACCCACTAAGCCATGTAAAAAAAAGGTGCAACACTAGGACTTCACGGGAGGTCACCTATCCTAGTACTACTATAGCCCAAGCGTGCTTAATTGTGGATCTAGAGGACCAGTACTACTCTAGTCCAAGTCGCGCCCTGATTCTCTCAGATGTTGCGGAACTAGACTATGTGGGCATCCAGAGGCTTCCATGTGGCACTAGAGGAGATAAATTGGTTGTCAACACCACCCGAGGGAAGAACTTCGACACACCCAGATAGTGTCTACACCACTCTACGCAGTGTCGTCGGTGGCCTTTTGATGCACTCAATCTCCATATGTGTATGAGTAAATGTGCCCTTTCTGAGTAAATGTGCCTTCTAATGCAGTCAGAGCTTTGTCTTTGATGGATCTTAGCTACAAGATGGATATGGATTATGCAAAGTCTATCTTGGTAGTCTCATTCACTCGAATAGATAGATGGAACCCTGAAAAATCATGGAAAACCATGAAAGAAAGTGCACAGAGAGTGGTGGAGGTAAGTTGTAGGAAATCAATGACGTGCTTAGAGGAAGCTTCACCAAGAGCGACTTAGTTATGGGCACCTCATTTTTAGTTTATTTTAATCTAAAGTGTACGGAAGCCAATAATATATATATATATTTTGCTCGGAACCCAACAACAACAACTTATGTGTTACTTGGTTTGTGTGCTATTTGTTGTGAAGATATATGCAAATATGGTTTTGTTGTGAAAAGGTCTAAACAGTTTGTTTTAGAAAACCTCTTCTTTGCCATAAAATGCCTTGGACAAAACAAGAAACTTGACTTTTCGTCAAACCTCCCTATTTTCAACATCTGAAAAAGTATAAAAAAAAACTTAATCAAATAATAACTAATAATGGAATGGTTTATTTTCACCCCATGCAGTTGAAAATATTGTTAAAATTGTTAGTAGAAGTTTGTGTTTATGATATTATTATTGTTATTTTAATGTGATTTTTTTATTTTAAATTATCAAATATATATATTAATGTAATATTTATTTTGATAGTTATATTTTAATAATTGTTTAAAATGAAATGAATCACATATATATTAATGTAATATTTATTTTGATAGTTATATTTTAATAATTGTTTTAAATGAAATGAATCACATTATAATGTAGAGTATTATAAATATTTTAGGAATAAAATTATAATTTTTTTTATTTAAATTATATATAGAGATCAAGTTTATATATATATATATATATATATATATATATATATATATATATATATATATATTTAAAAAAACATTTAATCTTTCTAAATACAAACCTTTATAATTAAAATGTATATATCGTGGTTTTATTATGCTCAAGATAACTACAACTCTTTTACCTCATCTACCAATCTCCTTCTCCTTATATAGTAAAGTTTATCCATGCCCTAATTTATCTATGGTTATCATTGAAAGTATATTAATATATACATTAAATATATAACTCAATCAGTTAAATTATAAACGAAAAAAGTGGGTCGGCTGCCCGATCATATATCACATATTCATATCTAATCAGATCAAGTCCCTTAAAAGTATATTAATTGACTCACTCATTTCGAACACGTAACACATTCAAATCCGTTAATTGACAGGATTAACAACTTCAGTATACGTCTTAACACATTCAAATCCGTTAATTGACAGGATTCAACAACTTCAGTATACGTCTTTGTGCAGCTTCGGTCTACGTCTTTGTGCAGCTGCCCAGACCAGAGAGATTGAGATGACAAGAAATTCAGCAGCTCTGTTATGTCTATTTTCAATTTTTGTTATTATTGTCGCCTTCATAAAAGTGACAGAGCTGACCGTTGCGATGACGACGATACTTGTGATCATTTTGTTCATTTTTCAAATAAGACTGTCACCGATTTTGTTCTGTCTATTTTCTATTATTTTCATGTTTTTATATGTGAAGTTGGGCAGAGAGGGCGAGTTAAGAGGGGCTGCTTCTGATATAGCTGCGCAGTGGCTCTTGAACATAATTAAGGGCATTGAGTTCATTTTTCATATGTTGAATTTGATCAGTAAGATCACTGTGTTCATTTTTCCTATGGGGAAGTGGCTAACAATTAAGATCTTTAAGCTCTTCATTTTTCATATGTGGAAAGGGATATTAAATTTCCTTGTACCTCTGGCAAGAGCATGGTAATTTACAGAAGGGAAGATGATAGATATTGTGGGTCCTTGAGAGAAGCTGAGTAAATATTATAGAAATAGAAGTGTATGATATGGGAAATGTGATGAAATCTTTCATCAATATAGATGAGATTAACATAGGCTCACACAACTTCCATTTTGTTTAGCTATGAAAACAAAGTATTACATTTTTTTTTGTTTTGAATATGTAAGTGTAGTATAGGGTAAAGTATTAAGTTTTTTTAATATGTAAATGTGGTATAAGTTAAAGGATCACAATCCTTCTTGTTTTATATATATATATATATATATATATATATAAAACAAGAAGGATTGTGATCCTTTAACTTATACTTTTATTTGATATTTTTAAAAATATTATTTATAGATATATGTGTATTAATGTTAATATAAGAATTTCAAATTATATAATTTATATATTTGTAATCCTTCTTATTATGATGATGATGGTTAACGTGAACTAAGATTAAATTGGACTATAGGATCTTAAGAGGGTAAGTGATTACTTGCCATTCTTTAGAATTTTGTTTATGTGCTCCAAAAGCATTAAGAGAAGCTTTCCAAGATCACCATACTTTTGTTGAGTTAAGAGGTTAGGAAGGTTGGTAGTGTGACAAATATTTTGAAAACGAGATCTAATATGGGTATAGGCTGGACAATCAAAGAAAAAGTGTTTTTCATCTTCAACCTTCTTATTGTCACAAAGGTGATACACTCGTTCATCCCATGGGGTTTTAGGAATTGACCAAGGCCCAATTTCACTATTGAGCTTGTGAGAATTTGTTCTTATCTTAGCAATGTTTATTTTTGTCTTTACACTTGGCAAAACATATAGATAATTTTGATCTTCTAGATAAGGGTTGATTACATCCTTATAACCCCTTAATTTGTTTTTTCCTCTAACTCTTTATCACACCATATTTTCTCCTTAAATATTGATTTGATTTTTTTTTTAATAGTATCTTTATTCTGCAAAATGGTGTTTTCCATGATTCCCCAATAGTTTAGCCAAGACTAAACATCTTTATGCGATCCTAGCTTGATTCAATGTTGGTTATGACTTGATTTTGAAACAATTTTAGGAAACCTCTTATCTTCCATGTTATTTAACTTGTTCTTATACATTATGTATCTAGTCATAGTTGTTCTCTCAATAAGGGAGAGGCTTGTTTCTAAGAGGGGGATGAGATAAGGAGTATTTCCTTTAATTTTGAAATTATATATATATATATATATATATATATATATATATGATATTTTTAAGTATAAAAAATAGTGATAAGAAATATTGTTAATAATAGTATCTTTTTAAGCAATATTTTTCAATAAAAACTTAGT
>ML783938.1:415076-447908 GCA_009831015.1 Picea engelmannii | reverse complement strand
TTGCAGTTGTGAAAACTAAAATGAAATTAAATCGTAATTGTCGCACAAAATGAGACGAAATGTTTAAAAGCACAATGCGACAATGATTTGTCGTAATACGACAAGGTGTAGGCAGCTTTTTGAGAGTAATAAAAAAAAATGGGTTGGCTGCCAACACACTGTTAGGACAGTTCAAGGTATATAAAAACCAATCTCAGCTAGGCAGATTTCAGCAATGCAATTTAAGAAGTTCATGAGAAAAGGTTATCGCATTTATGCTATCGAAGTGACAAAGTTGTTGAAAAAAGAAAACAAACCTAGCTTAGAGGATTTTGTCATCTTGCATGATTTTAGATATGTGTTTGTTGATGAGATACCTGAATTACCCCCAAGGAGAGAGATAGACTTTTCTATCGACCTTCTTCCTGGTTCAACCCCTATATCTATGGAACCCAACTGAATGAGTCTACCCGAGTTGACATAATTAAAGATCCAATTACAAGAACTGTTGGACAAGAACTACATTCGTCCAAGTATCTCACCATGGGGAGCATCGGTTCTTTTTGTTAAAAATAAGGACAGAACTCTAAGATTATGCATCGATTACAGAAAACTAAACAAAATGACCGTTAAGAACAAGTACCCCTTACCTAGGATAAATGATTTGTTCGATCATGTGGGGCAAGGATTTTTTCTAAATTGGATTCAAGGTCTGGTTATTACCAGGCTCAAATAAAAGATGAGGACATAAGTAAAACAACATTCAGAACGAGATCTGGACATTACGAATTTGTTGTTATACCATTTGGTCTCACTAACACGCCAGCCACATTTGTGTGTTTAATGAACAACATTTTCAGTCAGTACTTAGACAAGTTTGTTTTGGTATTTATTTACTATATCCTAGTGTATTCTAAAATAGAAGAAGAACACGAAGAACACCTAAGGATAGTTCTGCAAACTTTAAGAAAACACAAACTGTATGATAAGTGTGACTTTTATGAGAAGAAAATACAGTGCTTAGCACACGCAATATCTACAGAAGGTATTGCAGTCGATCTCGAGAAAATAAGAGCCATCATGGAATGGTAGATCCCTAAGGATGTAGCAGAAATCTAGTCATTCATGAGAATCACCAGATATTACCACATAATTATAGATGGATTTTCCAAGATTGCATACCCTATCACATCATTACAAAAGAAGGGAACCAAGTTTAATTGGTCACAGAAATGTTAGGACAATTTTAGTAAGTTAAAGGAATTGTTAACGACCGCACCCATTTTAAAGGTGGAATATCTGGACAAAGACTTCACAGTCTGTGTGGATGTGAGTAAAGAAGGTTTGGGAGGTGTCCTAACTCAAGAAGGGAATGTTATTTGTTATGAGTCTCGAAAGATAAAGGAGAATGAACAAAACTACGCCAGTCATGACTTAAAGTTAGAAATTGTAATACACGCTTTAAATATGTGGTGACACTATATAATAAGAATAAAATTTATGTTATTGACTGATAACAATGATGTGAAATTTTTGTTTAGTCAACCAAACCCTAACGCGAGGCAAGCAATATGGTTGGCCCTCTTGAACGAATTTGACTTTGAGTTAAGACACATCAAAGGTAAGGAAAACAAGGTGGTTGATGCTTTAAGTAGAAGAGTGCATGGGTTGTTTGAGATAAGCATTAGTAGGGAAGAAAGAAAACTTGAGAAGAGGATAAAGGCCGCAGGTAATAATGATGAAATTTACACTAAAACAGTGGCAGATTTACGGAATAATACAGAAAATTCAGACAAAACAGATCTGAGTTTGGATAGAAATGGTCTACTATGATTTAAAAATAGAATATACATACCAGATTCGGTTGAATTAAAGTTAATAGTTTTGAACGAAATACACAAGAAACCATATTCTGGTCATTCGGGATCCAGAAAATGGTAACAACACTAAGGAAGTTATTTTATTGGCCTAATATGAAGACGGAAACATCAGAATACTTATCTAAGTGTCAATATTGTGAACAGGTGAAAGATGAACACCAACATCCAACCGACCAGTTGCAACCCTTACCTATGACAGAATGGAGATGGGAGACTATATCATTCGATTTTATCACAGGTTTGCCTAGAACTCAAAAATAGAATGATTCAATTATGGTAGTAATTGATAAGCTTAGTAAGTCTACAAACTTTATTCCTATAAAGTCTACTTTTAAAATTATTAACATCGCTGAAATATTCATGAAGGAAAATTTTAGACTACATGGTATTCCAAAAATAGTGATTTCGGATAGAGATGCAAAATTTACATCTACTTTTTGGAAAGAATTGTTTGCAGGGTTGAATACTAACTTGAATTTCAGCACAAGCTATCATCCACAAATGGATGGACAGACTGAAGGAACAAACCAAATCGTAGAATATATGCTACGAATGTACGTGAGGACGAAACCAAGTCAATGGGAAGACTACCTGCACTTTGTGGAATTTGCATACAATAATGGTTACCAGACATCGACTAAGATGATCCCCTTTGAAGTAATATATGGAAAAAAGTGTACAACTCCAATTAGCTAGGATAACCCAGTTGACAGACTCATGGTGGGACCAGAAATGCTCCATGAAATTGAGAGTACGGTAAAAAAAGTACAACATAATTTAAAAGAGGCACAGGACCAACATAAAAGTTACGTGGACATGAAAATAAGACCCCAATAATTTTTATTTGGAGACCATATGTATTTAAAAGTCAAAGCAAGAAGAAGTTCATTAAATCTAAGAAGATGTTCCAAGTTGGCACCCAGGTTTTGTGGTCCTTTCGAGATATTAGCTCGAATTGGAGCTCTGGCATACCAACTTCCACTTCCTGCAAATCTGAAAATTCATAATGTATTCCATGTTTCTTTGTTAAAAAATTATGTTCATGATCCTACTCACATGATTGATTGGAACATGGTGCAGGTGGAACCAAAAGGTGAGTTCCAAGTGGAACCTCTGTACATTCTGGATAGGAGAGAAATAACACTATGGAACAGATTCGTCGCCCAGGTAAAAGTGCAATGGAAGCACATTAGTCCTGAGGAGGCTACTTGGGAATTGGAGGAAGATTTGCAGAAATATTATCCAACCTTGTTCCAAGAAAGGAACGAACACTCAGGACATTGTTGTACTGAAGGGGGAAAGGATGTAATATCCCCAAAAATAAATTATTTTGGAAGACTGAAAATACTTAGGAATTTATTTCCACTTTTGGCAAATTCAAATTTGGAAAATTATTGCCATTTATGGCAATTTCGAATTGGGAATTTAGTTAATTATAATTAATTATTGTGATTGGTTGGGAAAATATTTGATTTTCCCAAATAACTCTCTGACTATGACACTTGTAAGAGAAAAATAATTTATATATTTATTATTGAGAGACAAATGGAATAGCCAGGTTGAAATCAACTGACCATGACTCCATGAGTGGGGAACATGCTTGAATTACCTCAGGGATGAATTGTACAAGTGGAAAATTTGTAATTTGGCCATTGGTAGCCCCTAAAAATTAGGGATTTATAAAGCTGCAAAAATTCCCAAGGGTAAAAGACATATGCACATGATGCGTTTTGCATATATAGCATATGGGAGGAGGCAGGACACTGCCTATTATGCTTGGGGGAAAAGACAAACTTGTTGTTACGAGCACTAATTCTGAGTGTGAGGCAAGGAGAACTTCTGATCTGAAGAAATATGGACTTGTTGTTATGAGCACTATTTTTTAGTGTGAGGCAAGGAGAATTGGGATCTGAAAGAGGACGGTAGCAAAAGAGGAGTTTGAGGTTTTCCCTCATGGATTCATGGTCAATCTAGGGGGTGAATGGAACAAGTAATTTGGTTTCTTTGTTCTATATTTGGGTGGAACTTCGCTATTCCATTTTTGTCCCAACAATTTGTTCAGATATGTTCTTCTACTCTTCCCTGGTTGATCATTCTGTTGATTAATAATTGGTAGAATGTATTTAATTAGTTCTGGTTAAATGTTCTATGGATGAATGACTGATAGAATACATCTTCTTGTTGGCTAGAAGGAAATGAATGATTGATTTTGCCTTTACAGTTGAATTATGAATTGATTAGAGTCAAGGATGACAGTTGTATGTATTGTTGTTGACGAAAGTGTGAAAGTTTCCTATCCCTGTGATATAATCTATGGTCTACAATAGAAAACAATTAACGGATCGATCTATGACTGATATTAAGGAATGTTTAAATTGTACAATTACCAAATGTAATTTCGAACGAATATTAGAATTTGACTATATATGTATATGTGTTATTATATATATGGTTTTCCAAGCTATATGAACATCTATTACACGGGAAGCTATGTTTCGATTATTGTAAGCAATTTCCTCTTTAGCCGACTATGTTAACTATAACAAAGGGGTTACAGTTTCTTTTCCTTTTTTATCTCAGGAACAAATGTCCAAGTACTTAAATACATAAACTTGTTACCTTTTATAGAGTTGGTCCCTTATTTAAGCAAGCCTTTAGACTCTACATAATTTTTTTGATCATAACTATTGATTAGGGAAAATCGTCTCGAGTAGGGATTTTGTTGATTAATGTTGGTTGTCATTGACGTCAACCCTTGAAGAAATCCCCATAGCACAAAGGCTTGGGTAATGGAACCAATATTTTTTTATGTAGAGATGACTCATTATTGTCTTGTCATGATTGCTAAGAAGTAAATATGGATGAACTCCAAAGTGGTCCCCTTATGGTGAAAGCCCTCACGGGATGACGCTTTGCGGAGTGAAAGAAACCATTCTTAATTTTGGAATAATGAGATGAAGGACTGTGAATTTGTTATGGAAACTATCTTAGATGGATAGTTCTTGTCATGCCATTTTTGGTGGTATGTGGAACGTCACATAACTCCTCACGGTTAGAGAGTTATGACCATATGAAGTTGGAGAACCCCTCATAAGTCTTATAGAAACGCCCAAGGGTCAAAGTGCTTTGAAAAATAAATTATTTTAAATGAAGAAGCCCTAAAATAAGGAGAGTGTAAGGCTACATGAAGATATAAATAAGAGACAAATCTCACTCATAAAACACACACTTGTACATATTGTATATCTATTTTCTTATGAAAATCTTCTTGTAAATACTTGTGGATATATCTGAAGTGGCGAACGTCTGAGGTAGCATGAAGGGTTGATGGCGAAATTCTCGGAATTACATCGAATACAAAAAAACCCTATTTTATGGTGTGTATGTGGGTTGTTTGTGTATAGGGTGCATATATGTGAGTTGTCTGTGTACAAGGTGCATACAGTACGCGAGTTGTCTGTGTATAGGGAGCGTACATGTTGATAAATTCATGAAAACTTGAGAAGATGAAGATGCAAAGGTTCTGGATTCTGAGATCAAACTCCTAGGAAGGTCTAAAGTGCTGAGATACATCAGATCCATCCATTGGTTCAAAAGGTATGTCTTATTTCTATGAATAATTAGATTTTGATGTATGCATGAGGAATGACAATGGAGATTTCAGGATTCTCCCTAGAGAGACTAGTGGCTTCATGGGATCTTCTGCATAATTTAGAACTACAAAAATAGAGTGCTGGTATATTCATCATTGATACTTCTTGTGAGGAACATCTTGTATTTCTTGGAATATGGCTAAGGGTTTTTATGGTACATGGTTGACAGATTATATTTTTGTAGTGGTTGATGTATTAAGAATATCAGAAAGGGTTTGATGACTAAGATCATGTGAGGGATATTATACTTTTTCATGATTACACACACCTATATGGCACATGACTAGTGAGAGACATAATCATCTTGAGTGAATGAGAATGCATGCACAGGGTACAGTTATAGTATGGATATATTGACAGGTTATAGATCTATGTGAAAGAAGTTACAGAGGGTCATAAGTTTTCAAGTGAAAGGAAACCCTAATTCCAGAAGACATATGCACGTTGCATAATAGATAGAGTGCGTACATAAGCGGACTGTAGCATTATAGGTCATGGATCTGTTGTAGATACACGTTCAGTTCAGGTCCAGATTGATTACAGGGAAGTTATACAGATTGGATACAAGTCACTTGTACAGATTGATATAGTTATACAACAGTATATCTCACAGTGATAGGTTGACAGTGGTTCCATAATTCTACTTATACTTCAGGGTGGATGGACGGGGCAAGGATAGGTGGTTGTGGCCACCTTCCAGTTGTATCCGAAGAACACAGGGGGTTGTGGCCTCCTTCTGGTTGTAGCCAGAGAATTGTTGAGTTGGAGCTTCCCTGAGGTTGTAGCCTGAGAAACTAGGGAGTTGGAGCCTCCTTCTAGTTGCATATGGAAAACAAAGGAAGTTGGTGCTTCCAATGAATGCAATTCTTCAAGACATATAAGAAAAAATATTCTGTGGTTTTCTCCCGATTTGGGTTTCCACGTAAAACATTGGTGTACTCTGTATGTGTGTGATTATTCATTTCTTATTTCTCATTATTGGATAATAATTGTACATTGATATAACACTTGGATTATTTGAAGAAAAAGGATTATACTTACACTATTACTGATTCACCGCCCCTCTCAGTAATCCAACAATTGGTATCAAAGAAGGTTCCTTGAGAAATCAGTTTAACCACAGAAAGGTAGATCATGGAGAATACCAACTTGTATAAAAATGGAATACCACAGTTTGATGGACATAAGTATGCTTTTTGGAGCATAATGATGAAGACATATATACAGGCACAAGAATTTCAAGTTTGGAAATCAATTGTAGATGGATACACAACACCAACAGTTCCACCAACAAGTGAAAAATAAGTAAAACTCGGTGAGAATAATTCCAAATCCACAAATGCACTTTTGAATGGTCTCAGTGATATGGTATTCACCAAATTTGCACATTGTAAATCCGCTAAAGAGATTTGAAACAAGCTTCAAAATATTTATGAAGGAGATACAAAACTCAAAGTAGCAAATCTTCAAACTTACAGAGGTCAGTTCGAACAACTAAAAATGAAGGAAGATGAAGATATTGTAGCCTATTTATTATGATTCGATGAAACAATGAATGCAATCATAGTATTGGGAGAAGAAATCAAAGAATCCGTAATTGTTCAAAAGGTACTAAGATCTCTTCCTATGAGATTCAACCCTAAGATATCATCACTAGAAGAAAGATCGGATCTAGAATTAATAAGCATGGATGAACTGCATGGAATATTCACAACATATGAAGTGACAACTGAATAGGAAAATCCAGATGTAAAAGAAGCAACCTTCAAAGCATCCAAAAGATGAAAGAAAAATAAAAAGGAATAAGAAGAATATAGCAGCAGCAGTGACGTCTCGGAAGATGATGAAGAAGTGGCCAACTTCATCAAAAGACTGAACAAGGGAACCAATGGTAGGTATATAGGTAAGATTCCTTTAATTTATTTTAATTGTGATGGTATTGGTCATTTTGCTAACAAATTTCCTCATAATAAAAAGAGAAAAGATAAAGGTTACTCAAAAGGAAAACAAACATATAAAGGCAAAATAACTACAAAGAATTTTTTCAAGAAAAGCTTATGCACCAAAGAAGACATCTCATCATTAGATGAAGATGAAGTCAATGACAGTGAGACAGGAAGAGTTCTATTCATGGCAGTAGAAGACTCTGATAAAGAAGACTCCAAAGAATAATATGAAGAAGCCAAAGAAGAATATGAAGAAGTTGAAGAATAAATTGAAGAGGAAGAAGTTGACTTTCGAGAAGAATTAATGTGTGCCATAGAAGTTATTAGAAGAGAAAAGAAGAAAAACAAGAAACTACAAGCAGAACTAGACAAGAAAGAAGACACTCAAGAACTAGAACAAATGATCACAAAATTTATGGTTCAAATAGAAAATTATAAAAGAATTGAAGAAGCACTCAGAGAAGAATTAGAATAAAAGGACAGGATCATTGGAAACTTGGAAGCAGAGATTGTCACACTAAGAAAGGATATTCAAAAGAAAAATATATAGAATAGCTCAAAAGTTTTGGATGACATTATCAGTGGTCAAAAATCTCATTTTGGCAAAACTGGACTTGGATACAATCAGCCAGAAAAGGGATCAAGCTCCAAAACAATAGAGCAAGAAACATATTGAAAAAGCTATGCAGACACAATCAAAGGGGATAAGAAGATATAAAAGGAATATTACAGGGACACTCCTCCACCGAGAAGATTGAGATTTCAGAATCAACAACAGATAGATAGGCCTCAAGAAAAAGAAGGATTCATAAGAGCACCTCCTTTCAGAAGATCTTCAACTCCCAGGTATCAAACTATATTTTTTGGTTTATGTTATGCATGTAATAATTTTTGACATAAAGCTGTGAATTGTAGAGCTAACAACAGGAACAATAAAAACTTTGAGATTCATACACAAAGGGGTTATTCAAGATGAACTAGTGAAACAAAGAGAAGAAGTTACAACAAGTTTGAATATTTGAGCACTGAAGTGGAATGTTACAAATGTAATCATTTTTTACGGGTGGCCAAAGATTGTAGAATGACAGTCCCTCGAAACTCAACAATATAACAACAGTCATAGACAAGAACCTCATAAAACAACGTGGATAAGAAAGAAAGATCAATATAGCAATGGTGAATGCACAATCCCTCTACAATCTAAGCAGAAGAAACGCGGATGGTATGTTGATAGTGGGTGTTAAAAACACATGACAGGTGATAGAGACAAGTTTCTTACATTATGAAAGGAAAGAGATGGATGAGTTTCTTTCAGAAATGATGATTCAGCCAAAAGCATTGGAAAAGGCCCAGTCTGAATTGGGAACAAGAGTGAAAAGGCAGAAAATGTTCTACTAGTAGAAGATATAAAACATAATCTTCTAAGTGTGAGTCAAATGTGTGACCGAGGTCATAAAGTCACTTTTGATTCAAAAAAGTGTGAGATAAGAAGAGAAGGTTCAGGGAGATTGATTGCTACAGCTACAAGAACTTCAAGCAACGAATATGTGTTAAGTGAAATTGGAAATGAAAAGTGTTGTCTAGGAAAGGAAGATGAAAGTTGGCTATGGCACAAAAGAATGCGTCACATGCATTTTTATAACCTTGTCAAAGTCATCAAAAGAGAAGTAGTCAGAGAAATGCCCTAGATCACGAAACCAACCATTAGTTTATGCAAGCATTGTCAACAAGGAAAGCAAACAAAGACTAGGTTCAAATCAAAGGAATATTCAACGACAAGACCACTGGAAATTGTGCATACTGATCTAGTTGGAACAACTACAACAAAGGGATTGAAAGGTGAGAGATATTTTATGTTATTAGTTGATGATTATATGAGAATGTCTGTTTTTTTATTTCTCAAGAATAAGTCATAAGCTTTTGAAAACTTCAAGATCTACAAGGAAATGGTTGAAAATGAAATGGACTCAAGAATCAAATGTTTGAGATATGATAATGGAGGAGAGTTCACCTCAAAGGAATTTATGGAATACTGTAGCAATCATGGGATAAAAACGAAACTCTTCGTTGCTAGGACACCTCAACATAATGGAGTTGTTCAAAGAAAGAACAAGACAGTACAAGAAATGGCTCAAACAATGCTAATGGATTCAAAATTGACAAATATTTTTTGGACATAGGTAGTACATACAACAGTTCACATTAAAAAAAAAGTAATTCTCAGAAACAAAACCGAAAAAAATCCTTACGAGATATGGAAAGGAAGACCAGCAAATGTGAAGCACTTCAGAGTTTTTGGAATCAAATGCTATATCAAAAGAGAAGATGGAAGAATGGGAAAGTTTGACTCTCGTGTGGAAAAAGGAGTACTTGTTGGTTACTCAAGTACAAGGAAATCATACAAGTGTTACAATCTAAGATTGAACAAAGTTTTGGAAATCATCAACGTGACAATTGATGAAACAAGAAAACTGGAATCAAAGGAAGAAGAAAATTAATCAATGAAATAGCCCTTAGAAGAAGAAGCAAAAGATGAAAAAGAAGTAGAAGAGGAAGATGAAGAGAATCTGACAGAAGTGAAAGATCAAGTTCAACAAGTGCCTCCAAAGACACCCAGTAAACGAGTACATAAGAATCATCCATCAGAACAGATTATCAGAAACAAAGGTGCAGGAGTTGAGACTAGAAGAAAAATCTGTTCACCAGAACAAACACACCTAGCACTCTCATCTACAATTGAACCAAACTGTTTTGAAGAAGCCAACAAGGATGAATTTTGGAAAAAGGCCATGGATGAAGAATTGGATCAAATAGAGAAAAATGAAACTTGGGAACTGGTTCTAAGGCCAAAGAATAACAAGGTGATCGACACAAAGTGGGTCTTCAAGAATAAATTGAATGAATATGGACAGGTTATAAGGAGCAAAGCTAGATTGGTATGTAAAGGATATGCACAGGTTGAAGGAATCGATTTTGAAGAGACATTTGCCCCAGTTGCCAGAATGGAAGCAATCTGTTTGATTTTAGCTTATGCATGCTCCAAAAATATCAAAATGTATCAAATGGATGTAAAATCAGCTTTTATGAATAGGGAACTTGAAGAATAAGTCTACATTCAACAACCAGAAGGATTTCAGTTGTCAGAAAATGCAGATTATGTGTGTAAATTAAGGAAGGCCTTATATGGTCTAAAACAGGCTCCTAGAGAATGGTACTCTAGATTAGATAAGTATCTGCAGCAGGTAGGGTTCAGAAAAGGAAATGCAGACAACAACGTCTACATCAAGGTAAGTCAAGGTAATATTTTATTATTTGAAGTTTATGTTGATGATATTATTTTTGGTAGTGATGATGACAGGTTAAGATGGAAATTTGCAAAAGATATGCAAAATGAATCTGAAATGTCATTACTTGGAGAACTATCCTTCTTTCTGGGACTTCAAATATGTCAACGCAACCAAGGAATTTTTATTTCTCAAACCAATTATATTAGAAAAATGTTGACGAGGTTTGAAATGGAATATTGCAAACCAGTTATCACTCCCATGCAAACCGGTTGCAAGTTGAGAAAAGATGATGATTCAAAGTCTACAGATTAGAGGCAATACATGTCAATGATTGGAAGCCTACTATATGTGAGATAATCCAGACTAGATGTAATGAAGGCAGTTGGACATGTGGCACGATTTGAAGCAGCACCAAAGGAATCACATGTATTAGCAGTGAAGAGGATTTTCATATATCTCAAAGAAACAGAAGAGTTTGGATTATGGTATCCAAAAGGAAAGGATCTAACATTTATTTCCTATACAGATGCAAATTGGGCAGGTTGTATTGATGACCGACGAAGCACCAGTGAAGCAACATTCTACTTAGGTGAGTGTTTAGTATCATGGCTAAGGAAGAAATAATCATCAATATATTTATCTACAGCCGAGACAGAGTATATTGCAGCAACGTCATGTTGTACACAGGTTCATTGGATGAAAAAAACTCTGACATATATACAGGTTGAGTATGATGATCCCATTCTGATCTATTTTTATAATACAAGCACCATCAGTATATCGAAGAACCTAGTGATGCACTCCAAGAAGAAGAACATTCCAATCAAGTATCACTTTCTACAGGATAAGGTTGTAGAAAAGAACATTAGAGTTGAGTATGTGGGCAAAACAAAACAAGTGACAAAGATCTTTACAAAACCATTTCCAAAATGAATGCTTATCTTATATGTCTTAGATTTACATGAGGAATCACCATAAGAGTACAGTTTAGTTTGGGGGAGCATCCCTAGATGGAAAGATACCTTTGCCATTGATGACAAAGGGAAAGAGTTTTATCATATGCAGAGGACATAGGCATATTTCCAAGGGGAGCAAATTTATCAGATACAGAGGATAGAGGAATGGTTCTATGGGGAGCAGATTTATCAAATATAGAGGACAGGGGCATGGTTCTAGGTGGAGCATGAGTGATATGATTTTAGTTTTTCATCATAGCATTTCCATCAATTCCAAAGGGGGAGATTGTTGATTAATGTTGGTTGTCATTGATGTCAACGCTTGAATAAATCCCCATAGAACAAAGATTTGGGTAATGGACCCAAGATTGTTTGATGTAAATATGACTCATTATTGGCTTGTCATGGTTGATAAGAAGTAAATATGGATGAACTCCAAAGTGGTCCCCTTATGGTGAAATCCCTAACGAGAAGACGCTTTGCAGAGTGAGAGAAACCATGCTTAGTTGTGGAATAATGAGATGAAGGAAAGTGAATTTGTCAGTGAAACTATCCTAGATGGATATTTCTTGTCATGCCATTTCCAGTGGTATGTGGAACATCACATAACTCCTCACAGTTAGAGAGTTATGACCATATGAAGTTGGAGATCCCCTCATAAGTCTTATAGAATCCCCCAAGGGTCTAAGTGATTTGCAAAAGAAATTATTTTAAATGAAGAAGCCCTAAAATAAGGAAAGTGTAAGGCTACATGAAGATATAAATAAGAGACAATGCTCACTCATAAAACACACACTTGTACATATTGTATATCTATTTTCTTGTGTAAATCTTCTTGTAAATACTTGTGGATACATATAAAGTGGCAAACGTCTGAGGTAAAACGAAGGGTTGACAGAGAAATTCTTGGAATTACAATGAATAAAAAAAAAGCTATTTTCTGGTGTCTGTGCGGGCTACCTGTGTATAGGGTCCGTATATGCTAGCTGCCTGTGTACATGGTGCGTACAGTATGCGAGATGTCTGTGTATAGGGAGCATACATGTTGATAAATTCATGGAAACTTGGGAAGATGAAGATGCAAAGGTTCTAGATTCTGAGATCATGCTCCCAGAAAGGTCTAAAGTGCTCAGATACATTAGATCCATCCATTGGTTCAAAATGTATGTCTTATTTCTATGAATAGTTGGATTTTGATGTATGCATGAGGAATGGTACTGGAGATTTGAGGAATCTCCATAAAGAGACTAGTGGCTTCATGGGATGTTTTGCATAATTTATATCTACAGAAATACAGTGATGGTATATTCATAATTGATAATTCTTGTGAGGCACATCTTGTATTTCTTGGCATATGGCTAAGGGTTTTTATGGTACATGGTTGAGAGCTTGCATTTGTGTAGTGGTTTATGTATTGAGAATATCATAAAGAGTTTGATGACTAAGATCATGTGAGGGATATTATACTTGTTCATGATTACACACACCTATATGGCACATGAATAGAGAGAGACATACTCATCTTGAGTGAATGAGAATGCATGAATAGGGTACAGGTACAATCTAGATATAGTGACAGGTTATAGATCTATGTGAAAGAAGTTACAAAGGGTCATAATTTTTCAAGTGAAAGGAAACCCTAATTCCAGAAGGCATATGCAGGCTGCATAATAGATAGGGGGCATACATATGCGGGCCGCATAACAGATAGGGCCTGTACATAAGTGGGTTGTAGCATTACAGGTCATGTATCTATTGTAGATACATGTTCATTTCAGGTACAAATTGATTACAGGGAAGTTGTACAGATTGGATACAAGTAAGTGGTACAGGTTGATACAGTTCTACAATAGTATATCTCATAGTGACAGGTTGATAGTGGTTCCATTATTCTACTTATACTTCAATTAGGTTGGATGGGGAAAAGACAGGTGTTTGTGGCCACCTTCCGATTGTAGCCGGAGAACACAGGGGGTTGTAGCCTCCTTCTAGTTGTAGCCAGAGAATTGGGGAGTTGGAGCTTCCCTTAGGTTGTAGCCTGAGAAACTAGGGGGTTGGAGCCTCCTTCCAGTTGCAACTGGAAAACAAAGGAATTTGGTTCTTCCAATGAATGTAATTCTTCAAGACATATAAGAAAAATCATTTTGTGGTTTTCTCCCGATTTGGGTTTCCACGTAAAACACTGGTGTACAGTGTATGTGTGTGATTGTTCATTTCTTATTGCTCGTTATTAGATTATAATTCTACATTGATATAACACTTTGATTATTTGAAGAAAAAGGATTATAATTACGCTATTACTAATTCACCCCCCCTCTTAGTAATCCAACAGATTTCCCCCTCTATCTTTTCTTTAAGGATTGAGGATAAATTTAACTAGATGTCTATAGGAGCTTGGCATAAAAACTATTAAGATAATAGTATGTTAGGGTAGATCTGTATATTTTTCAATAGAATCTGGATCATTAGATATTCAAAGGAATCTCAAGGGTTAAGATCCATAAAAGAGAAGAAAAAATCTTTCAAGTCGTTAGATCTCAAAAAAGTGGCACACTAGTTAGTCATGAGGAGGTATCGGAGTTTCACAAATCAGAATATTTGGAAGAAGCAGAGTGAAATCTATGAAACTATGAAACGTGAAATCCAAGAGTCATCCGGACCATCCATTGAAAGGGGACACATTGCAAAAGATCAAAATTTTGTTGACTCACAGGGGGAAGAGGTCAAAGGGCAGAGTTGTGAGGATTCTCAAAATGCGAAATCACGATTTAATCTAAGTCGTTGATCGAGGAGAGATTTGGACTGTCGATTTTCCAGGGAGAATTTTTGGGTATCGGGGATCAGAAGCATGGAAGTGAGCACCCATCCAACTTCACGAAATGTGAAGTGCCGATGTGTGAAGGGAATATCTGGACCGTTAGATCTAGAGAAGCACGAGCCGTCAGATTTGGGTGTTCCGAAATGTCAGCATTTCAGAAGTTGGGAATGTGGAGGAAGTGTTAACATGGAAATTGCAAGTCGCGAAATCTCAATTTGCGAAAGGAGAGTATAGACCGTTGGATCCATAAAGGATACGTGTCAATGGGTTGGGAGATCTAGAAGGAGGCAGAAGTTGAAGTGTTAAAACAATCATAGCCCAGGGAGCCAAACAAATGAGAGTCGTCGATCTGTGAGGGTACATTTGTCCTCAGATCTAGATCTCTGGAGAGAGTTACTCTAGAGTTTTTAGTTTTGAGAACTGAAACAGCCGAAGCCCAAACATTGGGATCAAACATTAGCCATCGATCTAGGTTGGACAGGTGTCACCAAATTGTGGAATCTGGAAGGATTCACTCTAGAGACTCGTGGTTGTTGAAACCTAAAATCGCAAAAGGCTGAAGTCTCAGAAATGATGAGAACTATCGATTTGAAAGAGGGCATGTGGCAGCAGATCTAGAACTCCGGGAGATACCCAGTTAGCAGGGATGAGAGATTGAGATTTGAGATCTCAGAAGTTCGGGGAAAGGGAACATATATGAGCCATTAGATCAGCCAAAGTGAATCTGAGCCGCTAGATCTATAGAGGAGACATGGTGAAGATCTGTGGACTACGAGCAAAGACCCGAAGCAATTATAGGGCATTTGATTTAAGTGGACACGTGGAAGGATTCTGCATAATTTAAGGAGAAGGAAAAAGAGAATTTAGATTTGAGATCCTCGAAGACCAGATCCACGAAGGAGACCCTATCCATGGATTCAACGGGACAAGTGGAAATAGATCTTCTACTTTGGGAGATCGTCACGCAGAGAAGAGTAGAGTTGATAGTTGAAACTCCCATAGGTTGGAAAGGCAAAGTCAACGATAGTCGTTGATCCAGAGGGGAGCTATGTGTCGATAGATCAATGGATTCCGGGGAGACACATGGAAAAGGAAAGAAGGGCATATGAATGAAGGGGCTAGTGAAGAGGAGTTAGCGCCCCTAAATGGAGAAGCACCCAGAGCACGTAGATTCAGAAGGTTTCGAGTATGTGATACATGCACTGAACCTTATTTTCTTTAAGCACGCAATTCTATGATTTGGACTCCACTTCGTTTAGACATGTATGACATGGCTACTATCTATGCTTAAGGATCTTCTGTAATTCGAGTGGGGTTCTTCCTCTGTAAATATAACGTTAAAATGTATATATATTTATATATAGATACTGGGAAATGATCATAATGATTAGTGGGACTTTACTAACCTTTATGCTTATGTTAGATTTGTTGGGAATATTATAGGTTGGGGTACAACGAAGTTACCTTGACCCTTTAAGTATATCACTATTATGCAGTAGGAAAGAACCAGAGATAAAATCTGTTATAATGATAGTTAATTTGTGTCAATAACAGAAAACATAAACCTTGAAAAATTAAATAGTGATGATAACTACCTACTTGTAATAACAATAGGCCTTTTGAGATAAGTTGTTCGAAGAGAAAGAGACTTAATGTCCCTAATATTTTTTTTTTATTTGGTAATTTCAGGGAACATTACATTGGTTGCATATTTCCTTGGGCCACGTGCCAACCATCTAAGGGTATTAGAAATAATTTATTTTCCTTCCACCTGCAAATTATTATATGTCGTTAGAAAAACATGCAATTTCAAACTACATAAAATGATCCTTAGTTCATACATCATAATACTCTTATTTAATGAATTATAAATAATTATAATATAATGAACATATCATTACTTGTTTTCTTAACCAATCACCAAATTGTTGGTTGTGGATATTTTGTAGCAATGATTCATTCTTTTGGGCTTACATTTTTTTATTGGTGATTCCACTCAGGTGCATCCTAATTTCCAGTAATGTCAATGAACATCATTTTCAAAGTATCTTAATAGATTCTAAAAAAAAAAAATTCTAAGGTCATGCTTATTACTTACTTTATCCAATGTTGAACTTCATCTATGTTGTGCAAGACCCACCTATGGGATTGTAACAAACCGATATTATCCAATTCAAAATAAATCCTACTTGATAAGGCCTTCCCATGCTGATGAATCTCTCCCTCTTCATCATCCAAAGCTTCATTTATATTAAGCATGCTTCCAATATATTCCATACATTCAACATATCCAAAACAAAATTTGGTGGATTCCTCCACAATGCAGTTTTTAGCTATGCACCCTTCGGGCCTATTCTTGTTCTTCTCATAAGTTTTGTAAACTTTCATGTTCCTGAAAAAAAAACACATCAAACTTGCAGTCAAATGTAAAATATGAATAAATATTTGTTAGCGATCTACTAGATGAAAATAATATGTTAGAGTCCTCGAGGTGTAGGAAAGTCAGTGACAGAGTGTGTTGTTAAGGCGCTCCCTGGTGTTAAAGTCACCGGTTCTAAACCTGTGGGGACCAAAAATCCAACCATGTTAAGGTTTGGTGTGGCTCAGGCGGGGTGCGATCCCCGGGTGATTTTGATGGCTTAGATGCCCCTAAGTTGCGGTTTATTAGCCATGGGTTAGTCCCACATGTCACGGACAAACTAACAAACAAACAAAAAAATATAATATGTTGGAATCTATGTGGATTTGTACACTGTAAAACTTCACTAACCTTTCAAAAGGGTACATCCATCGGTATGCAACTGGACCACAAAAACTTTACTCTCGTACCAAGTGTACAGTCAAATGTATCATTATATCAAAGAATGATGGGGGGGAAATATTTTTCTAGTAACCAGAATGTCTCCATGACATCATCTTCTAACTTTTCAAGATGTGTTGGATCCACCATTTTTTCACAAATTTGCCTAAAAATGAAGCAAAGCCTACAAATGGTGTTTCACACTGCTTTTGGTAGCAGATGTCGCAATGCTACTGGAAGGAGTTGTTGCATGAGAACATGGAAATCATGTGATTTAATGTTATGAAACTTAAGCTCTTCCATAGATATATGAATTCTAATATTTGAACTATAACCATTAGGCCCTTTTAATGTGAACAAAACAACACAAAGTGTCTCTTTCTCTTTTTTTGAAAGAGTGTGTGGTGTAGGTGGAAGAAATATTATTTTTCCTTGATCTTGTGTCCATAGTGATCTCCTTATACCCAATCGTTGTAAGTCACCACGAGAATTTTTTCCATCCTTTTGTTTTCCTTTAGAAGGGTCCCAAAAATAATTTCACATACATTTTTTTCTATATGCATAACATCTAAAGTGTGGCGTACTAGAAGTTTCTGCATCCAACCATATAAAAATGAATTCATGATAATATGGAGGAAAAACTAAACAATAGATTCAAATAAAACATATAAACATACTAAAATACTTCAATCATCATACATTTAATAATTACCTATGGTTAGTGTGGGTAGAGTGTACATACCTCCCAATATGGTAAATTGAATAGAATTGACCTTTTCTTCCACACGACAATGTTTGAATTTTCACCTTTTTGATATTTCTCTTTCTTTTTTTACTTTCACTTTTCCCCCAATTTTCTTCATTTCCTTTTGTTTCTGCAAAAATATCTCATACTTTCACAATTTTAGGTGCAATGTGATGCTCAAGTTTCCCATTAACATAACCCATGTACAACATAATGTAACCCATTAAAGATTCACATTAATGGGCATGACAATAAACCATGCACAACATAATGTATCTAGACCAATAACCCAAGAAAAACCCAATGCGCTAGGAGACCAATTTAACTGTAAAAAATACATGAAGAATATACAAGAGCACCCAATCGCAAGTCCACAAGACACAAGGTGACATCATTCAATAATTAAATTGCACAACTAGCCCAAGGATTTCTTGTTTTCTTAAGAGGCACTTTTATCAACAAAGTCTCCCAGACTGAAAAACATAAATAATTGAATAATATAAAAAACTTGTGTGCAAGGATATTCTATTTTAATTCTCTACACAGTAGAATCTTATTTGAAGGCTAGCTTAATCATAGGTGATACAAGAAATTAGTACTTACATTTTGTTAAGCCAAAATAATTCTTACGATCATAAACAAAGTAAATTAATATATTAAGAATATGAATTCAAGGGGTTTTCTTAGTCATTAAAAGAACTTCCACCTCATCTTAACTATCAGTTTAAAATAGTGGTCTAGAATTCATTATGCTATCTAAAAACAATATGATAACTAACAATATGTTATCATCAATAAAATTGTTGTCTAATAAATTTGCCATCCCTTAATGTTGTTATATTATTATTATCCATTCCATTTCTGAAATCGCTATTTAACAATGATTCACTATCTAACAAATGATATATATTGCTATCCCTATATCTCTATCCATTATGCTATTATATTACTGTATCCAGTACATTCTGAAATCACTTATTAACAATGATTCACTGTCTATAAAATAAGTGATAAAGTTGTTTATAAATTATATAAATTGTTGTCTATAAATCATGTCTATAATATATATAAATTCGTTGTCAAATATTTATTGTCAACAAGGTTAAATCGCTACCCATTAATAACCGTATGTCTAGAATTAAAATCATTTTCAAACACAATGTAATATATATCGTTGTGTAAACTTTACAAAAATCGTTGTTTAAATATTACAAAAATTCACAGTCTAAAACATTACAAAAATCGATGTCTAAATATTACAAAAATTGTTGTCTAAATATTAAAATAATCGTTGTCTAAAACATTACAAAAATTGTTGTCTAAATATTACAAAAATCGTTGTGTAAATATCACAAAAATCGTTGTGTAAATATATCGATGTTGAATTACATTTCAAGGGATAAATTAAACTCTATAAAAAT
Source organism: Picea engelmannii (assembly GCA_009831015.1). Classification (NCBI taxonomy): domain Eukaryota; kingdom Viridiplantae; phylum Streptophyta; class Pinopsida; order Pinales; family Pinaceae; genus Picea; species Picea engelmannii. The sequence continues at coordinate 428,423 of ML783938.1, read as the reverse complement.
TACAGTAATCACTCAATCTTAGTAATCATTCATCATAGTAATTGCTCCCAAAAATCCTAGTAATTCACTCACAATAAAATTGTTGGCAACCATAAAATTTAAGGAAAATTGCTGAGTGAAATTATGGGAAGGGCGCAAAGAATATCCATAACCGAAAACACAAAGATAAGTTGGTTAATGCAGAGATTGAATGAATTCGCATAGTTCTTCTGAGTTGTTTTCATGCAAAGATATATTGAGGGAAGAGATAATTGAACTTAGATATAAAATGAATGCATAGATAAGTTGAACGTAGATAATCATTCACAAAATCATAGAGATTAATCATTCAGAGATGAAGCAAACAAAAATGCATAGATATTCATTAACAAGGAAAATGCAGTGGTTAACCATTCAAAAATGAATCATTCCAAAAGCAGAGAAAATAATTCACATGGAAAACGTAGTGGTTAAACATTCATAAATGAATCATTCCAAATGCAAAGAAAATCATTCACAGGGAAAATGAAGTGGTTAAACATTCATAAATGAATCATTCCAAACGCAGTGAAAATAATTCACAGGGAAAACATAGTGGTTAAACATTCAGAAATGAATCATTCCAAACATAAGGCTACTCATTGACAGAAACACAAAGATTAGAGATTAATCATTAGAGAAAAACACATAGATAAGTAAGGGATATATAGTTGGGTGAAAATTTATCCTTCACTTATTATCCATGCACAAGAAAGAAGGGCATTTAAATCTTAGTCTTAAACATCGTAGTGAAGATAGTCAATTAGGTAACTAGTTGACTGCTCAGGCACAAACTAATAACTTAAGGATAAGGGACAAAAGATAAAAACATAAATTTTGTCTTCATCTAAATCAATAACAACAAACGCAGAGAAGTCATTGCAATCAAAGTTTGGGTTCGCCATGGGAAGTCAATTCAAATACAATGATCATAAGATTGGGAGGACTTTAAGTTTTCTAATGATAAAAACATTGGGATGATCAAGACAATTTTCTGAAAGATGAAAATGAAATCGCTGGATAGTGTTTTGTTGATTAAATATAAACTTTAATACAGTAGAAGTACATTAATGAAGGAGTAGTAAAAATATTTAAACTAAAATTCAATACAAATATACATATGCGTACCGTAGCCAAATGTGAATGCTCTAAAGTCGTTGTCCCGCACGCGCTCTGTCCAGCTCCATCTTTCCAACCGATGTGACCTCATTGGTACCTCCCAACCAACGCTAGGGGTACTCTTATTCCCCCTAAGCCCCCCGAGCCGCAAATGGGCCATGCACAAAATAACATAGAATGTTATCACCCAACTCACCTCACAAGATCGAGCTACCACTTGTTACCCATGCTGGGTATCCCAACTCCCACAACAGAAAGTTTAGTCAAGATAAACTTTCAGCAATGTAATGTTACGCATAAATATGATATCCATACTCATCCTCCATCCTTTTTATAGAGTTTTTAAGTAATTAGTTTCCCAAATTCTCATTAAATTCCTTTTTCAGCTAATTAATTTCAAAAATCCTCCCCCGTACACATGTCGCCCGATCTCCTAGTTGCACCAGAAAATCAATTTTATTAATTAATTAATTATTCTTATCCCCCTCAACCACCTAAAATCATTCCTAAAAATGATCCTCAATGTCCCAATATTCCCTTACAAATCTTAAATGAATTACACCTTACTTAATTCCTAGTTGAGTTCATAATTAGAAAGTCCCAAAGGCTAGAATCCTTACTAAGTTAGACATTCAAATTTTTCTTTAAGTTTCCATTTTTCTGTATGTTTCCATTTTTCTTTAAGTTTCCGTTTTCTTTTAAGTTTCCTTTTTTTTTTTTCAAGTTTCCCCCTTTTTCCTTTTCAACTAAAAATCAAATTAGCAAGTGTAGATAAAAAAACCATTTTCCCTTTTAATAAATTTAATCCTCCATTACAATTTTGACTTTAATAAACAAGTTTGAACTTCTTACCCCCTTCTTGTTACATGTTATTTATTTATTTATTTATTTTGACCACACATTCTAGTTAGTCCTAGGTTTTAATTTTCACTAGGCTAGGAGACAATTTTTAAGGGAACTTTTAGTTATTAAATTTTTTCCTCATTCCAACATCTATTTTAAGGCTCACCAGGTCCTAAGGAGGCATTGTTTTCTAGGTACTAGGTTTATTAACTTATCAGTGAAAATCACGACGTACCCTTCAGGACGCACTGCGTGCTTCGAGGGTGCCACTCACCTCTTTCTGTTTTCCTTGCACAATGTGCCCTTCAAGATGCACTACGTGCTCCAAGGGTGCCACTCGCCTCTTGACTAAATTTGGTAGACGTCAAACCCATGGAGTCAATACTCTGCCAAGTGATCTTGTGGAAGACTAAGAGCCTCTAAGGAATAAGGCCCCTACCTTATTGCACTCCCCTTACAATCATCGTGACCGACTTTCAGAGACTTCCCTCATGGAATCATGGGTCTTCTCAAACCATGTAATCGTTAACCTACAGTTCGAGCCATGACGAGACTGCTATTAGGATGTGGTAGGGCTACTGCCACACCTCTCCCTCAATGTCTCTGTTTATCCTGCATGGCCCCTGTACTCCACATGTGAGTATGGTCGACAAGCTATCGTCATCCTGCATCCATCAACGAATCATGTCAGCAATAATAATCAATCATCATAACATCTAATCATGTGAACATATGTCACATCAACAACATTCAAACCCCAATAGTCGACTCCTTGACTCGATCTGGAGTCCAAGGTTTTCATTGATGCCTCAACATCTTCAACATCGAGAGTCCTGTACACTCAGGATAATCCAGTCATTATCACTTGTATAGGTAAATACAACAAAATAACATATCATCAAATCCAGAATATCTCATAATCATTATCAAAATGACCAATAGTATAACAACCCAGATCACTTGCACTCAAGTGTCCTCAAAGAATAAGTTCGCTCAGTGTTCGCAAGAGCGGGATGTTACATACACCCCTCTTGTTAAAACTTCATCCCAAAGTTTCACATTATGTAATTTTCGAAACAAAGTGCACCAAAATATCATAGGTCTAGCTATCAACAAAACGAAAACTATCGACGCATATTATATGTGTCCTCCCAGGTCGCCAAGTGCAGACTATAGTTGTCCCATTGGATCTTAACCTAATCTAATGTTCGACATCATAGTTATCAAATGCGATGTTCCAGGATGTGGATTGGCTTAGTCGTGAGTGCACCCTCGATAGATACCTGCAAGGAACTCATGTCAATAACATGTGTAGTATCACTAATATAATGTCTCAAAATAGATACGCGAAAAACATCATCCATACGCCTCAAGAATTAGGCAAGGCTAGTTGATAGGCCACATGCCCCTTCCTTTCCACAATCTTGAAAGGTCCCATGAACCTTTGATATATTTTAACACCCTTTCCAAACTTGGCTGAACTCTTATGCGATTTCACATGCAAGAAGACTCAATCACCAACTTCGTAACTACGATCGACTCGATGTGCATCAACATAACTCTTTTGTCGATCCTGCGCTTCCTTGATTCTTTGTCTTATAGTGTTCATTTGATATTCCATTTCTTGGATTTCTTATGGTCCCACCAGGATCCTATCCTCAAGATGATCACAACTCAAAGGCATTCGACACAGTCTCCCATAAATAAATTGGAAAGGCACCAGCTTAATGGTTCTTTGATAACTGTTTTTATATGCGAATTCTATCAGTGGAAATAATTCTTCCCAACACTTTTTTTGGTTTATCAATGGAAATAATTCTTCCCTTCTGTCTTTGGGTGATACGCGGTACTAAAGTGAAGTTTCATTCCCAAGTCCTATTGGAAACTAGTCCAAAATCGTCCAGTAAACATTGATCCTCAATCGGATATAATCCTCTTAGGCATGCCATGTAGCCTCAAAATATCGCTGATGAAAACTCTATCTATGTCAAGTGTCTGATACGTCATACACACAGAAATAAAATGAGCACTATTCATCAGAGTCTCAACTACCACAAAAATCGAGTCGTGTTTCCTTGCCGTCAATGGAAATACAACAATGAAATTCATCGAAATGACTCCCATTTTCAATCAGGAATAGTGTGTGGTTGTAGTAATCCTGCTGGATGTCTATGTTAAACCTTCACCCGCTGACAGTCTAGACATCTTGCAACATAGTTGACTATGTTTACCTTCATTCCTTTCCAGAAGAATAAGGGTTTAAGGTCTACCCTCATCTTCGTGACTCCTAGGTGAGCCATGTACACTACTCTATGAGCCTCATTTAGGATCAAAATCCTCAACTCGTAATTGGTCGGTACATAAATTCAACTTTTAAATCTCAATAATACATCATTGTCCATAGTAAATCCTTGGAATTTTGATGCCATCATTGTGTTTTGTGCGGTAAAATAGTTGACCTCTTTGTACCATTCATCATCACACTGTAAATATGTGTTGTAGTCCACAGTGGTAAGTTTTTAGTTCAAATTTCCATCCAATAAGGTACTTTCTACAAACTCTCAAGACATAAAAAATGGCTAAAAAATCCAAGTCGTGCATTGCATAGTTCTCCTTATGCCTTCTCAACTTTCTTTAGATGTAAGCGATCACTCAACCATCTTGCTTCAAGACTCCACCTAAGAATTCCTTTGATGCATCAATGCATACCAAGAAGTCTGTGTCCATGTCAAGGAACTTTAGTATCGGTGTTGTTGTCAACAACTCCTTGAGCCTCCAAAATGCTTCTGCACATTTCTCAGTCCAAACAAAATTCTTTTTATTCTTCTGCAATTCCGTCATCATATTTGCTATCCTCGAAAAACCCTCTATGAACCATCGATAATATCCCTCTAAACCCATGAAGCTATGCACTTTGGGGAAATTCATCAACGCAAGCCATTCCATAATAGCCTCGACCCTTGCTGGATCCATGACGATACCTTCGTCGGAGATGACATGCCCTAAGTAGTGAATCTTCACTCGATAAAATGAACAATTAGAAAATTTCCCATACATTTTTTCTCTCGCAGACATTGTAGTACCGAGCGTAAGTGCTTGTCATTCTCCTCCATCGTCCAAGAGTAAATCAAAATATCATCAATGAATACTTGGACGAACTTGTCCAAGTATTTGTGAAACACCCCATTCATCAAACTCATAAATACCCCTGGGGCATTCATCAATCCAAATGGTAAAAAAATAAACTCGTAATGTCAAAATATCCTCTTAGATGCAGTCTTAGGGATGTCTTCCTCCCTAATCCATAATTGGTGATACCCTGACCTCAAGTCGATCTTTGAAAACATCATTGCGCCTTTCATTTGATCAAACAGATCATCAATCCTTGGCAACAGATATTGATTCTTGATCATTTTCTTGTTCATTTGACGGTAGTCTATGCAAAGTCTCCATGACCCATCCTTTTTTTGTATGAAAATGACAGGCGCACCCCACGATGACACACATGGATGTATAATTCCTAGGTCGAGCAACCCCTTCAGTTGCATTTTCAACTCCTGTAACTCTGGGGTCGACATCCGATAAGGCGTTCTTTCTATCGGTTGGGTCCCCGGTTTTAGGTCTATGGTAAATTCCAAATCCCTCTCCAGCGACATCCTAAGTAAATACTCAGGGAAGACGTTTGCAAACTCTCTCACCATCGGAATGTATTCTAGACCTTCTGCTACTCCCTTCTCATTTAAAACAAGGATCGCATAAATATTACACCCCTTGTGCATGCTCTTTCGTAGCTGCAAGGAAGAGATGAAACTCATGGAAACTCCCTGGTTCCAAACTACAATCACGCGTCTCTATCTCTCATCATCGACCAAACTCAATTGTTTCATCTTAAAGTTGAGTATCTCCTCATGTGTTTCCAGCCAATTCATACCGATCATGACATCATAAGATTCTAAGGTCATGACATACAGGTTGGCCTTGGTGAAAAACTATCCTAGGTTAAGACTACAGCCCGTAACATTCCCTCCAACCTTTTGTTTGTCTCATGAATACATTTATACAAAGTTAAAATCATCCTATTCAACTGCCTTTTCCTTAATTATTTCTAGCACTGCACCACAAATAAAACTTCCAGTAGCACCTGGATCTATCAAAATGCTAAGAGTCTGGTCAGGGATGGTACTTGACGTCTCGAGCAAATTCGACTGGTGCTCTGCCTGGTGGTTATTCACCACTGCATGAATGCAATGGGCCTTTCCCAAATCCCTCATGGTAGCAGGTCCGGTTGATACAGATGCTCTAGTCCTCTCCACTAGGTAGTCGTGCTAGTAATGTGGCTCCCCACATGTCCAACAGCCTTTCTTTGGTCCAGTACTCCTAGTACCTGAAGTAGAAGCTGACGTCCCATCGACTTGGAACCCTGGTCTGTTCTGCTGAGCAAGACTAAACTGTTGCTTCTATGATCGACGTTGCAATGGGTGATGTGGTCCTCGGTAAGAACTCCACTACTAAGGCATTGGTGGTCGAGGTGTAGTGAAAGTGGATCCTCTATGGAAACCATGATATCCTTGTGAATGTCTCGTTGTTGTCTGATGTTTTTGCTCGCCAAATGACACATGTCCTGTTGGTATCACTAGTGTCCTTCTTTGAACCCCACTGGTAAGCTCCTCCTTTGCTACAAGGGCCTTCTGAATGACATCATACAAGTTTTGAGGCATCATAATTCTAAACTTTGCACGAAGGCTGACATTAAGGCCAAACAAGAACTTGTTGACCTTAAGTTTCTTAGTATTTAGGTGCAGAGCATACCGAAGCAGCTCCATAAAATGGGCCTTGTACTCGGGCACCATACGATTTCCCTTTCGCAAGGATTTAAATTCGTTGAGCTAACTCTCAATGAGTTCCTCCGAAGGATACCTCTCTCGGAACCATTCCTTGAACAGTTCCCATGACACATTTTTGACGACTATGTTAAAATGCGACAGGAGCGTCTTCCACCAAAGAAGAGTGCTCCCCTTCAGTTATAAGACCTCCATGCATACATTCATGTTGGAGGTATATTCGTGAAGTGAAAAGAGCACCTCCATATTCTCCAACCATGCCTCGGTGACTTGAGAACTTATCCCTCTCGAGTTCTTGGTGAATGCTAGCAGTACTCGCTGGGGTGCGTTGTGGACCCTCAGGGGTATAGGCGCCCTATCCTTATATGAGTATAGATGGTGAATCAAGGATTTTGACATTCCCTGGAAGGACCTTGTCATACCATCTTCATCCTTTACAACAATCGAATCGATCCCAAGGACTTGTTCTTCACCTTGGGGTTAGACTCCATGGGTGTGGGCCCTTCTGGAGGCATCACACCTCCTTCCACAACACCACATCGCGAACCCCTATGGTGTAATCCAATCGAGATCACTGCATGGACAAGTTAAAGTTTTAATTAGTGCTAGGATATTACTCAAGGGTTTACTACAATGGAAAGAATGTAACAACATTCTATCATTATGACTACATGTGATGCAATGCAAAAAAAATATTCTTTTGTTTTAAGCAGGAAGGAAAAAACGACAACAACGACCCAACATACTGGCACATCATGCAACTGGATGAAGCAAGAAAAATCAATAGATAAATACATGACTAAGATATGGGACAACATCAATATCAACCAAACAAAACAAACATCAATGACACAGGTAACTTGAACCTTCATGACAAGTGACGACCAAGAAAAAACAAAAGTTACACCACATGTACCAACATCAATTACAACGAACATTACACCCACATCGGGAAACACATGACTCTAAATAGGTTGTCATTCTCTTCTATCAATCGGGAGGCACAATGATCCCCTCATCATGAATCACGATGTCACAAGGCGGTGGGCGTGATAGTAACCCAGGCGCAAAATAACGTATCTAGACCAATAACCCAAGAAAAATCCAACGTGCTAGGAGACCAATTTAACTATCAAAAATACATGAAGACTATACACAAGCTCCCAATAACAAGTGCACAAGATGCAAGTTGACATCATTCAATAATTAAATTGCACAACTAATCGAAGGATTTCTTGTTTTCTTAAGAGGCACTTTTATCAACGAAGTCTCCCACACTGAAAAGCATAAATAATTGAATAATATGCAAAACTCGTGCGCATGGATAGTCTATTTTAATTCTCTATACAATAGAATGTTATTAGAAGGCTAGCTTAATCATAGGTGATATAAGAAATTAGTACTTACATTTTGTTAAGAAAAAATAATGCTTACCATCATAAGCAAAGTAAATTAATATGTTAAGAACATGAATTCAAGGGGTTTTCTTAGTCATTAAAAGAACTTCCACCTCATCTTAACTGTCAGTTTAAAATAGTTGTCCATAATTCATTATTCTATATAATAACAATATGCTAACTAACAATATTCTATCTAACAATATGTTATCATCAATAAAACCATTGTCTAATTAACAATAAAATCGATGTCTAATAAATTCTCCATCCATTAATGTTGTTATATTACTGTTATACATTCCATTTCTGAAATCGCTATTTAGCAATGATTCACTTTCTAACAAATGATATATATTGCTATCCCTATATCGTTGTCCATTATTCTATTATATTACTGTACCAAATCCATTCTGAAATTTCTTATTAACAATGATTCATTGTCTATAAAATAAGTGATAAAGTTGTCTATAAATTATATAAATCGTTGTCTATAAATCTTGTCTATAATATATATAAATTCGCTATCAAATATTTAGTGTCAATGATGCAGGAGCATCTCTCCATGTCATCCAGCCAGCCAGCCAGCCACATCAAGCGCATGCATTCAAAGCTGAAGAGAGGCGTTGTCCTCATTTTGATTTGGAATTGAATGTAATTTAATTGCTTAGGCTGTTGAGCCATAGAGCCATGCCTTTGCGCAGGCTATAGATAAGATAGGCCTTTAATGTGTGTAAGGCTGAAGATCTAGATCTAGATACTGGACTAGACAGCCCATTCAATGTAATTGAATAGGGTAGGTAGATTGGAGGGAAGAGCTCGAAGAGCCCCCTCATGTAGAAAGAGGAATGATATATCTTTGGTGAGAGGGTGTTAGTGGAGATAGAAGAGAATCTGCGAGTAGAGAGTAGAAAAGAAGAAGCCGAGACCTTGTTACAGGCCGTTCTCAGGAACACCTTGTAAATACAGGCATTTTCCATTTTAATATAAGTAGAAGCAGTTTTTCCTGCATGATTCTGTGTTAAATGAATGTCTGTGAGTGTTCTTCATATGATATGAATGTATGCTGTAGGTTTGCATTTGCAGGAGTGTGGTTGATTTCAGGTGAAGGTCTTTAAGGTTTCATTCCATGAGAGCATGACAGAGTACTGCGGTCTCTGAATACCAATGCACTAAATCACTTCTGAATTCTGCGGATTCAGACAAAGACGTGTTGCAGCACAGGAAGCTGAAATCATCAATTCAGGAGGAAAACCTCAAGGTTGCTGAACACCTTGGAGGCAAGGCTATGTATGAGAGACACAGTTGCAGACAAAGAATCTGTTGTGAGTTCTTAAGAATTCAAAATCACTGAGGGTTCTTGACACTCTGCCAGGAGGGCATTGAGAAGGTGTGCAAACAGAAGAAAAAAGAACTCTTTGACTTCTGGAATTTAGAGGAAGAATCCACTAAAGGATCTTCACTGGGTTGCTAAACACCCTGAAAGACTCAGCAATAGGTTGCTTGAGAGAGAAATAGCCAGGAGGGTACCAAAATCTCCATTTGTAGGAGAAAGGAAGAAGGATAAAATCGATTATGGGTCTGAGCCTTTGATAAGCTCAGGAGAGACAACACTTTGTGTGCGTGAAGACTCTGCAGAGGTGTAGAAGTCAAAGAATCACTTGAGGATTCAAAGGAGAATCTCAGGAGGGCCAGCGTTTTCATATACGCGCAGGCGAGAATTCACAGTCGTGGAGTTCACAGAGACGAAGCAAAGGTTGAGACCTTTGAGAATTTTAAAATTCTCCCATGTTGGGAAGAAGCGTGTAGAAGCTCAGGAGGGAGCACAACTACGTCGAATGGGCCAACAGATTCTGGATCGTTAATATTTCCACATCCAGGAAGGAGCAAGAGCACACAGAAGAGGAGATCGTGAGCCGTTGGATCTCACTCAAATACCCGTCAGCCGTTGGATCGGGTGAAGACGTGCAGAGTTTAGCCTCTGGATTAAGCGCATAGGAAGAACGGATTTGGACCGTTGGATCTTGGTCCAACTACCCATCAGCCATTGGATTGACTAGGAGTTGCATGAGGTTTACCTTCATGAACATGAGGTTGATAATCCTGACAAGAAGTGTGGCCATCGAGATATCGACATTTGTGATATCGGGAATCACGAAGACAAGAGATCGGGAATTTCTATGGGAAAATTCCCAGGAACAATCTTGACCGCTCGTTGGTGGAGACACATGGCGGGCATCGAGAGACCCATCGGTATTTCAGCTACCGGGGTTTTGAGTTGACAGAGGATTTCCATCATCGGGGTATCGAAAGTATTGAAATCGCAAGATTGGATCAGGGCCGTCCATCTATTGGGGACGCATGGTGAAGACCTAGATTATCGGGGAAAGTCCCGATAGAATATTCAAATCGGTGCATCGGGGTTCGACGTTTCACGAACCCTGAAGACGAGACGCCTGGGAAATTTGGAGTCGCGAAATCACGAGAGGCAATCAGGACCATCCATCATCAGAGGACGCATGGAGGATATCAGAGCATTCGAGAAATTACCTGAAAGGAAAGCTATCTATCGGTGTTACGGGAATCGGGATATCGTGAATCCTGTGGACAAATGGTCAGGGAAGTCCATAGTGAAAACCACGATACAATCAAATCCGTCCATCTACCGGGACAGGTGGCAGAAATCAAGAACTATCGACATATCGGGAATCTCAAGACCAAGGGTCCGAGACCTGTTGAACCCCAAAACTACGAGAGAACCACAGTCGTGGATCACAGGAAGGACGCGCATCGCATGAACATCCAACATCGGAGATCTGGACACCGGAGGTTACAGAGGTAAGATTTTTTTGTTTGGAGTTTGGTGAAACCCGAGGGTTGACCTGAACCGTCCATCCATTTGGGATGCGTGTCAGGAATCTGATGAAAGTCGAGGTTCAACATTTTGTGAGCCCTGGTGAAAGGGAGAAAAGCTCCATCGTGGGGCCAGCTGTCAGCATATCGGAGAGCAGGGAAGTTTCGATAGAGATCAGGGACCATTGGTTTCATAGGCGAACACGACCATTGATCATGCAAAAGGTGGACAGGAGTTTCTACTGACGTCACATCGGGAGTCGAAGGATCGGGGATTTGGAGGACGAGAGATCCAATACACTTCAACCTTCGAAACCTCGAATCCCAATAAGGAGTATGACTGCAGTCATGTAAGGGAAGGTCGCGTGGACCAAAATTCTAGCCTGGAGGGCTAACGGAAATTGGAGCACTTCGGGATTTCGAAGCCCAAACCCCCGAAAGAAGATAAAGTTGCGGTCTTATGAGAACTGGTCACATGGACTAGGGCATAGGCAGACGGGGCTAAGGAAAAAAGGGGCGCATTGGCAAATCGGAGTTCGACAGATTGAGAGAACAAAAACTCTTAACATCGGGGATCACGAAACCCCGAAATCCAAAATTGTGAATCAGGAAAAAGTCGTAGGTGCGTGCAGAGGCCGTGACAGGGAAAGATAAGGACATGTGGTTCGGGTTTTTAGTAGAGATTATGGCAGGGAATCGGAAGATTCGCTTCGGCTCAAGGGAAAGAAGACAGAATGATCCTTTTAACTGGGAGGTCATGCGCAAAGACCCTGCAGGGGTATGCTGGTCTGTGTAGACATGAAGTGGTATCAGAGCCTGAACTCTATTTGTATATTTCAAGTAGGGACAGAAGAAGCAGGAAGAAGATAGAGTACTGAAACTCTATAAGGATTTGTTTGCAGGTAGGCAACAATCCATAGAAAGTTAGGAGGACTGTAGGGAGAAGCTGAAATACTCAAGTTCACAGAGTGAGCAGCAGATTTTCCAGGAAGGCAGATAGGAAACACCATGGCTACTGAAGGCCATAGTCATGCTGGGAGGAAGAGAAAAGCAGAAAAGCTTGCAGAAATAGATAAAGAGCTCGTTGATATAAAGGCAGACATAGAAAATATTGCATTGTGGATGCAACAGAAAGCAAAGATGAGATGGGTATATGAATGGCCCATGAGGAAGGCAAAAGCAAAATGGCCAGTCAAAGAGTTGATGGTCAGAAGACAGCAGAGGCTGTTAAAAGGATGGTTGAGGTATGCTGAAAACCTTGAAAGACCCGAGGAGATGGTTCAGATATGTGAACCAGAGATTGGGACGATTCTCGGTGAAGAGAATGAGTTGGGATCATTTGAGGATCTCAAGCACTGCCAGGAGGGTAGAGAGGAAATTCCCAATTTCCAGGAGGGCAAAGAATTGAGATCACTGTGGGAGATCAAACACTGTCATGAGGATAGCCAGGGAATTTCACATTGCCAGTTGGGCAATGAAATGAGATCGATGCGAGATCTCAAAGACTGCCAGGAGGGTAGTAGAAGCATCCCATATTTCCAGGTGGGCAGGGATGAGCAGGTGAGTCTCGATCAGCCTAAGGAGCTGACAGATCAGGTGAGCTCGGAAATGGATTTGGATCAGCATGTGCAGCTGACAGAAGAGGAAGATATGAAAAATCTTCTGATGATTGGGGGAATCAAAGTGTTATCACTCCAAGAAACCCTTTGTAGTTGCAGACCAAAGGTGCTTGGTAACTTAAGAAATGAATGTTTTTGTATTTTGTAAAGGTGGATCAATGGGATAACTCAATTCATCTAATAGAATTCAGACATCAAATGGTAAACAAATAGACAATGCTCTCCAAGATTGGTTAAACAGTAAAATAGCTTTCAGTGGATGAAGAAAAGATTGTTCATAAACCAGTGCAAAGCAGGGTCTAATAAACAACTAAAGAAACTGATTATAATGTCATGAACCAAACAATAGGATGACAGCTATTCAAGGTTTGACAACAAGATAACAGTGAAGAAGAAATATGGAAAACTGATACCAAAATGGAAAGGAACCTGTGATCTGTATTAGCAATGAAATGCCTGAGTACAAAGAGTATTACTGTATCCAGAATCGAACCCTTAGAGCTCCAAATGTCTTTGGCTTTATAGCCTCTTACAATCAGTTTCAGATCCTAAAACAATGGATCTGATATTCTAAAAATAGAAATTCAAAACTAATTCACAAAAGATAAGGAAAGATCCTTAAGATGAGGTCAACCTCTATCTTTTGGTCTTCAAACATTG
>ML783938.1:388724-415026 GCA_009831015.1 Picea engelmannii | reverse complement strand
TTCAACAGCGCACCTGCCTGAAAAATCTGCTCCTGCGCTGTTGAAAGTGGCCACTTTCCACAGCTAACTAGTCAAAATTCTGCCTTCTGCGCTGGTGAAAGTGCAATTTTTTTCAAAATCAATTTTCTCGGTCATGGAGAGTTTGTTTTACATGTTTAGATGGTCGATCGACATCTAGAGAATCTAAGCTATCCAATGGTGTTTTCAAATCTTCATTTGGAGCTTGGGAAGGGATTGAAAAGTTCCCTGCAATTTTAAGTATCATCCTTTCCATTTGCAATTCAAAACTCTAAACGGTCTCTTGTGAACAATGTCTGATATGGAACCAAAGATTTGATTTGATGTTGCCAACCTGGGAGTACAACCTTTGTTATCTGTTGATAATCTTGACTTTCCTCAGCGCGCCTCTTTGTAAGCCCCTGTTAGCTGCGGAAAGTATGCACTTTCCACAGCGCACCGCTTTGTAGAAGATACTCCTTAGCTGTTGAAAGTGGGCACTTTCCACAGCGCCCAATGAATCTTTGAAAACACGTTAGAAATAGCCATGATATCCACTACAAAATTCAACCGAAAGAACAGTTTCATTTTGGGAGTTAACACAAAGTATTCCTACCATTACCCGAGAGGAGGCAGAAACTTGTATTGTAGAAGAAGCAACAGTAGAAGAACAGTCCGCTGAGACTCTCAAAGATGAATTGGAGCAGACTTTGGAAGCTGCCCAAGCAGATGAAGAGGAAAATGAGCATTCTGAGGAGTGTCTCAACACATTCAGCCAAGAAGTTGAAGGGACTGCAACATGGGAGTTTGCAGTAGAAGAAGAAGAAGAGACATACAACATTTGTTTTTCTGATCTGTGGGAACAGGGAGAAGCCCTGGAGAGAAGGGTGAAAGTGTAGGGCATGCACATCCAACAGGTGAAGTTGGAAGCTGATGAAGAAGGCATGGGAGATGACAGTGATCTTCCCATGTGCCAAAAAATTTTGCAGCTGAGGAGACTAGATGAGAAGAGCCAGCCATTGGAGCAGCTGGATGAAGTGATCGAAGAGATCATGGGGCTGATGGTAGATTCAGCAGGGAATGCCATCAAGGAGAGGCTGAGCAGAAGGAAGGAAGCAGTAGTAGCAGCAACAACAACAAATAGATGGAGCGGATGAACAACTCCAGACAATGATTTGGGATCCAGGAGCATTTCAACAACTGAGATGGGAAGCTCGTGAGCAGAAGCTCATGATTTTGCAGCTGAGGAGTATGATGCAGGAGCATCTCTCCATGTTAGCCAGCTAGCCATCTAGCCACATCAAGCGCATGCATTCAAAGATGAAGAGAGGCATCGTCCTCATTTTGATTTGGAATTGAATGTAATTTAACTGCTTAGGTTGTTGATCCATAGAGTCGTGCCTTTGCGTAGGCTGTAGATAAGATAGGCCTTTAATGTTTGTAAGGCTGAAGATCTAGATCTAGATACTGGACTAGACAAGCCATTCAATGTAATTGAATAGGGTAGGTAGATTGGAGGGAAGATCTCGAAGAGACCCCTCATGTAAAAAGAGGAATGGTATCTCTTTGGTGAGAGGGTGTTAGTGGAGATAAAAGAGAATCTACGAGTAGAGAGAAGAAAAGAAGGAGTCGAGACCTTGTTACAGGCCATGCTCAGGAACACCTTGTAAATACAGGCATTTGCCATTTTAATATAAGAAGAAGCAGTTTTTCCTACATGATTCTGTGTTAAATGAATGTCTATGAGTGTTCTTCATATGATATGAATGTATGTTGTAGATGTATGTTGTAGGTTTGCATTTGCAGGAGTGTGGTTGATTTCAGGTGAAGGTCTTTGAGGTTTCATGCCATGAGGGCGTGACAGAGTACTGCGGGCTCTGAATACCAGTGCACTGAAGCACTTCTGAATTCTGTGGATTCAGACAAAGACGTGCTGCAGCATAGGAAGATGAAATCATCAATTCAGGAGGAAGACCTCAAGGTTGTTGAACACCTTGGAGGAAAGGTTGTGTATGAGAGACACAGTTGCAGATAGAGACTCTACTCTAAGTTCTTAAGAAGTCAGAATCACTGAGGGTTCTTGACACTCTGCCAGGAGGGCATTGAGCAGATGTGCAAACAGAAGAAAAACTAACTCTTTGAGTTCTGGAATTTAGAGGAAGAATCCACTGAAGGATCTTCACTGGGTTGCTGAACACCCTGAAAGACTCAGCAATAGGTTTCTTGAGAGAGAAATAGCCAGGAGGGTACCAAACTCTCCATTTGTAGGAGAAAGGAAGAAGGATAAAATCCCTTAGGGGTTTGAGCATTTGAGAAGATCAGGAGAGACAACACTTTTTGTGCATGAAGACTCTGCAGAGGCACAGAAGTCAAAGAATCACTTAAGGATTCAAAGGAGAAGCTCAGGAGGGCCAGTGTTTTCATATACGTGCAGGCGAGAACTCACAGTCATGGAGTTCACAGAGACGAAGAAAAGGTTGAGACCTTTGAGAATTTTAAAATTCTCCCATGCTGGGAAGAAGTGCATAGAAGCTTAGGAGGGAGAACAACTGCCGTCAAATGGGCCGACAGATTCTGGACCGTTAAGATTTCCACATCCAGGAAGGACCAAGAGCGCACAGAAGAGGAGATCGTGAGCCATCGGATCTCACTCAGATACCCGTTAGCCGTTGGATCGGGTGAAGACGCGCGAAGTTTAGCCTCTGGAGTAAGCGCACAGGAAGAATGGATCTGGACCATCGGATCTTGGTCCAATTACCCGTCAGCCGTTGGATTGACTAGGAGTTGCATGAGGTTTACCTTCATGAACAGGAGGTTGAAAATCCCGACAAGAAGTGTGGCCATCGAGATATCGGCATTCGTGATATTGGGAGTCACGAAAACAAGAGATCAGGAATTTCTATGGGAAAAGTCCTAGGAACGATCTTGACCGTCCGTTGGTGGAGACACGTGGCGGAGATCGAGTGACCCATCAGTATTTCAGCTACCAGGGTTTTGAGTTGACAAAGGATTTCCATCATCGGGGTATCGAAAGTCTCAAAATTGTGAGATTGGATCAGGGCCGTCCATCTATTGGGGATGCGTGGCGAAGACCCAGATTATCGATAAAGTCCCGATAGAATAGTCAAATCGGCGCATCGGGGTTCGGTTTTTCGCGAATCCTGAAGACGAGACACCCAGGACATTTGGATTCGCAAAATCACGAGAGGTGATCAGGACCGTCCATCATAGGAGGACGCATGCAGGATATCAGAGCATTTGGGAAATTACCCGAAAGGAAAGTTATCTATCGGTGTTACGGGGATTAGGATATCATGAATCTCGTGGACAAGAGGTCCAGGAAATCCATAGTGAAAACCCTGATACAATCAGAGTCGTCCATCTGCCAGGACAGGTGGTAGAAATCAAGAACCGTCGACATATCGGGAGTCTCAAGACCAAGGGTCCGAGACCTGTTGAACCCCAAAACTGCGAGAGAACCACAGCCATGGATCAGAGGAAGGACACTTGTCGCATGATCATCCAACATCGGAGATCCGGACATCGGAGGTTACAGAGGTAAGAGTTTTTTGTTTGGCGTTTGGCAAAACTCGGGGGTTGACCTGAACCGTCCATCCATTTGGGATGCGTGTCGGGAATCTGAAGAAAGTCGGGGTTCAACATTTTGTGAGCCCTGGTGATAGGGAGGAAAGATCCATCGTGGGGCCAGCTGTCAACATATCGGAGAAGAGGGAAGTTATGATAGATATCAGGGACTGTTGGTTTCATAGGCGATCACAACCGTTGATTGTGCAAAAGGCGGACATGAGTTGCTACTGATGTCACATCGAGAGTCGGAGGATCAGGGATCCTGAGGACGCGAGATCCAATACACTTCAACCTTCAAAACCCCGAATAACGATAAGGAGTATGACTGCGTTCATGTAAGGGAAGGTCGTGTGGACCAAAAGTCTAGCCCGAAGGGATAACGAAAATTGGAGCACTTCGGGATTTCGAAGCCCAAACCCCCGAAAGAAGATAAGGCTGTGGTCTTATGAGAACTGGTCACATGGACTAGGGCATAGCCAGACGGATCTAAGGAAAAAAGGGGCGCATCGGCAAATCAGATTTCGAGAGATCGAGAGAACAAAAACTCTTGACATCGAGGATCATGAAACCCTGAAACCTGAAATTGTGAATCGGGAAAAAGTCATAGGCGCGTGCAGAGGCCGTGACAGGGAAAGATAAGGACCTGTGGATTGGGTTTTTAGCAGAGATTCCGGCAGGGAATCGGAAGAGTCACTTCGGCTCAAGGGAAAGAAGACATAACGATCCTTTTGATCGGGAGGTCGGGCGTAGAGACCCTGTGGGGGTATGTTGGTCTGCGTATACATCAGTCAACAACGTTAAATCACTACCCATTAAACCGTCTATCTACAATTAAAATTGTTGTCAAACACAATGTAATATATATCGTTGTGCAAACATTACAAAAATCATTGTCTAACTATTACAAAACTTCACTGTCTAAAACATTACAAAAATCATTGTCTAAATATTAAAAAAATTGTTGTGTAAATATCACAAAAATCGTTGTCTAAAACATTACAAAAGTCGTTGTCTAAATATTACAAAAATTGTTGCGTAAATATCACAAAAAATGTTGTGTAAATATATCATTGTTGAATTGCATTTCAAGGGAGAAATTAAACTCTAAAAATTACAGTAATTGCTCAATCTTAGTAATCACTCATCATAGTAATCGCTCCCAAAAATCCTGGTAATTTGCTCACAATAAAATTTCTGGCAACCATAAAATTTAAAGGAAATCGTTGAGTGAAATTTTGGGAAGGGTGAAGAGAATATCCATAACCGAAAACACAAAGATAAGTTGGTTAACGCAGAGATGGAATGAATTCCCAAAGTTCTTCTGAGTTGTTTGTGTGCAGAGATAATTGAACGCAGATATAAAATGAACACATAGATAAGTTGAATGTGTATAATCATTCACTAAAACGAAGAGATTAATTGTTCAGAGATGAAGCAAACAAAAACACAGAGATATTCGTTCACAAGGAAAACACAGTGGTTAAACATTTAGAAATGAATCATTCCAAATGCAGAGAAAATCATTCATAGGGAAAACACAGTGGTTAAACATTCAGAAATGAATCATTCCAAAAGCAGATCAAATCATTCACAGGGAAAACAAAGTGGTTAAACATTCAGAAATGAATCATTCCAAATGCAAAGAAAATCATTCATAGGGAAAACGTAGTTGTTAAACATTCAGAAATGAATCATTCCAAACGCAAGGATACTCATTCACAGAAATGAAAAGATTAGAGATTAATCATAAGAGGAAAATGCAGAGATAAGTAAGGGATAGATAGTTGGGCAAAAAATTATCCTTCACTTATTATCCATGCAAAGGAAAGTAAGGCATTTAAATATCAGTCTTAAACACCGGAGTGAAGACAGTTGATCAGGCTCCTAGTCGACTTCTCAGGCACAGACTAATAACTTAAGGGTAAGGGACAGAAGATACAAACACAATTTTTTTCTTCGTCTAAATCAATAAAAAAAAATGCAAAGAAGTCATTGCAATCAGAGTTTGGGTTTGCTATGGGAAGTCAATTCAAATACATCGAGCATAAGGATGGGATGACTTTAAGTTCTTTGATCATAAAACGTTGGGATCATCAAAATAATTTGCTGAAAGATAAAAATAAAATCGTTGGATAGTGTTACGTTGATTAAACATAAACTTTAATATAGTATAAGTACATTAATGAAGGTGCAGGAAACATATTAAACTACCATTCAATAGAAATATACACATGTGTACTGTAACCAAATGTCAATGTTTTGAAGTCATTGTCCCGCACGTGCTCCATCCAGCTACCTCTTTTCAACCGATGTGACCTCATCGGTACCTCCCATCCAATGCTAGGGGTAATATTATTCCCTCTGATCCCCCCAAGCTGCAAATGGGCCACACACACAATACCAAATAATGTTAGCACCCATTTCGCCTCACAAGTTCGAGATACCACTCGCTACTGGAGCTGGGTATCCTAACTCCCACATGAGAAAGTTCAATCAAGATAAAATTTCAGTAGCGTAACTTTACGCATAAAGATGAGATCCATACTCCTCCTCATACATCCTTTTTATAAAAATTTTAAGTAATTAGTTTCCCAAATTCTCATTAAATTCATTTTTCAGTTAATTAATTTTGAAAAACCTCCCCTGTACACATGTCGCCCGATCCCCTAGTTGCACCAGAAAATAAATTTTATTAATTAATTAGTTATTCCTATTTCCCTCACCCACCTAAAAGCATTCCTAAAAACACTCCTAAGTGTCCCAATATTCCCTTACAAATCTGAAATGACTTATGCCTTACTTAATTCCTAGTTGAGTTCATAATTAGAAAGTCCCAAAGGCTAGATTCCTTACTAAGTTAGACATTCATATTTTTCTTTAAGCTTCCATTTTTCTATATGTTTCCCTTTTTCTTTGAGTTTCCGTTTTCTTTTAAGTTTCATTTTTCTTCTAAGTTTCCCCCTTTTTCCTTTTTAACTAAAAATCAAATTAGCAAGTGTAGATAAAACAACCATTCTCTCTTTTAATAAATTTAATCCTCCATTATAATTTTGACTTTAATAAATATTTTTGAATTTCTTACCCCCTTCTTGTTACATGTTTTTTATTTTTTTTATTTTTTTGACCACACGTTCTACTTAGACCTAGGTTTTAATTTTCACTAGGCTCGGCGACAATTTTTAAGAGAAAATTTAGCTATTAAATTTTTA
Source organism: Picea engelmannii (assembly GCA_009831015.1). Taxonomy (NCBI): domain Eukaryota; kingdom Viridiplantae; phylum Streptophyta; class Pinopsida; order Pinales; family Pinaceae; genus Picea; species Picea engelmannii. The sequence continues at coordinate 408,232 of ML783938.1, read as the reverse complement.
CTCATTCCAACATCTATTTTAAGGCCATCCAAGTCTTAAGGAGGCACAATTTTCTAGGTACTAGGTTTATTAACTTATCATTGAAAATCATGATGTGCCCTTCAGAACGCACTATGTGCTCCAACGGTGCCAGTTGCCTCCTTTTCTTTTAATTACACGACGTGCCCTTCAAGATGCACTATGTGTGCCAAGGGTGCCACTCACCTCTTTCCATTTTCCTTGTGCGACATGCCCTTCAAGACACACTACGTGATCCAAGGGTGCCATGTGCCTCTTGACTGAATTTGGTAGACGTCAAACCCTTGGAGTGAATACTCTGCCAAGTGATATTGTGGGGGACTAAGGGCCTCTAAGGAATAAGGCCCATGCCTTATTACGTTCCCCTTAAAATCATCCTGAGCGACTATCACAGTTTTCCCTCACGGCATCATGTGTCTTCTCAAACTAGGTAATTGTTAACCTACAGTTCAAGCCACGATGGGACTGCCAGTAGGTTGTGGCAGGGCTGCTGCCACACCTATCCCTCAATGTCTCTCGTTGTCCTACATGACCACTCTACTCCACATGTTAGTCTGGTCAATAAGCTATCTTCAGCCTACATCCATCAATGAATCATGTCAACAATAATAATCAATCATCATAAAATATAATGCTATGTACATATGTCACATCAACAACATTCAAATCCCAATAGTCCACTCCCTGATTCGATCCAGAGTCCAAGGGTTTCATCGATTCCTCTGCATCCTCAACGTCTAGAGTCTTGCACACTAAAGAGAACCAATTCAATAACACCTGTCTAGGTAAATACAACAAAATAACATATCATCAAATCCATAATATCTCATAATCATTATCAAAATGACCAATAGTATAATAACCCGGATCACTTGCATGCAAGTGTCCTTAAAAAATAATTTCACTCAGTGCATGGAAGAGCGGGATGTTACAGTATGAAACTGATTAGAGATGTAAATATGCAATTTGAATAAGAAACCTTAAACCTTCAACCACAAATCATACCTTATCCACATGAAATATTAGATATTTTTCATGAAAGTTTTGAATTGTCTATCATACATGAGGAAAATTTAGATGATCATATTATGTTGAATGATTTATCACTAAAATAGAGTGAAAGTTTTAAGGAAAGTGAAGAGGAATGTCTTGAGAATACCATTATTAAATATCATAGCTCAAGACATTTTTTTCATGTGCTCATTTTTTATTCCTTTTACTCTTTATATCCCGATCTCTTCTTAGATTTTGGTGGACATGATACTTTACCCAGGGTATCTTACTATTTTCCATCACAATCAAATATTTTTGATATGCCAAGATTTGGTGAAATTAATTTCGAACATAACATTTATGAAGTCGGATTTGACACTCTTTCACTTTCATCACTCACATGGAAAAAAGACATGTTGCAAGATGATTTTACATGATTTATTTTTGAAAAAGATAATGCACTCATTCTCATGGAGATCAAATATTCTACATTGCATATTCATTATTTGGTTAGTTCAAATTTTAATGATTATGCTTTGCATTTTGAAACAATCCATATCATCAAAGGAAGTGTTCAAACCAATAAACTAATTGATGTCACGAAACCTCTTATGATGTGTTCCCCATTGACACATCTAGTTCATCGAATTCATTGTTTGCATCCTAATTTTTATGATATGATCTTAGAATGGCTTGAGGATTCATATGTAAAAAATCTTCATAATAAAGATAAGGTTGTTCTTTCTTTGTTTCTACCTAAATATCTAGGAGGTAAGCATGACATGATTTTTTTAGGTCCTCCATGTGAGGAAATTGATGAACACTTGGAGAATTGTCAATAGTATGGGGCACTTCGGCCTCGGTTGATTTTTTTTTTAGGTCCCCATAATATTGACAAGTTTTCCAAACTTACTTACATGCTTCCATGCCATTATGACCCATATCACGACAAGATTGAAAAATGGATGAAGGATTCATACATCAAGAAGTTTCAAAAGAATGTTAAGGTCGTGCTTTCTTTGTTTTTAAATGAATATGTAGGAGGTAATAATGACATATTTATTTTGTATTTGCAAATACTACATTCTTTTATTCTGATTTTCAACTTTCTAAGCCTTGCAGGATTGAAGATGCTCTTGTGGATGCACTGGAAATACAATTTTACTTTGAGTTTTGATCTATGTAGAAGTTAGAGTAGGTGTAGGAATAGATTCCTTTTGGGTTTTTCTTTCCTGTTCACTTTTTTATTTTGAGTAATGTAGTTATGAAGGCATGTGGTTATGCAAAGAGAGCCATCGTCTGAATGTTGTCAGGGAAGTCTTCTTTCAATTCCTTTCTTTTTCCTTTTCACAATTGTCTTGATTAAATGTTTCTTTTTCAAAACTTGGCAGCATCATGCAATGATTTTAGATATTATGAAGCACTAATAAAGAGAATAGGTATTTGATCTTAGTTTTACCCTAACAAACATAACTTACCATTGCATGTAATTGCACTCATCCCGGTTAAAGATTTTTTTTGTGACTTTTAATAATAAGCTTGGTCAAAATGATGTATCATGCATCACTATATTAAGAAAATAACCTTCCTATATGCAAAACTCTGAACTATGTTGTTCTTCCTTTTGATCCTCTGTCTCTATGAGAGGTTGGCCTGGTATTTTTTTTGGTCAAATTCTTTTTAAAAGTGAACTTTGGCTATTTCGATTTTGTTTGTTTTGATATACTTCTGATTTTGAATCTCATTAATAAAATTTGATTCAGTTTTATGTGTGTTTGTTTTTTTTTTCTTTCTTTGATTGAACTTTCTTCTTGTCTATCTTTTTGAATAAATATATCTTTCATCAAAGACCGATTGTCGAAGGAAGAATTCATTTCAAGACTTATGTTTTTAAAATCATTTAGAAACAGTTCAAATAGTTTCTGATGTTATGTTTCAACTCAAATAATTGATTTGTAAGTCAGTTGAGTACTATGAAATCCTAAACAGTCTTTGTCAGAGTATTACCCCTGAAATTTGTCGAGATATTTCGGAATTATGATTATCCTTAGACTTTTTATATCATCCCTGTTCTTAAAAGATCACTTCTAATTGCTTTGCCATTCTCTAGATGATTTCTTAACCAAAATCTAAAATCTGTAAAACCATGATAAAAATTCTAGTTTTGAAATCAAATAAAAAAAAATGATCAATTGTTCACTTGTATTGCAATTAACCTTCAGTATCACCCCACTCTCTTTGTCATCAATAGATATATAATTGTATTATTATTTAAAAGTGGCATAAGAGGGTTGGAAGAAATTAAGTTTGGGAAGTGTGTGTAAACCCGTCGGGGTACTAAATAGGCTCGCTGGTAGAGGGTAAATGCACGCATGATAGCAAGACAACTTCGTCGGGGTATTGAATAGGCCTATTGGAAATGAAGCAATGTCGGGTCGAGAGGTAGCATGTATGATCCAAAATCGGATCCAGGAGCCTGACAGGGCTAAAAAAGGATAAAGAATGAAAGTGCTTGGAATCCAACGAAACCAACGCCATTGCGTCCATATCATCTTCCTGATTTCGGCCATATATTTACTTCATCAAACGGGCTTCATATGCAAAAGATATTGCATTCTTTCCGAAAACCCAAATAGGCAAAAAAATGGATGACTGTACAGTCCGTACAGTTCCACGTGGCAGGCTAACTGTACAGGCTGTACGGTCGTACAGTTGACATGGCAGCTTCTGGTGATGACATGTGGTAGGTGATGTGGTGTATGATAGGTACAATTGGACCAATCAGAGGGTGACATGTGTCACCACTATAAGGGTGACATGTGGCACGGGCTGACGTGGCAGACACGTGTCAAGGCTGACAGGGCAGTGACATGGTAGACACGCGGCACAGACTGGCAGGTGGCAGGGTATGTGGCAGACACGTGGACCATTCGGTGCTCGACACATGGCAGAGTCTGATTGGTTGGAGAGGTGCCACATGGACCAATCATGGGCTGCCACGTGGCACCCTGTGGTTGGCTCGTGGTTTGTATAAAATTATGGGGTCTCCACTGGAATCGAACCCCCGACCTACTTCCAAGCTACGGACTAGCAGGACTGGTCTAACCGCCCACTCCACGGGTATTACTTAATATTCATATGGCAATCCTTTTATTTGAATTAAAACAAAGAAATGGTTGGAGGTGGAAAGGGATGGGGCTTCACCCCAGCCCATGGTTTTGTTGTTGCATATAACCACAGTTTATCATATGGCTATAAGTACGGGGGGTTAAACCTGAGCGGGCATATTGGATGGGGGGCCACGGATAGGGGTGCACCTTCCACCATAAGACCAGGGCTATAGCCAACTATTGGGGCTCGGTTATATATTGATAGCCTGTGGACCTATGCAAGCGCCCCACGACCAGGAGCTAGCGACGGGTATGGGCTAGCACTCAGCCCTTTAGGCTGGCGCTTGGCCATATTAAGTGCATGTGACCAAGAATAGGGGGCGCGCACTTAGCCCTAGGGGATAATTCCCAAATTTATATGCAAAAGTGGTTTTTATACTATGTTTTTTATTTTTATTTGATTTCTATGCCTGTTAATAATGGATTTTATCCATTTTTGGGAGATATTGGGCATTTTTGGAGCCCAAATTTTGAGAGGAAGTTGGGGATGGATAACCAACTTCAGATCTATAAAAACCAGGCCTGTTTGAGGCCATGGAGGATATTCAAAGTAGAGTTATGTTGAAGGGAAGCCAAGCCAAAGCCATTTTTATGCAGGGAAGCTATTGAGGAGCAGACGCTTGAGGGCCATTTCTGGGAGCTCTGGACATCCATTTTGCGTGTTGTTTTCTTTGTTGGGTTCTAGAGATCTGGAAGAACATGACCAAATTAGTCTTGTAGCCAATTGGCACTACTGCGGTGTACTTTTGATCTTTCGAACAGAAATAAAGAAGCCTCCCCTACAGAGACAAAGGCCCGGAGACGTAGGCAACGTTGTGCCGAACTCCGTTATCAATCCTCTTATTATGGTTTGTTGTTTATAACTTCATTTCAGATCTACACATGTGTATATGGCTGTCATAATTCCTCTATTTTCCTCATTCTTTCATTAAGCTTATTAAAAGGGTTAATTAATACATGCAATTTAAAACTCAACCATAGTCATTAAAAGATCCTACGGATCAAGTGGTATCATAGGTAGTTGACGTTTGGATTTGAGTTTTGCATGTTAACCAGGGAAAAGCTACAGCGTGGTGAAGGTGAGCTTGTTGCAGAGAATCCATTAATTGGATTGAGAAAGAGAGATTCTCACAGCGAGAAGATGGCATCGGAAGAAGGGATTTCTCAGGATGAGAAAGAGTTCCAGAAAACTTTCCTTGCTATGTCGGAGATGGTGAAAGTTTTGTACGAGGATTACTTGGAATGAAAGAGACCAGTGTTGGGTGAATCTTCAAAGGGAAAAAGTGAAGAGGAAGAGGATCATCCTCATATTCATCCTTCACCTCCATCATCACCTCCTTCTTCTCCTTCTTCTTCAAGTTCAAGTTCTAAATCTAATGGAAAGAAAAATGTTCATAAGCATAAAAATGAAATGCCATTGTTAAAACTTGATATTAAATTTGAGTTGCCCATATATGATGGTGAAGTAAATGCAGAAAAACTTGACAATTGGATCAAGAAAATGGAGGTATACTACAGTGTACAACAGATCAAGGATGAGGCCATACAAATCAAGTTGGCATCTTTGAGACTCGCAGGTACAACTCTCATATGGTGGCAAAGCAAGTTGAAAAATGGAACACAACAAGTGGGTAAGGTATTTCCATCATGGAAGAGTTTCATTTTTGCACTTAGGAAACAATTCTATCCTTTGGGTTATAAAGAAAAAGTATTAATTGAATGCCAATCTTTAAAACTAAGAAAAGGACAAACAGTGCAAGAATACATCGATGGATTACAAAAAATGGCATTAATGTTAGATATCCATTTACAAACACAAGAAACTCTTATGAAGTATATAGGAGGCTTACCTACGCATATTAGAAACACTGTTTTCATGTTTGGACCCACTAATCTTGATGAGGTTTCTGTTCAAGCTACGTATATTGAAGCAGGGAAAGAAGGTGTGTCAGGGGAATCATCGTCTTCAAGGAAATAGGACAAGAGGAAAAGGCATGGCAAGAATGCAAATGAAGTGACGAGGAAGGAAGGAAAACCCTCTTGCAAGAATTGAAAGAAAGAGGGACATGATGAGGACAGATGTTGGCAGTTGCATCCCGAGAAGAGGCCAAAGTGGTTCAAAGAAAAGAAGGGAACGCAGACACTGGCAACGACAACAAAACCCATAGACTTGGGATCAGATTCAGGTGATGAATCAAAGATCTCATTGGTTGGTATGACAGGTAAAATTGGTGAAGACATTGATTGTAGAAACAACTTGTTTCATATAAGGTTAATCATGCGACACACTAAGATAGACAAATTAATCGACAGTGGATCTCAATCTAATCTAATCTCAGAAGAATTGGTTAAGCAATTGGGATTAAAAATACAACTACATCATAAGCCTTACACACTTAATTGGATAAGCAATCATCATCAAATGCACATAACAAAGCAGTGCACAATCAAATTTGCAATTTCATCTAAGTATGTGGACGAAGTAACATGTGATGTAGTGTCGTTAAGAGAATGTGGAATGGTCTTAGGTAGTCCATATTTATATGATCGTAAGGAAATCTTCTACAAAACAAAGAATCAATATCAATTCACTAAGGAAGGTCAAGATTATGTGGTTCATGCTCATCATGTTAAAGCAAATAAAACACTTCAAACAATGGAATAATTAAAGAAGGCAGTGCAAGCAAGAAACAAACCAATAATTGTTTCAAATGAAGTAATCGATCTTAAGCAAGAACAAGAAATGATTGTTGAATGGAAAATCAATCATAAGTTGCTTCAAGATAAGCTCATGTTGTGCAAATATATCAAGTATATCAGCTCATTTACAATTGTCTTTTTGATGTTGTCATTAGTAATTTTTTCTACATGGATGATAGTGGCTTCAGTAAGATGTAACAGGGTTCAAATGGCTAACAATATATTGTCAGTTGTCATGATTGTGTTACAGTTGATCTTGATGAGACAGGTGCACAGGACAGAGTTCAGAGACAGAGGATAAGCCGGGTGGCCTATCCCGAGCTTGTTGACTGGTCAGTAACCTTTTGGGGACCAAAAGGTCTTTTAGTGGGGAGGTGTGATCCAGAATTGGATCTAGGAGCCTGATAGGGCTAAAAAAAGGCTCAAAAATGAAAGTGCTCAGAATCTGACGAAACTAGTGCCATTGTGTCCGTCTTGTCTTCCTGATTCTGGCCATATATTTACTTCGTCAAACGGGCTTCGTATGCAAAAGATATTGCATTCTGTCCAAAAACCCAAACAAGCAAAATAATGGATGACTGTACAGTCCATATAGTGTCATGTGGCAGGCTGACTGTATAGGCCGTATGGCCGTACAGCTGACATGGCATCTTTTGGTGATGACATGTGGTAGGTGATGTGGTGTACGATAGGTACAGTTGGACCAATCAAAGGGTGACACGTGTCACCACTGTAAGGGTGACACGTGGCACGGGCTGACGTGGCAGACACGTGGCAAGGCTAACAGGGCAGTGATGTAGTAGACACGTGGCACAGGCTGGCAGGTCACAGGGTACATGGAAGACACGTGGACCATTCAGTGCTCGATAGGTGGTAGATTCTGATTGGTTGGAGAGGTGCCACGTGGCCCAGTCATGGGTTGCCACGTGGCACCCTGTGGTTGACTCGTGGTTTGTATAAAATTATGGGGTCTCCACCGGAATCGAACTCCCGACCTACTTGCAAGCTATGGACTGGCAGGATCGGTCTAACCGCCCACTCCACGGGTATTACTTAATAGTCATATGACAATATTTTTATTTGAATTAAAACAAAGAAATGGTTTGAGGCAGAAAGGGCTGGGGCTTCGCCCCAGCCCACGGTTTTGTTGCTGCATATAACCATAGTTTATCATATTGCTATGAGCGCGGGGGGTTAAACCTGTGCTGGAATATTGGACGGGGGGACACGGATAGGGGTGCACCCTCCGCCATAAGACCAGGGATATAGCCAACTGTTGGGGCTCGGTTATATATTAATAGCCTGTGGACCTATGCAAGCGCCCCACGACTAGGAGCTAGTGACGGGTATGGGCCAACGCTCAGCCCTTTAGGCTGGCGCTTGGCCATATTAAGCGCATGTGACCGAGAATAGGAGGCGCGCACCCAGCCCTAGGGGCTAATTCCCAAATTTATATGCAAAAGTAGTTTTTATACTATGTTTTTGATTTTTATTTGATTTCTATGCCTGTTAATAATGGATTTTATCCATTTTTGGGAGATATTGGGCATTTTTGGAGCCCAAATTTTGGGAGGAAGTTGGGGATGGATAACCAACTTCAGATCTATAAAAACCAGGCCTGTTTGAGGCCATGGAGGACAGTCAGAGCAAAGTTATGCTGAAGGGAAGCCAAGCCAAAGCCATTTTTATGCAGGGAAGCTATTGAGGAGCAGACGCTTGCGGGCCATTTCTGGGAGCTCTGGACATCCTTTTTGCATGTCGTTTTCTTTGCTGGGTTCTAGAGATCTGGAAGAACATGACCAAATTAGTCTTGTAGCCAATTGGCACTGCTGCGATGTACTTTTGAGCTTTTGAACATAAATAAAGAAGCCTCCCCCACAGAGACAAAGGCCCGGAGACATAGGCAACGTTGTGCCGAACTCCGTTATCAATCCTCTTGTTATGGTTTGTTGTTTATAAATTCATTTCAGATCTGCATATGTGTATATGGTTGTCATAATTCCTCTCTTTTCCTCATTCTTTCATTAAGCTTCTTGAAATGGTTAATTAACACATGCAATTTAAAACTCAACCATAGTCATTAAAAGATCCTACGGATCAATGTATATGCTTTTAAATTAACTTTTATGGAAGTATACATCATGTGAATAGAACTATTGGATGGGATTAAAGCATTTGAGTGGGTTAAATGTCATCCCTGTTGAGGTTATGGATGCTTGTTGGTAACAGTGGCTTTGTCAATGGTATTGAAGTCCTTTTTATAAACATCGTGACTCTTTGATTAAAACACAAATTCAGGTTATAATCCTCTGTAAAAGCATTTATTTCTTCTTTTCTGATATTTTTCTATAAATATGAGCTAATCTTAATATTGTGTAATACTAAAGTGGATTTGTTTCAAAGTAGCTTAAAATTATATCCAAGTATTATTCCTCTTCCCTACGATGAAAGTTTAATAGGTCATTGATAACTGCTTTGCCCAGTGAGTCACCATTTTTTGGGCCCCAACAACACCATTCTTTATTTTTAATCAAAATCTAGGGTCCCTCAAAATTTTACTTGGATTCTTCTCTTTTTGTTTTCCTTTGTCTTGATTGGGTTTCTATTGGTTTGATTTCCTTCGAGGTTGTTTTGAGTTTATATTCTTTTGTTTGGCTTGAATTTTAGGAAATTCAAATGCCATTTCGTTTTTCTTTCTACAGAGTTTTGATGTTAATGGACGAGCTTCATAATTTGGGAGCTTGTTCTTACCTCTTCCTTATTGAATTTATCTGCTATGAGAATGTCTTGGCTGAAGACATGGATTAATAACAATGATTTTATAGGAAGAATGTTTATTACAACACATCTTTTCTATGACATTTGTTCGCATTTGATCAAATTTGAATGACGAAGAGATGGACATAGAAATCTTAATTTAAACGAAAACATTATTTTTTATCAATTGTTTACTTTCGTTTAAATTATGATTATGTTTTCTTCGTTTTCTCATTAGAAATCATTTTCAAAAAATCATTTGGTAGGTTTAATTAATTAAATTATTTTGCCAGTTTTCATCTCATTTCAAAAAAAAATAAAAAATTATGTATCATTTGTTTGATTTTGTTAAAACCCAAAATTAATATTTTTCTCCTCTTCATCAACTTGAAGCTTCTAGGACTTTGAGATCATATTTGAAAGGAAAATATAAACAATATTTGTTTAGAGCTTATAGTTAGTTTAAATTCATTTTAATTTTATTGTTTTATATTTTGTTTTATTCACAATTTTTAGGTTACTAATTTGGTTTATTTTCCTTTCAGAGGTTTCTATTATCTGTTATTTGGTACGGATCTGATCATGGCTTGATTTTATTATCTAAATGCGTTCAAGATAATTGATCCAAAAATAAAATTGGATTGCTGCAAATAATTTATGAGCAACAACATATAAGATTTGGAAATGCGTTCAAGAACATATAGATGATTTTGAAGAACTGATTGCAGCCAAACTGTAAGGAATCTGAAGAGACAGTTGAAAACCCATCTGCAAAATGGACCCATTTAGCCTACATGCGATATTTTTCCCAAACAAATGCACGATTTGAGAGATATTTTTGTCTGCTTACGAGGTAAATTTCAAGTGGTGTAAATTATTAGTGGTTCCCAGACTGTTCATTCATTGCATAAATATATGAGAAAGTTCAGAGCCCACGGAGCCAAGAAATTGAGAGGAGAGTTTTTATCCTTTCTTTTTTGTACATTATTTCTTTTGTAATTTTTTTTTCTTTTCAAATGGAGTAACGAATGGTTGGAATTTTGGGAGAATGGATGAGTACTTTCGAAGAAGAATATGAAACTCGAGATTGCTTAATGGATTTTGTCCTGTCAGTAAAATGGTTTTGTTTTAATTATAATATGTTCATATTATTTGAGCAATTGATTATGCATTGATTTAAATTAGCTTTAATCTATCTTATGCATACATTATTAATTGCTATCATTTATGTATTAATTTTTTCAATCTCTAAGAGTCTATTATCCCAATTATCTTGGTGTTGGTGATTGTATTATTTTGATACAAATCTTGTATTATATTGACTTTATTCATGTAATTCAGATTTGTAAAGATATAATTGTTCAATTGAATTTTTTATTATTGTCCATTAATATATTATATCTTCACTAGGGATCATAATTTGAAAGTTGTTCTTTCTGCATTTTAAATAAGATTTAAATTGTCATTCAAAGTGATTTTTATCCTGACACTGTCAAAATATTATAATTATACAACCTTCTTCTATATATTTCTCTTAACAGACAGGTTGTTGGAGCAACGTTATACAGGACAACAAAAAGTTCTCTTTAAATATTGGTCAGTTACTGGTCTGCGCATTTCCTCTTGGACCATATGATGGACTTATTTTTCTAAAACTATATGGGATAGAGTTTACTCTTTGACTTTCGTCCTTTTTTAGACTATGCAATGTTATTGTTGTTTCTCATACAATTTATGCACATGGAATCTTATTTGTATTGAACTTGCTTTAGACTGTTCTGCATATAACTTTTCATGTTATGCTTTTATTTTCGTGGTTCATTATATTTTGGTTCTTTTAATATCAATGACTGATCGCCTATCTATTCATTTTGAGCTTACATCTAATTTTGGGTATTTGGTAACACCAATTGCAGAGAGTTGGATTTTTTTTCACTTTCGACTATTGGACATTTTAAAGTCACATGAAATAAAATCTATTTGTCCTTCTGCTATCATAGACTTGTTCTGAATTATAAAAGACTTTCTTGAGTTGTTTCAGGAAGTATCATTCTTGATTTTTCCATATCTTTATATTTAATTGATCCAGATTATTTTCGGCACGAAATGAGAGCAGAGATATAATAAAGAAATGCACAGAGATATTGCAGATATTCAATAATATAACAGAAATGTATCAGAGATGCAACCATAAACACAGATATACAGTAATACACAATTTCTATTAATCGGACAAATGTATAGAGACTGTAAAAATAGAGAGTGAAAGACTCGCTAGAATGGTGGCAGCTTATCTCTGAGAAGAGATGTGACGGCTACTCGCATTCGCAAAAAGATGATTACAATGAGGCTCGGAAGGCCCTTTTACAATAGACGGGAATGCCAAAATTCCTAGACATCCAAAAACCTAACCCTAGGAGATGAAGCGCCAAAAGTCATGTGGTCCCCGTTTGGGTAAGTGAGTACATCAACTTCCCGGGGTCGTAACTTTTGCATACGATCTCCATTTTAGGTGTGTGATAGCTCATTGGAAAGGTATTGTCGAGGAGATTCATTTTGGGGGCTAAATTATCCCTTCAGCTATCATTGAGAACCTATATCTTGAAAAAACTTCATTTGGACCCTCAAAATGGCCCCAGAAGTTAAAACCTGCTAAAAATAGTAAATTGCCAAATTGGCCATAAAACTGTTTTGAGCCATTTGGAAAAGGTGGGTGGCCACCGATATCCACCTGGATCATTGACATAGGTTAATTGGATCTTATACAAACACATAAATATGAATCTAGCTTAGTATTTCTAATCAACGTCAGGTTAGTTAGCTTATATTTTATTTGATTTGTTGATATGCGAATGAATAATGATTACATCATTTAAACGTTAAATGATTTATCCATTATATTTATATCATTTTAATATTATTCACTAATTGTTTATTATTTTTTCATTTATAGTACAAAGATAATTTCCTTTATTTTTCACCTTGTTTTGATCCATTAGTTGAAAACAACCATTTTCACCAGGATTTATTTTAACCATGTAATTCTACATATCTATTGTATATAATACTACTATTAGTTAAGAAATTGTATTAATGTATTGTTTGATAGGATTGAACATATAGTTAGTTTACATCTTTTAATTATTTTAGAATCCTAGTTGGCTAACGGAGCCCTAAAACCCATCAGGGTGGATTATCCCAAACGACTTGGATTAAATAGTGTTGGACCATAACCCAAACTTACATTAGTTTATACCTATATTAGACTCCTAGATATTGTTTAATACATTCCATCACACTTTATTTCACCTAATTTGGCCACATAGAGAAGAAGGATGCCTCATCCCTAGATTTTAGGGAAAACTACTATTTTTAGATCAAGACTCAATTCCCAGTTCTTGATTTATTCTTGATTTATTCTTGATTTATTCCAACTCCCCCATGCAAAAACTCATCCATTATTGGGGAATGTGCACCTCCTCTTTGAGTGAGAGATTTATTCCTTAATTATTGGATTTTTCCTTTACTATTATTAGTCACTGTTATTTCGGGTCAGTTAAGTGAGTTGGAACTATTTCTCTTGTCAGTTAGGTGAGCTTAAGTGAGATAATGCACACCACTTGAATATTGTGGGCATTAATTTATGTGTGACATGTGTTTTTAGTGGTCTAGGTCGAACTATGTGGTCTCCCTTAGCCTATGACACCTATTTTAGCTTTTTCTAGCTTTTTTTTACTAGAATTTCTATGTTGGAAATTATATATATTCACCTCCTCTCTTTTTTTTGACGATGGTTGCTCATGTATATTCATTTTTTATTAATATAATTCTTTGATTTATGGAGCAAAAAATTTCTCTCATCTCTTGAATATCAGAAAATTGTATGTGTTCAATTTAACTTGAATTCTAAATGTATCGCGGTTTCTGCAGGAATTCTACATGGTATCAGAGCTAGATTGAATCTAGTGTATTGTACACGGTTTTATTTGCAGGTATAGATCATCATGAGGTGCATCAAGAAGCAATGGATCATCTCTCTCAGCCCACAAAACTTGTTCTAAATCCTTTCAATTACTTTGAATGGAAGACAGAGATCTCTCTACTCCTCTAAAGCAAAGGGCTTTACATGGTAACAATGGGAACGGAGAAAGAACCGACTGTTGCAGCGGAGAAGATCAAGTATTTCAATAAATTAGATGAATCAGTTGGGCTGATATGCCTATCAATTTCTAGATATCTCCTCTTTCATGTTAGTGGAGCCACTACTCCCGATGTGGTCTGGACCACATTAGAAGGACTATTCGGCAAGAATGATGCAATGAGAGTGCATCAACTGGAGAATGAACTCATATCCCTAAGTGCAATTCATTTTAGAAGCCTGAAAGAATTCTTCACCAAGTTCAAATCCATTCTCATTGAACTTAATTCATGTGGAGTCAATAAAAAGGAAGATCAACTCGTCCTTTCAATTCTCTCTAAATTAGGCCCTGAATATTCCGTATTTGTATCATCTTTTCAAGCATCTAAATTGACTAAGGAAACATGGAAAATGCCTCCATTGAATGATTTCATTGCAACATTGACTCAAGAGAAAGCTAAGTTAGTCCAAATTTTTTCCATCAAGCATTCCAACAACCAAGCACTTGCGTCTACTGATGCTCCAAAGAGCAATGGAAAAGACAAGCAAAAAGGAAAGGGTAAATTTCCTGAATCAAAGAAGGATAGATCCTCACAATATTCAGAGAAATATTATGAGCCTAAGGGTAAGAAGAATAAAGAAAGAACACTTTTCAGCTATTGTTCCAAAGGTTTTCATCCCAAAGAAAATTGCATGAGGAAGACTATCGATGAGATGGATAAGCAATTGCAGCAGCACAATCTCACGGTGCTCGAAAATGCAAAGAAGAAAGATGATAACAGAACGGGAGGGAGAGCATGAGATGGTCATTCTTTAATGGCTTTCACATCCACTCCATCATCTTAGATCCTTGATTCAAGTGCATTGAACCATATGGCTTCATCAAAAGATGAATTTCCCTCCATCGAAGAAAGCACCAGATCCCCAATTTACTTGGGAGATGCCACACCCACAAAGGTGTGCAGAGAAGGAATTGTTGATATTGAAGGGGGTTGCTTCACAAATGTGCTTCATGTTCCCTTGCTGTCCAAAAATATTCTCTCAATATATCATATCACTCATTATGGATCTATAAGGAAGGTGGAGTTCACTCCAGACTCTGCAGTGATTACCGACATTTCCACAGGCTCACAACTTGCACATGGAATTGCAGATCATCGTTCTCATTTGTATTTATTCTCCCACTTTGTTCCTAAATCTATTAGCACTGTATTTATGTCACAATATAATAATATCAATAGTTTATGGCATGAAATATTTGACCATCTAAACTATAAGTACTTGCATCAACTCAGTAAGGAAAACATGGTAGAAGGATTGCCAACTATTAAATTCACAAGCGGTGTATGTCAAGGATGCATTATTGGAAAGCATCTAGAGAAAAAGCTTGACAAAGGGAAGGCACATAGAGCTTCTTCACCCCTTGGGATGATTCATAGTGATGTCATGGGCCCATTCCCACAGCCTTCAATTAGTAAGCCTCAATATGTACTCACTTTCATAGATGATTTCTCTCACTTTACTTGGGTTTTTTTTTTGAAATTAAAATCAGAAGTATCTGAATTCCTTATAGAATTTAAAGCACTTGCTAAGAATGAGTCTGGGTGTAATATTAAGATACTCCATACTAATAATGGGGGGGGAGTATGTCAACAAATATGTGCATCAACTTTGTATTGATGCAGGTATACAACTACAATGCACAGTGCCATATACACCACAACAGAACGGTGTTGTGGAGAGGAAAAGCCAGTCCTTAAAAGAGATGTTCAATTGTATGCTACAGTCAAAATCATTAGCTCACAAGCTATGGGATGAAGCTATTAATTGTGAAGCATTAATTCAGAACCGAGTTCCTCACAAATCACTCAAAGGCACCACTCCTTTTGAATGTTGGACCGCTAAGAAACCGAAAGTGTTGCACTTTTGCATTTTTGGCTCACGAGCATGGGCTCACATTCTGATAGATAAGAGGAAGGATTTGGAGCCTAAAAGTGTTGAATGCATATTTTTTGGATATCCTTAAGGTTTCAAAGGATATATATTGCTAGACTCTCACACTGAAAAGTTCATTCTAGCTCAAAGTGTGAAGTTTGAAGAAGAATCATTGCATGATTTTTTAGAAGACCTTGCCGAGGAACTTCTTGTTGTCACTGATGAGGAGGAGTCAGAAACTTATTTGAGCTCTTTAGAGAAGCCATCATAGCATCCTTTTGGGTCTGATACAGAATAAAAAGAGCAGTTCATGGCTGCTCCAACTTAGTTGCCAACTTGGGCAGAGAAAACCCTGCAAGATGCGAGTGAACTAGTCGGTGATCCTGTAGATACAAGAAGGACTAGATCATAGTTTTTTGGGGATCCTCAAGTCCTAGCTACCACAAAACCTGTTGGAAATACTAAAAAAATTGAGAGGGGGGGGGTGAATCAGTTGTTTATGAGCTTAAAAAATCTTATAACTTTTAAAATTATTATTAATCTTCCTTCAAGTGATCATCAACAATATACATCATATGGACAGTAAAAGTAAAAACCATCAGTCACACATAAAGTACACACAGAGACATATTTTCACGAGGAAACCCATAAAGGGAGAAAACCTCTTCTTCTTCGAAATGATAGGCAGTCTTTTTAGTTCTGTACATCATTGACATTTGAGCACCAACTCAATGTGAGGCTGCTACCTCTGTTTTACAAGCTGCAACTTGTTTGAGAGCACCAACTCTTTGGTTTCTCTAGCACCCACTAGAAGGAAGCACCAACTCCCTGAATATTCCAGCACCAACTGGATGGAAGCACCAACTTCCTGAATGTTCCAGCACCAACTGGATGGAAGCACCAACTTCCAGTTACACAGGCTCCAACCTGCATAACAGAGAACACTTGTTCTCCCTTGCACCTCCCTGCCACCCTGGTTTCTTTGGCTGCAACCAGATGGAAGCTACAACTTCCTGTGTTCAAGCTCCCACTTGAACCTCCGAGGACAATAGTCCTCCCGAGCACCTCCCAATCTCCCTAAAATATAAATGGATAAATAAACATTCAACTTTACAGATAAATCAGGTCTTACTAATCTTTCTTTGTTCTGTAAATCTGGTCTTCTGCATACTGTTCTGCAGCTCTACTCTTCCTCTATCTGTCCAGCAGGTATGCTCTGCATCAAATCGTGCTCTCATTCTTCTCTTCTTCAACTCTCTGTTATTATGCTCTGCATTTCATCTAACCCTTCACATATGCTCAATATCCTCCTCCGCGTCCTCTTCGTCTCTATTCTTATAGTTTCATTATTTTTCACTTATAGAACAACCAACCCGACACAGTCTATTTCATCTTCTTTTATATATACGAACACGACGGTTCAACTTCCCAAATCCTTAGGCATAATGTTGACAACTGTCTAAGCAACTGAAACACCAACTGAAACGCTTAACTGATTTGCAATCACGAGTCTGTTTTTCTATGATCTTCATCGACCCTGATCGACGGTCCATGATCTCGATGAATCAACGGTCTAGATCTTTTCGAGATCTCGCATCTTGTTGTTCCTTAGTTGGAGGTTCTCGTCACTCCAAGTCACAATGGGTGAAGCTCCGAGATGGAGCTCAGATCAACGACCCACGTTCTTGGTGATCCGATGGTCCTGATCTTTTCACGATCTCACATCTCGTTGTTCCTTAGATGGAGGTTCTCGTCACTCCAAGTCACGATAGGCGAAGCTCCGAGATGGAGTTACACCAACGGCCGAGATCCAAGCTTGATTTAACGACTTTGATTGAATCACCATATCGCATATCGCAATTTTTCATTTCTTGTTGCAGTGTTTTTGTCACTCCATGTCGCGATTCGCGAAACTACGATAAGGAGTTACATCAATGGTCCAAATCTGATCTTGATCTGACGGTCGCAGTTACATCGCGATTTCGCATATCACGATATCAGGATTTTTGATGTTAATAATCTTTGACATGTCCAACTTGCGATCCTCGAAACTCCGATATGGTGTCCATCTGCTGACGTCACACGTGAATTGACACGTGTTGAATACTGCCATGTGTCACTCTGATTCATGACTTAAATGTGCCTGAAATGTTGAATCAGTCTGACACTTGTCATTACCTAATTGTGCCACATGTCCCTAGCTAACGTGGTCTGCTATCGTGAGTTGGGTCGATGGTCTAGATCACATCTTGATCTGACGGTTTAGGTTCAGTCGGGATTTCACACATTGCGATTTCGGGGTTCTTGATGTCAATAAACTTTGACATGTCCAACTCGCGATCCCCCGAAACTCCGACATGAACTGGAATCAACGATCCAGATCAAATCTTGATCTGACGGCTCAGATTTAATCGTGAATTTGCATATTGTGATTATAGCCCGCTTCTCCTTTCAGTTTAAAGACCATGTAGGTTCTCTTCGATCCAACGGTGGTCGGATGACTGAGATCTGTCTCCCTCTTCAATGATCAAAGATTCTTCTTCACAAACTTTCGCTCATGCACTGATTTCGATCATTCACTGCCTTCGATCATTCGTTGCCTTCGATCTTTCACTGCTTTTGATCATTCACCTCACTATACTTATCTTCTGTTTTCCTGTCAATTACAAACTTGTTGTTCTCATGTCATCTTCACTGTTGCCATCAATGACAAGCATTCGTTGTCTGTTAACTGTCTATTAAATATTTGCCAACAATCTCCCCCTTTGGCATTGATGGCAACACAAGCACCCACATGTATTCAGATCTTCTATCCTGCTCTTTTCTCCCCCTTTGACATCAATGTCAAAGAAGAACCATTCTTCCCCTGATCTGTTATAAAAACCTACTCCCCCTATCAACTATAAGCATCTTGGAAATACACCATATATTCAATAAGTACTCCCCCTGACCAGGTGAACAGATTAGGCACTTGAGGTTATAACCCCCAACTTTTGACGAAGATATCCAAAAGGGGTTGTTGCTAATGGTTTAGTAAAGATATCAGCAATCTGTTCTTTGGAAGGAATATAATTTAGCTGAACAATTATGTTTGTAAATTGTTCTCGGAGAAAATGATACTTGATTGGAATATGCTTAGTCTTGGAATGAAGAACAGGATTCTTGGAGACACTAATGGCACTTGTGTTATCACAATGAATTGGAATAGGATCAGTGTAAGTTACCTTCAGATCTACAAGAGTTTGTATCATCCATAATATTTGTGTGCAACAAGTGGCAGTAGCAATGTATTTTGCCTCTATAGTGGATAATGAAATAGATCTGTGCTTCTTACTAAGCCATGCAACTAATGAGTCGCCCAGAAAAAATGCTCCTCCACTGGTGCTTTTTCTCTCATCAACACAGTTTGCCCAATCGGCATCTGAATAAGCAATTAACTGGAAATTTTGATTTCTAGGGTACCACAGTCCATATGTCATTCTTCCCTTCAGATATTTGAATATTCTTTTAACAGCTACCAAGTGATTTTGTTTAGGAGCAGACTGAAAATGACCTACCATTCCAACAACTTGCATTATATCAGGACAAGATGTTGTGATGTATAGAAGACTGCCTATCATAGAGCGATATGTTCTTTGATCAACATCAGGTGATATATCATCTTTACTCAGCTTGCAACCAACCACCATAGGTGTGCTAACTGTAGAGGAATCTTCCATCTGAAATTTCTTCAACATCTCTTTCAAATATTTTTCTTGAGAAATGAAAATTCCTGCAGAGCTTTGTTTTACTTGTAA